>CM040438.1:20691668-21013656 GCA_022702705.1 Papilionanthe hookeriana x Papilionanthe teres
TCGACCAAAAATTCAATTTTGGTCAAAATAGTTAATTTTAGACCTAATGACTAATTATTGACCCATTAAGTCAATCTCTAACCAAATAGTCAACTTTGGTCAAAATGGTCAGTTTCTGACCCAATGACCAAACCCCTGACCCAACAGGTTAAATTTTGACCAAAAAGTCAACTTTGGTCAAAATTGTCAATTTCTCACACAATCACCACCCCATCAATCCAATGAGTCAACTTTTAACCAAAAACTTAACTTTGGTCAATGTAATTAATTTTCGACCTAATGACCAATTTTCGACCTAATAAGTCAATCTCTCGATCAAGCAAGTCAACTTTAGTCAAAATTGTCAATCCTCGACTCAATGACCTACCGATCGACCAAATAGGTAAACTTTCGACAAAAAGTCAACTTCGTCAAAATGGTCAATCCTTGACCGAATGACTCAACAGGACAACTTTTGACAAAAAAAGTCAATTTCGGTCAAAAAAATCAATTTTGACCTAATGACCACCCCATTGACCCAGAAGGTCAACTTTTAACCAAAAATGAACTTTGGTCAAAATGATCAATTTCTGTCCCAATGACTAATCCATTGATCCAACAGGTCAACTTTTGACCAAATAGTCAACTTTGGTTAAAATGGTCAATCTTTGACATAATGACCAGCCCATTGACCCAATAGGTCAACTTTTGACCAAAAGGTCAAGTTTGGTCCAAATGGTCAATCTTTGACCCAATGACCAACTAATTAACCTAATATGTTAACTTTTGACTAAAAAGTCAACTTTAGTCAAAATGGTCAATCCTTGAAACAATGACATACCCATTGACCCAATAGGTCAACTTTTGACCAAAAAGTCATTTTTGATCAAAATAGTAATTTCTAACCTAATGACCACCAATTGACCCAATAGATCATGTTTTGACAAAAAAGTCAACTTTGGTTAAAATGGTCAATTTCTGACCCAATGACCAACCAATTGACCTAATGGTCAACTTTTGACGAAAAGGTCAACTTTGGACAAAATGATCAATCTTTCACCTAATGACCAACCCATCGACTCAACAAGTCAACATTCGACAAAAAAGTCAATTTCGGTCAAAATCATCAATTTTCGACCTAATGACCATTTATTGCACAATAAGTCAATCTCTTGCCAAAAAGTCAACTTGGGTCAAATTGGTCAATCTATGACCCAATGACAAGCCCATTGTCCCAACATGTCAACTTTTGACCAAAAAGTTAACTTTGATCAAAATGGTCAATTTCTGACCCAATGACCAACAAATTGAATCTAATATGTCAACTTTTGACCTAAAAGTCAACTTTGTCAATTTGGTCAATCCTTGACCCAATTAAATACCCATTGACCTAAGAGGTCAATATTTGACCAAAAAGTCAATTTTGGCAAAAATAGTCAATTTTTGACCTAATGACTAATTATTGACCCAACAAGACAATCTCTTACCAAAAAGTCAACTTTGGTCAAAATGATCAATCCTAGACCCAATGACCAACTCTTTGACGCAATATGTGATCAAAAAATTAATTTTGGTCAAAATAGTTAATTTTTGACCTAATGACCAATTAGTGACCCAATAAGTCAATCTCTTACCAAAAAGTAAACTTTGGTCAAAATGATCAATCCGCACCAAATAACCAACCCATTGACCCAATAGGTCAATCTTTGATCAAAAAGTCAACTTTGGTCAAAATAGTCGCCTCGAATTCAATGACCAACCCATTGACCTAACAGTCAATCTGCATCCAATAGTCAAGTTTGGTCAAAATGGTCAATTTTCGACCGAATGACTAATTATCGAATCCCAAAGTCAACTCGACCGAAAGGTCAACTTTCTGGAAAATGGTCAATCCTTGAACCAACAGTCAACTTTGACCAAAAATTCAACTTTCGTCAAAATGGTTAATCATTTACCCAATTACCAACCCATTGACCCAATAGGTCAACTTTGGACCAAAAAGTCACTTTTTGATAAAATAGTAAATTTTTTACCTAAGGACCATTTAATTGACCGAATAGGTCAACTTTTAACACAAAAGTCAACTTCTGTCAAAATCGTCAATTTAACCCAATGACCAACCCATTGACCCAATATGTCAACTTTTGATAAAAAAGTCAAATTTGGTAAAAAAGGTAAATCCTTGATCCAAAAACCAACCCATTAACCCAATGTGTCCACTTTTAACCAAAAAGTCAATTTTGGTCAAAATTTTCAATTTCTGACCCAATGACCAACCCATTGATCAAATAGGTCAATTTTTGACCAAAAAGTCAACTTTAGTTAAAATATTCAATCCTTGACCCAATGACCGATCCATTAACCCAATACGTAAACTTTTGACCAAAAAGTCAACTTTGGTCAAAATGGTCGATCCGTCGACCGAATGACCGAACCATTGACTCCAATAGGTCGACTTCTGACCAAAAAGTAAATTTCGGTAAAAAAAGGTCAATTTTCGACTTAATGACCACCCGATCGACCCGATAGGTCAACTTTCGACGCAAAGTCGGCTTTGGTCAAAATTATCAATTTCGACCCGATGACCAACCCTTTGACCCGACAGGCTAACTTTCGACCAAAAAGTAAACTTTAGTCAAAATGGTCGATCCTCGATCCAAAGATCAACCCATCGACCCAATAAATCGACTTCGGACCAAAAGTCAATCTAAATGGTCAAAATAGTTGAATTTCGACGATCAACCCTCGTTGACCCATTGGTCGACTTTCGACTAAAAATTTAATTTTGGTCGAAATTATCGTTCCTTGACACAATGACATACCCACATCGACACAATCGGTCGACTTTTCGACAAAAAAGTAAATGTTGGTCAAAATAGTCGATTTTAACCTAACCAACCCCATCGACCAAACGTGTCAACTTTTCACAAAAAAGTCAACGTTAATCAAATTCATCGATTTCGGACCGAATAATCCAACCCATTGACCTAACAGTCGACTTTTGACCAAAAAGATAACTTTGGTCGAAATGGTCGATCCTCGACTTAATGACCCGGCCCATTGACTAAATAGATCGACTTCGACTGAAAAATCAACTTTGGTTAAAATGGTCGATCAATTATCTAATAACCAATCACGTTGACTTCATAGAGTTAACTTTTAATCAACAAAAGTCAAGTTCGATCGAAATAATCGGCTTCGACCCCGGGACTCTATAGTTCGACTTTCGACCAAAAAGTCAACTTTGGTCAAAATGGTCAATTTCGACCCAATGGACAACCCATTGACTCGATAGGTCAACTTTCGAATCAGAAATTCATTTTGGTCAAAATAGTCGATTTTTGACTCAATGACCGATTATTAACCAAATAAGTTCGATCTTTGACTAAAAGTCAACTTTGGTCAAAATGGTCATCCTTGACCTAATGATTGACTCCATCGACCACATAGGTCAACTTTTAAGCAAAAAGTCGATTATGGCGAAAATGGTCGATCTTTGATCTAATGGTCGACATACAATCCTTTGATCAAAGTTAACTTTCTTTAAATGGTCGATTTCGACCCGATGACAAACCAATTGATCCATAGAGTCGACTTTTGACCAAAAGTCAACTTTTGTTAAAATGGTAAATTTCGCGACTGATGACTGACTCATTGACCTTATAGGTCGACCTTTGACCAAAAAGTCGACTTTGATCAAAATGGTCGATCCTTGACTCGATGATCAACCCATCAATGACGACAGGTCGACCATGCCACCGTATCAATCATTAATATAATCAAAGACCGTTAATCATTACCGATGATCAACTTAATTAAAAGAGAATTTGGTCAATAATAATTCGCTTAATGACCACCAACAAACCCAATATGTCAACTTCGACAAAGGTAGACTTTAGTCAAAATGGTCAATCAATTCTAATGATCCAATCCATCATCAATAAAGTCAACGTTGACCAAAAAGTTAACCTTTGATCCAAATGGTTAATCATTGACCAATGACCAACCCATTCGATCTCAATATGTCAACTTTCGACCGCAGATTCAATTCGAGTCAAAATACTCAATTTCGACTCCATGATCCATCCATTGATCCACTAGGTTAACCTTTGATTGAAAAAGTCAACTTCATTCGAATGATAATTCGATCTCAATGATCATCCCGCTTGACCGATATGAGTCAACTTTTGACCAAAATTCAATTTCATTGTATTAGTTATTATTGACTCCAATTAAAACAATTATTTATCGACAATTCAATCTCCGACCAAAGTTAACTGTGTAAAAGGTCAATCAATGACCAAATGACCAACACATCGACCTCATAAGTCAACTCGACCAAAAAAGTCAAGTTTGGTCAAATGGTCGATTTCCAACTGGCAGAAAACCTCAACTAACAGTCAACTATTAACCAAAGAGTCAACTTTGACCGAAATGATTAATTTTTATACAATGACCTACCCTGTCGATCCCAATGGGTCAACTTTCGACGAAAAATTCAATTTTGGTCAATATAATCAATTTCGACCTAATGACCAATTATTGACTCCAATAAGTCAATCTCCGCCAAAAGTCAACTTTGCTAAAAATAGCCAATCTCGACCTAATGACCAACCGATCGACCAAAAAGTCAATTTCGAAGAAAAACTCAACTTTCGACTAAATGACCACCCCATTAACCAAAGGTCAACTTTCGACAAAGTCAACTTTGATCGAAATGGCCGATCGAATCTAATGACCAATCCGATTGATCGCAACAGTCGACTAACAAATCGACTTTGGTCGAAATGTTCAATCTCAGACCAATGACCAACCCATTAACCCACACGTAAACATTCGACCGAAAAGTCAACTTTCGTCAAAAATCAATCCGATCGAATGCTATCAAACCATCGAATCGATAACACCAATGTCGACTTAAAAAGTCAACTATGATCACAACATCGATTGACTTCAACCCAATGACCGAATCAGATCAACTTCGACTAAAATAGTCGATTTTGGCAATAAATATGACCAATCAATCTATCGAGCCGAATGTGTCCACTTTCGACTCAAAAAGTCGACCTCGTCAAATGGTCGATTACGACCCGATGACCAACGCACGTAACACAATACGTCACACTTATCAATCAATAATTGTCAACTCCTTCAAATCGGTCGATCCATCTTGACCCAGCCGTCAACTCCATCGACCTACTGCATTAACTACTCAACAAAGATCAACTATGGTCAGAAATGGGTTCAATCTTTGGCGATGACATTATGATCGACCTTCGACCGAAAACACCTGGGTCAAAATAAATACTGGTTCATCAATGATGACCCATTCGATCCACTATGTCAAATTCGACCAAAGTCGACTTTCGTCAAAATTGTCAATTCTAACCCAATGATTAACCCATCGAATTTTGACAAGACAACTTCGACTGTGGTCAACCTCGACAAACGCCAATCCTTGACCCAATGACCAACCCAATAGATCAAAATTTGCACCAAAATATACATGGTGCAAATGTGACTACTAATCTAATGACCCAACAGACGACATCTTCGACCAAAAAACAATCTACTCAAAATAGCCAGCTATTGACCCATCGACCACCCATTCGACCCAATACGCAACTTTAACCAAAAGTCGACTTTGGGTCGAAATGGTCAATCTCTCGACACTAATGAACCAACCGATCGACTCAATAGTCAGCTTTACCGAAAAACTCAACATCGGTCAAAATGGTAATCCTTAACCCAATGACAAACCCATCGACCGAATAGATCAACTTTTGACCAAAAAGTTAACAATGGTCAAAATGGCAAACTTTTACCCAATGACCTATCAGATCGAACCTTTGACCAAAGACTTCGTCAAAATATTCGAATTTTAACCTAATGACCGACCACAATCGACCCCAATATGCCAACTTCGACGAAAAGGTCGATTTAGGTAAAAAAGGTCAATTTCGACACCCAATGACCAACACATCGATCGAATAGTAAACCACCAAAGTCAACTTTGGTCAAAATGCTCGAACATTAACTCTAATGACCAACCGATTGACCCAATAGTTCAACTTTTCGAGAAAAAGTTAATTTCGGTCATAAAAAATTAATTTTGTCCTATCGACTAATTATCGACCCAATAAGTCAATCTTTTATCGAAAAGTTAACTTTGGTCAAAATAACTCAATCCCGACCCAATGACAAACCCATCGACCAAACAGTAAACCGTTAACCAAAAGTTAACTTTGGTCAAAATGGTTAATCCTTCACAATGACTAACCCATTCGTCCAATAGGTCAACTTTCGACTAAAAATTCACTTTTGGTCAAAATAATGATTTTTGAACTAATGACCATCCCATTTACCTAAGTAGTCAACTTTTGACCAAGAGATAACTTTGCTCGAATTGGTCAATTCGACCCAATGAAACCCCATTGATCCAATGGGTCAACTTTTGACCAAAAATTTAATTTCGGTGAAAATAGTCAATTTATGACCTAATGACTATTTATTGACCCAATAAGACAATCTCGGACCAAAAGTAAACTTTGGTCAAAATAGTCAATCAATGACCTCATGACTAACACATTGACCCAGTAGCTCAACTTTTGACCAAAAAAGCCAAGTTTGGTCAAAATGGTCAGTTTCTGACCCCATGACCAAACCCTTAACTCAATAGGTCAACTTTTGACCAAAAAGTTAACTTTGGTCAAAATGTTTAATTGCTGACACAATGACCACCCCATAAACCCAATGGGTTAACTTTTGACCAAAAATTAAATTTTAGTCAATATAATCAATTTTTAACCTAATAACTTATTATTGACCCAATAAGTCAATCTCTGACTAAAAAGTCAACTTCGGTTAAATAGGTCAATCCTTAACCCAATGACCAACCGATTGACCAAATAGTTAAACATTTGACCAAAAAGTCAGCTTTGGTCAAAATGATCAATCCTTGACTCATTGTCCTAATAAGTAAACATTTGAACCAAAAGTCAATTTCAATCAAAAAAAATATTTTTTGACCTAATGACCATCCTATCAACCCAAAAGTCAACTTTGCTCAAAATGGTCAATTTTTGACCCAATGACTAACCCATTGATTCAAAAGGTCAACTTTTGACCAAAAAGTCAACTTTGGTCAAAATTTTCAATCCTTGACCCAATGACCAATTCATTGACCTTATAGGTCAACTTTTGACCAAAAAGTCAACTTTGGTCAAAATGGTTAATCCTTGACTTGTTGATCAACCCATTGACCCAATAGGTCAACTTTTGACCGAAAATTCAACTATGGTCAAAATGGATCAATCTTCGATCTAATGACCTAATCAGATCAACTTTTGACCAAAATACAATTTTGTCAAAATAGTCAATTTTTGATCTAATGACCACCTAATCAATCTAATATGTCAACTTCGACCAAAAAATCGACATATGTCAAAATGCTCAATTTCTGACCCAAAGACCAACCCATCGACTCAACAGTCAACTAATTGACAAAAACCACTTTAGTCAAGTCAATTCTTGTCAAAAATAATTCGATTTTTCTCCTACTGACCAATTTTGAACCAATAAGTCAATCTCTTACCAAAAAGTCAACGTTGGTCAACATAGTCATTCTTGACCCATTGACTAGCCCATTGACCCAATAGGTCAATTTTTAACTAAAAAGTCAACTTTCATTAAAATGGTCAATCTTTGACCCAATGACCAATCCATTGACTCAATAGGTCAACTTTTGACAAAAAATTCAATTTTGGTCAATATAGTCAATTTTTGACCTAATGACCATCCCATTGACGCAATAGGTCAACTTTTGACCAAAAAGTCAACTTTGTTCGAAATGGTCAATTTCTGACCTAATGACCACCCCGTTGAATCTAATCAGTCAACTTTTGACCAAAAATTCAATTTGAGTGAAAATGATTAATTTTCGACCTAATAAACCAATTATTGACTCGATAAGTCAATCTCCGAAGAAAAAGCCAACATCGATCAAAATGGTCAATCAACGACCTTATGACAAACACATCGACTTAATATGTCAACTTTCGACTCAAAAATCAAGTTTGGTCAAAATGGTCAGTTTCTAACCCCATGACCAAACCCTTGACTCAATAGGTCGATTTTTGACAAAAAAGTCAACTTTGGTCAAAATGGTCAATTTCTGACATAATGACCACCCCATTGACCCAAAGGATCAACATTTGACCAAAAATTCAATTTTGGTCAATATAATCAAATTTTGACCTAATGACCTATTATTGACCCAATAAGTTAATCTCTGACCAAAAAGTCAACTTCGGTCAAAAGAGTCAATCCTAGACCAAATGACTAACTCATTGACCAAATAGATAAACTTTTGACCAAAAAATCAACCTTGGTCAAAATGGTCAATCGTTGACCCAATGACACAATATGTTAACTTTTGAGTAAAAAGTCAATTTCGGTCTAAAAAAATCAATTTTTGACCAAATGACCACCCCATTGACCCAAAAGGTCAACTTTCGATCAAAAAGTCAACTTCGTCAAAATGGTCAATTTCGCACCCAATGACCAACCCATCGATCCAACAAGTAAACTTTCGACCAAAAAGTCAACTTTGGTCGAAAATGTTCAATGCTCGACCTCAATGACCAACCCAAAGGACTCCATCAGGTCAACTTTCGACCGAAAAGTCAACCTTTGGTCAAATCGGTCAATCCTCGATCTAACAATCGACCCATCTAGCCCAATTCCAGTTAACTATCGTCAAAATTTCAACAATAGTTAAAATGAGAATCTTTAACCCAATGACCCAGCAGATCAACCTTTGAACATAAAGCAATTTTGGTCAAAATAGTTAATTTTTTGACCTAATGAACACCCAATTAACCCAATATGTCAACTTAGACCGGAAAGTCGACTTTGGTCAAAATGGTCAACATATGACCCAATAACCAACCCATTGACTCAATAGGTCAACTTTTGACCAAAAAGTCAACTTTGGTCAAAATAGTCAATCCTCAATCCAATGACCAACCCATTAACCCAAAAGGTCAACTTTTCACCAAAAAGTCAACTTTGGTTAAAATGGTCAATCTTTGACTCAATGACCCAATAGATTAACCATTGACCAAAAAGTAATTTGGTCAAAATAGTCAATTTTTGACTTAATGACCACCTAATTGTCCCATTATGTCAACTTTGATCAAAAAGTAGACTTTGGTCAAAATGGTCAATTTGTGACCCAATGACCAACCCATTGACTCAATAGGTCAACTTTTGATCAAAAAAGTCAACTTTGGTCAAAATGCTCAATCCTTGAACCAATGACCAACCCATTGACCTAATAGGTCAACTTTTTACAAAAAAGTCAATTTTGCTCAAATAGTCAATTTTTGTCCTTCTAACCAATTATTGACCCAATAAGTCAATCTTTTACCGAAAAGTCAACTATGGTCAAAATAGTCAATATTTGACCCAATGAGTAACCCAATGACCCAATTGGTCAATTTTTTTCCAAATAAATCAACTGTGGTCAAAATGCTCAATCCTTGACAAAATGATCAACACATCGACCTACTCAGTCAAATTCGACTCAAAGTCTATTTTGGTTAAAATAGTTAATTTTCGACTCTAATGACCATCCCATCGACCAAATAAGTTCAACTTTCGACCAAAATGGCAATTTTACCGAAATATGTTACCTTCGACCCAAGGACATCTCCGTTATCCTCATAGTCACTCTCACCAAAATTCAATTTTCATCAAAATGTCCAATTTCGACCTAATGACCAATTATCGACCCAATATGTCCATCTCGACCAAAAAGTCAACATTAGTCAAATCGAAACTTCAATTAAAAGACCAACCGATTGACCAAATAGTAAACTTTCGACCAAAAGACGAGTTTCCGATCAAAATGATCAATCATCAATCCAATGACCTAATCAGACAACTTTTTACTGTCGACTTCAAAAATTAATTTTCAATCTATCAATTAATTTATCGAATCTGTAGCGCTAATCCTTCGACTCAAAAGTTAACTTTTGTCGAAATGGTCAATTTTCGAATTCAATGACCAACCCATCGATCCACTTAATCAACTTCGACCAAAAGTCAACTTCGTCAAAATGGTCAACCTGACCCGATGACCAACCCATTGACACAATAGGTCAACTTTTAACCGAAAAAGTCAACTTTGGTCAAAATGGTCAATCTCGATCCAATGACCAACCAACTGCCTCAATATGTCAACTTTTCATCGAAAATTCAACCTCACAATGAAATCGTACAACCTCGAATTAATGACATACTCATTGATCCAATTGGGCTGACTTTTAACCAAAAATTTAATTTCGGTCGAAATAGTCAATTTTTAAACTAATGACCACCCATTCGCCGAATAGGTCATCCGTCGATTAAAAAGTCAACTTTGGTTAAAATGGTCGATTTCGACCTAATGACTGAGCCTATCGACACACGTAATGTCAACATTTAACCAAGAAGTCAACCCTGTTAAAATGATCAATCGTCGAATCGACGACCAACCCATCGACAAACCCATCGAATTCATCAGTCAATCGTGACCAAAAAGTCAATTTTGGCCAAAATGAATTCGCTGTCGACCTAATGATCATTTATTCGTTCAAAAAGTTAATCTCTTACCAAAAAAGTCAACTTTGGTCAAAATGGTCAAACTTTGACCCAGTGACAAACCCATTGATCAAACATGTCAATATTTGACCAAAAAGTTAACTTTGATCAAAATGGGCAATTTGTGACCCAATGACCAAAAAATTAACCCAATATGTTAACTTTTGACCGAAAAGTCAACTTTGGTCAAATTGGTCAATCCTTGACCCAATGACCAACCCATTGACCCAATAGCTCAATATTTTACAAAAAAGTCAATTTTGTTTAAAATAGCCAATTTTGTTTAAAATAGCTAATTTCGACCTAATGACCAATTATCGTCCCGATAAGTCAATCTCTTACCAAAAGTCAACTTCGGTCAAAATTATCAATCCTCGACCCAATGACTAACCCATCGACTAAACAGTCAACTTTTCGACTCGTAAAGACAACTTTGGTCAAAATGATTAATCCTTTACCAAATGATAACCCATCGGCCCAACGAGTCAAGTTTCAACAAAGTGTCAATTTTGGTCATTTTTACCTTGATGACCATCCCATCGACTCAATTAAAGCTTTTACCAAAAAGTCAAGCTTTGGTCAAAATGGTCAATTTCGACCTAATGACTGAACCTGATTGACTCTAATAGATCAACTTTTGACAAAAAATTCAATCAGAAATTAATATAATTAAATTTTCGACCTGACTACCAATTATCGACCCAATAAGTCAATCTCCACCAAAACATCAACTTCGTAAAAATCGTCGATCTACCCAATGACCTGCGCATTCACTAACAGTAAACTTCGACCCGAAAAGACAACTTCAATTAAAATTACCAATCCTCGACCAATGACTAATAGGTCAACTTTCACCAAAAAGTCAATTTCGTAAAAAATTAGTTTTAATCTAATGACCACTCCATCGGGACCAAAAGGTCAACTTTCGACCAAAGTCAACTTTGGTCAAAATGATCAATTTCTAATCTAATGACCAACCCATTGATCCCATCGAGCCGACTTTGGCAAAAATCAACATTGTCAAAATGTCAACCTTGACCTAATCCTCGACTCAATGAACAACCCATCGACCTAATAGTCCACTTTGATCAAAAAGTCAACTTTAGTAAAATGGTCGATCCTTGACCTAATGATTCAGCAATTGATCTAATAAATAAACTTTGACCAAAGTCAACTTTAGATCAAAATGGTTAATCCTCGAACCCGATGACATACCCATCAATCTGATAAGTCAACTTTCGACCAAAAATTCATTTTTGGTCAAAACAATAATTTTTAACCTAATGATCACCCATCAATCTAACAGTCATGTTTCGACTCAAAAAGTCAACTTTGGTTAAAATGGTCGATTTCGACTAAATGACACAACCCATCGACCCATCAGATCAACTTTTGAACAAAAGTCAACTTCTGATCAAAATAGTCAATTCTCGATCTAATGACCACCTATGATCCAATATGTCAACTTTCGACCGAAGATTGAAGCCATGGTCAAATCTGGACTAATCCTTAAGCAATGACCAATTCATCGACTTAAAGATGGTTAATTTTTACCGATACAAAGTCAAGTTTGATCAAAATGGTCAACTTCTAACCCAATGACCAAACCATCGACCCAATAGGTCATTTTTTACAAAAAAAGTCAACTTTAGTCAAAAAGGTCAATTTTTGACACAATCATCACCCCATTGACTCAATGGGTCAACTTTTGACCAAAAATTCAATTTTTGACAAAATAATCAATTTTTGACCGAATGACTAATTATTAACGCAATAAGTCAACTCTGACAAAAAAGTCAACTTTAGTCAAAATGGTCAATCCTTGACCCAATGCCAACCCATTGACCCAGTAGGTTAACTTTTGACCAAAAAGGCACTTTTGGTCAAGATACTAATTTGACCTAATATCCACCCAATCGACCTAATAAGTCAACTTTCGACTAAAAGTTAACTTTAGTCAAAATGTTCAATTTCTAATCCAATGACTAACCCATCGACTCCAATATGTCAACTTCCGACAAAAAAGTCAAATTCTTGGCAAAATAGTCAATCTTGACCCAATGACCACAACCATCAACCTAACAGTCAACTTTCAACCAAAAAGTCAATTTTCGATCAATAATAGTCAATTCTTAACATAATGACCACACCAATCGACTCATACAGTCAACTTTGGCAAAAGGTCAACTTCGGTCAAAATGGTACAATCTTTGACCTAATGACCAACCAATTAACCTAATATGTTAACTTTTGACCAAAAAGTCAACTTTAGCCAAAATGGTCAATCCTCGAAACAATGACATTCCCATCGATCTGACAGTCAACTTTCGACCAAAAAGTCATTTTTGGTCAAAATAAGAATTTTAACCTAATGACCACCCATCAATCTAATAGGTCATGTTTTGACCAAAAAATCAACGTTGGTTAAAATGGTCAATTTCTGACCCAATGACCAAACAATTGACCTAATGGTCGACTTTTGACGATAAGGTCAACTTTGTACAAAATGATCAATCTTTGACCCAATAACCAACCTATTGACCAAATAGGTCAACATTTGACCAAAGAGTCAATTTTGGTCAAAATTGTCAATTTTAACCTAATGACCATTTATTGCACAATAAGTCAATCTCTCGCAAAGTCTACAGGTCAAATCGGCCAATCCACGACCAATGACAAGCCCATCGTCCCAACATGTCAACTTTCGACACAAAAAGTTAACTTCGATCGAAATGGTCGATCTCGACCCAATGACCAAGCAAATTAACCCAATATGTCAACTTTTCGATCTAAAAGTCAACTTTGCACAATTCCGGTCAATCTCGACCCAATCACATACCCATCGACTCCAAGAGGACAATATTCGACCAAAAACTCAATTTCGGTCAAAATAGACTAATTTCGACTTAATGACTCAATTATCGACCCAACAAGTCAATCTCTCACAAAAAGTCAACTTCGTCAAAATGATCAATCCTAAACCCAATGACTAACTCTTTCGACGCAATACGTCAATATGCGATCAAAGTTAATTTTAGTCAAAATAGTTAATTTTGACCTGAATGACCAACCTGCGACCCAATAAGTTACATCTCTTACCAAAAAGTAAATTTTGATCAAAATGATCAATTCGACCAACTAACCAACTTTATCGACTCTAATAAGTCAACTTCGAATCGAAAAATCAACTTTCAGTCAGAATGGTCATCCTCGACCCAACGACCAACCCATTTACCCAATAGAGTCAACTTTTGACCAAAAAGTCAAGTTTGGCCAAAATGTCAATTTTCGACCGAACACTAATTATCGACCCAAAAGTCAACTTCGACCAAAAAGGTGAAGTTCGGTCAAAATGACTCAATCCATCGAACCAACAGTCAACTTCTGACCAAAATTCAACTTTCGTCAAAATGGTTAATCCTTTGACCCAATGACAACCCATTGACCCAATAAAGTCAACTTTTCAACCAAAAAGTCACTTTTTGTTAAAATAGAAATTTTTTGACCTAATGACCATTCAATCGACCGAATAGTCAATCTTTTAACACAAAAGTCAACTGTGGTCAAAATCTACAATCGTCTGACCCAACGACCAACCCATCGACCCAATATGTTAACTTTCGATAAAAAGTCAAATTTGGTAAAAATGAGTAAATCCTTGATCACAACGACCAACCCATTAATCCAATATAGTCAACTTTTAACCAAAAAGTCAATTTTGTATCAAAATTTTCATTTTTCGAATTCGATGAACACCCCATCGACCCAATAAAGTTAACCTCCGAGCAAAAAGTCAGCTTTGGTCAAAACGGTCAAATTTTTACCAAATGACCAACCCTTCGACCAAATAGACAACTTTTCACCAAAAAGTTAACTTTGGTCAAAATGGCCAATCCTTGACCCAATGACTAACCCATCAATCTAACAGGTCAACTTTTAACCAAAAAGTAAATTTCGGTAAAGAATTAGTAAATTTTTTACTTAATGACCACCCAATTGACCCAATAGGTCAACTTTCGACGCAAAAGTCAACTTTAGTCAAAATTGTCAATTTCTACCTAATGACAACTTTTCGACCCAATAAGTCAACTTTCGACCAAAAGTAAACTTTTGTCAAAATGGTCAATCTCGACCCAAAGACCAACCCATCGACCTAATAAATCAACTTTGGACCAAAAAGTCAACTTTAGTCAAAATAGTTATTTTCTCACCCAACGACCACCCCGTTGACCCATTGGGTCAACTTTTGACCAAAAATTCAATTTTGGTCAAAATTGTCAATCCTTGACACAATGACATACCCACGTTGACACAATTGGTCAACTTTTGACAAAAAACTAAATGTTGATCAAAATAGTCAATTTTTAACCTAACAACAACCCCATTAACCAAACAGGTCAACTTTTCACCAAAAAGTCAACTTTAGTCAAATTCATCAATTTCTGACCCAATAACCAACCCATTGACCCAATAGGTCAATTTTTGACCAAAAAGATAACTTTGGTCAAAATGGTCAATCCTTGACTTAATGACCAACCCATTAACTAAATAGGTCAACTTCTGACTGAAAAATTAACTTTGGTTAAAATGGTCCATCAACGACCTAATAACCATCACATTGACTTCATAGGTTAACTTTTGACCAAAAAAGTCAAGTTTGTTAAAATAAGTCGATCTACGACTCTCATGACTCATACAGTCAACTTTCGACCAAAAGTCAACATTGGTCAAAATGGTCAATTTCGACCCTAATGACCAACCCATTGACCCAATGGGTCAACTTTCGACTAGAAATTCTATTTAGTCAAAATAGTCAATTTTCGACCTAATGACCAATTATCGACCAAATAAGTAAATCTTCGACCAAAAAGTCAACTTTGGTCAAAATGGTCATCCTCGACCTAATGACCAACCCATCGACCACATAGGTCAACTTTCAGGCAAAAAGTCAATTATCGTCGAAATGGTCAATCTTTCGAATCCAATGATCGAATCAGATCAACCTTCGACCAAAAGTCAATTTTGCTCGAAATGGTCAATTTCTAACCCAACGACAAACCCAGTCGATCCAATTGATCAACTTCTGACCAAAAAGTCAACTTCTAGTCAAAATTGTCAATTTCGGACCCAATGACCAACTCATCGACCTTCATAGATCGACCTTCGACCAAAAAGTCGACTTGATCAAAATGGTCCAATCCTCGACTCGATGATCAACCCATCGACACAATAGTCAACTTTCGACCAAAAATCAACTATCATCAAAATGGCTAACTCACTCGATGACTCATCAGATAACCTTCGACCAAAAAGCAATTTGCATCGATATATACCGACTTTTGACCTAATGACCATCCAATAGACCCAATATGTCAACTTTGACAAAAAAGTATACTTTAGTCAAAATGGTCAATTTCTGACCCAATGAACAATCCATTGACTCAATAGGTCAACTTTTGACCAAAAAGTCAACTTTGGTCCAAATGGTCAATCATTGACCTAATGACCAACCCATTGACCCAATATGTCAACTTTTGACCAAAAATTTAGTTTTGGTCAAAATAGTCAATTTTCGACCGTATGACCATCTTATTAACCCAATAAGTCAACTTTTCAAGAAAAGTCAACTTCGTTCGAAATGGTCAATTTCGACCCATGACCACTCCGTTGACCCATCGAGTCAACTTTCGACTAAAAATTCAATTTGGTACGTAATAGTCAATTTTCGACCTAATAAACAATTATCGACCCAATAATTCAATCTCTCACCAAAAGTTAACTTTGGTAAAAAGGTCAATCAATGACCAAATGACCAACACATTTGACCTCATAGGTCAACCTTCGACCAAAAAAGTCAAGTTTAGTCAAAATGGTCAGTTCGAATCCAATGAGAAAACCCTCGACTAATAGTCAACTATCGACCAAAAAGTTAACTTTGGTCAAAATGGTCAATTTCTATTACAATGACCACCTCCGTATCCCAATGAGATCAACTTTTAACGAAAATTTCAATTTTGGTCAATATAATCAATTTTCGACCTAATGACCAATTATCGACCTCATAAGTCAATCTCCTGGCCAAAAAGTCAACTTTGCTCAAAATGGTCAATCCTTGACCCAATGACCAACTGATCGACCAACAGTAAACTTTTAACCAAAAAGTCAACTTTCGCCAAAATGGTCAATCCGCGACTTAACAGTCAACTTTCGACCAAAAAGCCAATTTCGATCAAAAAATCAATTTTTGACTAAATGACCACCCCATTGACCCAAAAGTCAACTTTGGTCAAAATGGTCAATTTCTGACCCAATGACCAACCCATTGATCAAATAGGTCAATTTTTAACCAAAAAGTTAACTTTGGTCAAAATGTTCAATCCTTGACCCAATGACCAAGCCATTAACCCAATACGTAAACTTTTGACCAAAAAGTCAACTTTGGTCAAAATGGTCAATCCTTGACCGAATGACCAAACCGTTGACCCAATAGGTCAACTTTTGACCAAAAAGTAAATTTCGGTAAAAAAAATTGTCAATTTTTGACTTAATGACCACCCAATTGACCCAATAAGTCAACTTTCGACGCAAAAGTCAACTTTGGTCAAAATTGTCAATTTCTGACCCAACGACCAACCCTTTGACCCAATAGGCCAACTTTTGACCAAAAAGTAAACTTTTGTCAAAATGGTCAATCCTTGACCCAAAGACCAACCCATTGACCCAATAAATCAACTTTGGACCAAAAAGTCAACTTTGGTCAAAATAGTTAATTTCTGACCCAACGACCACCCCGTTGATCCATTGGGTCAACTTTTGACCAAAAATTTAATTTTGGTCAAAATTGTCATTCCTTGACACAATGACATACCCACATTGACACAATTGGTCAACTTTTGACAAAAAAGTAAATGTTGGTCAAAATTGTCAATTTTTAACCTAACAACAACCCCATTGACCAAACAAGTCAACTTTTGACCAAAAAGTCAACTTTAGTCAAATTCATCAATTTCCGACCCAATAACCAACCCATCGACTCTAATAGTCAACTTTCGACCAAAAGATAACTTTCGTCAAAATGGTCAATCCTCGACTTAATGACCAACCCATCGACTCAACAGTCAACTTCAACCGAAAAATCAACTTTGGTTAAAATGGTCAATCAATGATCTAATAACCATCACGTTGACTTCATAGGTTAACTTTTGACCAAAAAAGTCAAGTTTTGTCAAAATAAGTCGAGCTTCAATCTCAGTGACTCTATAGGTCAACTTTCGACCAAAAAGTCAACTTTCAGTCAAAATGGTCAATTTCGACCCAATGAACAACCCATCGACTCCAATCGGTCAACTTTCGACTAGAAATTCTATTTTGATCAAAATAGTCAATTTTCGACCTAATGACCAATTATTGACCAAATAAGTCAATCTTTGACCAAAAAGTCAACTTTGGTCAAAATGGTCATTCCTTGACCCAATGACCAGCCCATTGACCACATAGGTCAACTTTTAAGCAAAAAGTCAATTATGGTCAAAATGGTCAATCTTTGACCCAATGACTGATTAGATCAACCTTTGACCAAAAGTTAACTTTGCTCAAAATGGTCAATTTCTGACCCAATGACAAACCCATTGATCCAATAGGTCAACTTTTGACCAAAAAGTCAACTTTAGTTAAAATGGTCAATTTCAGACCCAATGACCAACTCATTGACCTTATAGGTCAACCTTTGACCAAAAAGTCAAATTTGATCAAAATGGTCAATCCTTGACTCGATGATCAACCCATTGACACAATAGGTCAACTTTTGACCAAAAAGTCAACTATTGTCAAAATGGTTAATCTTTGACCCAATGACCCAATAGATCAACCTTTGACCAAAAAGAAATTTGGTCAAAATAGTCAATTTTTGACCTAATGACTACCCAACAGACCCAATATGTTAACTTTAAAAAAAAAGTAGACTTTAGTCAAAATGGTCAATTTCTGACCCAATGACCAATCCATTGACTCAATAGGTCAACGTTTGACAAAAAAGTCAACTTTGGTCCAAATGGTTAATCATTGACTTAATGACCAACCCATTGACCCAATATGTCAACTTTTGACCAAAAATATAATTTTGGTCAAAATACTTAATTTTTGACCTTATGACCATCTTGTTGACCCAATAGGTCAACTTTTGACGAAAAAGTCAACTTCATTCGAAATGGTCAATTTCTGACCCAATGACCACCCCGTTGACCCAATGGGTCAACTTTTGACCAAAAATTCAATTTCGGTCAGAATAGTTAATTTTTGACCTAATAAACAATTATTTACCCAATAATTTAATCTCTGACCAAAAAGTTAACTTTGGTAAAAAAGGTCAATCAATGACCAAATGACCAACACATTGACCTCATAGGTCAACCTTTGACCAAAAAAAGTCAAGTTTGGTCAAAATGGTCAGTTTTTGACCTAATAAGAAAACCCTAGACTTAATAGGTCAACTATTAACCAAAGAGTCAACTTTGGTCAAAATGGTCAATTTCTATTACAATGACCACCCTGTTGTCCCAATGGGTCAACTTTAACGAAAAATTCAATTTTGGTCAATATAATCAATTTTCGACCTAATGACCAATTATCGATCTAATAAGTCAATCTCTGCCAAAAAGTCAACTTCGTCTCAAAATGTACTAATCCTCGACCCAATGACCAACCGATCGACCGAACAGTAAACTTTTAACCAAAAAGTCAACTTTGACCAAAATGGTCAATCCTCGACCTAATAGTCAACTTTTCGACCAAAAATCAATTTCAAATAAAAAATCAATTTTCGACTAAATGACCACCCAATCGACCCAAAAGGTCAACTTTCGACAAAAAGTCAACTTTGGTCAAAATGGTCAATTTCGACCTAATCACCAACCCATTGATCAAACAGTCAATTTCGACCAAAAAGTCAACTTTGTTCTAAATGGTCTATCCTTGACCCAATGACCAACCCATTGACCCAATACGTAAACATTTGACCAAAAAGTCAACTTTGATCAAAATGATCAATCCTTGACTGAATGACCAAACCATTGACCCAATAGGTCAACTTTTGACAAAAAAGTCAACTATGATCAAAATGGTCAATCTTTGACCCAATGACCCAATAGATCAACCTTCGAACTGAAAGCTATTTCGGTCAAAATAATCGATTTTCGACCGAGGACCACCCAATTGAGCCAATGTGTCCACTTTGACCAAAAAGTCGACTTTGGTCAAAATGGTCAATTTCTGACCCAATGACCAACCCATTGACACAATACGTCAACTTATGACCAATAAGTCAACTTTGGTCAAAATGGTCAATCCATGACCCAATGACCAACCCATTGACCCAATAGATCAACTTTTGACCAAAAAGGCAACTATGGTCAAAATGGTCAATCTTTGGCCCAATGACTCCAATGATCGACCTTTGACCGAAAAGCGATCTGATCAAAATGATCAATTTTATCCTAATGATGTAATCGTTGATCCACTAAGTCAAATTCGACCAAAAAGTCGACTTTGGTCGAAATGGTCAATTTCGACCCAATGATTAACCCATTGACTCAATCAAGTCAACTTTCGACCAAAAAGTCAACTTTAGTCAAAATGGCCGATCCTTGACGAATGACCCAATCGATAGATCGACATTCTGACCAAAAATCCATATGGTCAAAATGGTCAATCTTTGACCCAATGACCCAATAGATCGACCTTTGACCAAAAAGAATTTGGTCAAAATAGTCAATTCTTGACCTAAGGACCACCATTTGACCCAATGTGTCAATTTTGACCAAAAAGTAGACTTTGGTCAAAATGGTCAATTTCTGACCCAATGACCAACCGATTGACCCAAAAGGTCAATTTTGACCAAAAAGTTAACTTTGGTCAAAATGGTTAAACTTTGACCCAAAGACCAACAAATTGACTCAATAGGTCAACTTTTGACCAAAAAGTCAATTTTGGTAAAAAAATCAAATTTTAACCTGATGACCACCCATTGACCAAATAGGACAACTTTTGACCAAAAATTCAACTTTGGTCAAATTGTTCAATTTTTGACCCAATGACCAACCCATTGACCCAGTATATCAACTTTTGACCAAAAAGTTAACTTTGGTCTAAATGATCAATCCTTGACTCATTGACCAACCATTTGATAAAGAGGTCAACTTTTGTCTAAAAAGTCAATTTTAGTCAAAATAGTCAATTTTTTTCCTAATGACCAATTATTGACCTGATAAGCAAATCTCTGACCAAAAAGTCAACTTTTGTCAAAATAGTCAATACTAGACCTAATGACCAACCCATTGACCCAATAGGTCAGCATTTGACCAAAAAGTTAACTTTGGTCAAAATAGTCAATCCTTAACCTAATGACCATCCCATTAACCCAAAATGTGAACTTTTGACCAAAAAGTCAATTTTGGTCAATCCATGAGCCAATGTCCAACCCATTGACCCAATATGTCAATTTTTGAACAAAAAGTCAACTTTGGTTAAAATCGTCAATCCTTGACCCAATGACCAACCAAGTGACCCAATAGGTCAACTTTTAACCAAATTTTCAATTTCGGTCAAAATGGTCAATCCTGGAACCAAAGACATAAACATTGACCCAATAGGTCAACTTTTGACCAAAAATTCAAGTCAAAGTAGTCAATTTTTAACCTAATAACAACCTATTGACCCAATAGGTCAACTTTTAACCAAAAAGTCAACTTTAATTAAAAAAGGCAATTTCTGACCCATTGGCCAACCTTTGACCTAATAGGTCAACCTTTGACCAAAATGTCAACTTTAGTCAAGATGGTTAATCTTAGACCCATTGACCATATAGGTCAACTTTTGACCAAAAACTTAATTTTGGTCAAAATGGTAAATTTTTGACCTAATGACCATTTATTAACCCAATAAGTCAATCTTTGACCAAAATGTGAACTTTGGCCAAAATTTTTAATCCTTGACCCAATGACCAACCCGTTGACCCAATAGGTCAACTTTTGACCAAAAAGTTAACTTTTGTAAAAAATGATCTATCCTTGGCTCAATGACTAACCCATTGACCCAATAGGATACCTTTTGACCAAAAAGTCAATTTTGGTTAGAAAAAGTTAATTTTCGACATAATGACCAATTATTGACCCAATAAGTCAATCTCTGACAAAAAAGTCAACTTTGATCAAAATGGTCAATCTATGACCCAATGACCACCGCATTGATCCAATAGGTCAACTTTTGACAAAAAAGTCAACTTTGGTCAAAATGGTCAATCCTTGACCCAATGACCAACCTATTGACCCAATAGGTCAACTTTTGACCAAAAAGTCAACTTTGGTTAAAATGTTCAAGCCTTGACCCAATGACCAACCAATTGACCCAACAGGTAAACGTTTGACAAAAGAGTCAATTTTGGTCAAAATAATCAATTTTTGACCAAATGACCATCCCATTGACCCGATAGGTTAACTCTTGACGAAGAAGTCAACTTTGGTCAAAATGATCATTCCTCTACCTAATGACCAACCCATTGACCCAATAGGTCAAATTTTGACGAAAATATCAATTTTAGTCAAAATAGTCAATTTTAAGCTATTGACCACTCATTGACCCAAAGGTCAACTTTTGACCAAAAAGTCAACTTTGGTTAAAAAGCTTAATTTCTGACCTATTGACTCAATGATCAACTTTTGACCAAAAAGTCAACTTTGGGCAAAATGATCAATCCTTGACCCATGACCAACCCTTTGACCCAATATGTTAACTTTTGACCAAAAGTCAATTTTGGTTAAAATAGTCAATTTTTGTCCTAATGACCAAATGTTGACCTACTAAGTCAATCTCAAAACCAAAAAGTTAACTTTGTTCAAAATGGTTAATCTTTGACCCAATGACAAACCCGTTGTCCCAATATGTCAAATTTTGACCAAAATGTCAATTTTGGTCAAAATGGTCAATTTTAGTCAAAATGGTCAATTTTGGTCAAAATGGTCAGTTTCTGACCCCATGACCAACACATTGACCCAATAGGTCAAAATTTGACAATTACTCAACTTTGGTCAAAATAGTCAATTTATGTCCTAATGACCACCCAATTGACCCAATGGGTCAACTTTTGACTAAAAATTCAATTTTGGTCAAAATAATCAATTTCTCACCGAATGACCAAGTATTGACCCAAAAAGTCAATATTTGACTAAAAAGGCAACTTTAGTCGAAAATGATCAATCCTTGACTCAATGACCAACCCATTGACCCAATAGGTTACCTTTTAACCAAAAAGTCAATTTTGGAAAAAAAGTCAATTTTCGACATAATGACCAATTATTGACACAATAAGTTAATCTCTGCAAAAAAAGTCAACTTTGATTAAAATGGTGAATCTTTGACCTTCCAACGCATTGACCCAAAAGGTCAAATTTTGACCAAAAAGTCAACTTTGGTCAAAATGGTCAATCCTTGACCCAATGACCAACCCATCGACCCAATAGGTCAACTTTTGACCAAAAAACTTTGGTCAAAATGTTCAATCCTTGACCTAATGACCAACCCATTGACCCAACATGTCAACTGTTGAGGAAAAAAGTCAATTTTGGTCAAAATAATCAATTTTTGACCTAATGACCACCTTATTGACCCAATAGGTCAACTTTTGACCAAAAAGTCAACTTTGGTCAAAAAGGTCAATTTCTGACCGAATGACCACCCTATTGACCCAACGAGTCAACTTTTGACCAAAAATTTAATTTTGGTCAAAATAGTCAATTTTTAACCTAATGACCAATTATTGATCAAATAAGTCAATCTCTGCCCAAAAAGTAAACTTTGGTCAAAATTGTCATTCCTTGACCTAATGACCAACCAATTGACCCAATAGGTAAGCTATTGACCCAAAAGTCAACTTTGGTTAAATTGGTCAATTTCTGACCCAATGACCAACCCTTTGACCCAATAGGTCAACTTTTGACCAAAATGTCAACTTTGGTCAAAATGGTCAATCCTTGACCCAATGACCAACCCATTAACCCAATAGGTCAAATTGTTTACCAAAAAGTCAATTTTGATCAAAATAGTCAATTTTTCACATAATGATCAATTATTGACCCAATATGTCAATCACAGACCAAAAAGCTAAATTTGGTGAAAATGGTCAATTCTTGACCCAACCTCCAACCCATTGGACTAATTGTCAACTTTTGACCAAAAGATAACTTTGGTCAAAATGGAATATCCTTGACCCAATGACCAACCCATTAACCCAATAGGTCAACTTTTGACAAAAAAGTCA
Source organism: Papilionanthe hookeriana x Papilionanthe teres (assembly GCA_022702705.1). NCBI lineage: Eukaryota > Viridiplantae > Streptophyta > Magnoliopsida > Asparagales > Orchidaceae > Papilionanthe > Papilionanthe hookeriana x Papilionanthe teres. Next base: position 20,715,601 of record CM040438.1, read on the forward strand.
ATTTTTGTCAATATAGCGAATTTTTGACCTACTGAGCAGCTCTTTGACCCAATAGGTCAACTTTTGACCAAAAATCTAAATTGGGTGAAAGTAGTCAATTTTGACCTAATTACCAATTATTGACCCAATAAGTCAATCTCTGACCAAAAAGTTAACTTTTATCAAAATGGTCAATCCTAAACCAAATGACCAACCCAATGACCCAATAAGTCTACTTTTGACCATAAAGTCAATTTTGGTCAAAATAGTTAAATTTTAACTAAATGACCAAATATTGACCCAATAAATCAATCTCAGACCAAATAGTTAACTCTGGCGAAAATGGTCGTTCCCTGACCCATTGACCCAATATGTCAACTTTTGACAAAAAAAGTCAATTTTGGTCAAAACCTTCAATTTTTGACCTAATGACCACCTCATTAACCCAATAGGTCAATTTTGCTTAAAATTGTTAACGTCTGACCCAACGCCAACCCATGGAACCAATAGGTCAACTTTTGACTAAAAAGTCACCTTTGGTCAAAATGATCAATCCTTGACTCCATGACCAACCTATTGACCAATAGGTCAACTTTTGTTCAAAAAGTCAATCTTGATCATAATAGTCAATTTTTGACCTAATGACCAATTATTGACCCAGTAAGTCAATCTCTAACCAAAAAGTCAACTTTGGTCAAAATAGTCATTCCTTGACCTAATGACCAACCCATTTACCCAATATGTCAACTTTTGACCAAAAAGATAACTTTGGTCAAAATGGTCAATCCTTGACCGAATGACCACCACGTTAACCCAATAGGTCAACTTTCAAGCATAAAGTCCATTTTGGTTAATATAGTCAATTTTTGACCTAATGACCACCCCATTAACCCAATGGGTCAACTTTTAATCGAAAATTCATTTTGGGTGAAAATAGTCAATTTTAACCTAATGACCAATTATTGACCCAATAAGTCAATCTATGACCAAAAACTCAACTTTGGTCAAAATGGTCAATCCTTGACCCAATGACCAACTCATTGACTAAATAGGTCAACTTTGACCATAAAGTCAATTTTTGTCAAAATAGATAATGTTTGACCTATTGACCAACCCATTAACCCAATAAGTTAATTTCTGGCCAAAAAGTCAACTTTTGGTTAAAATGGTCAATCATTGACCTAATGACCAACCCGTTGACCCAATAGGTCAACTTTTGACCAAAATGTTAATTTGGTCAATATAGTTAATTTTTGACCTAATGACCACCCCATTGACCTAACAGGTCAAATTTTGACCAAAAATTCAATTTTGGTCAAAATAGTCAATTTTGACCTAATGACCAATTATTGACCGAATTAGTAAATCTTTGAGAAAAAAGTCAACTTTGGTCAAAATGGTCAATCTTTGACCCAATAACCAACCCATTGACCCAATATGTCAACTTTGACCAAAAAGTTAACTTTGGTCAAAATGGTCAATCCTTGACCCAATGACCTAATAGGTCAACTTTTGACTAAAAAGTCAATTATAGTCAAAATACTCAATTTTTGACCTAATGACCACCTAATTGACCCAGTAAGTCAATCCTTAGCTAAAAATTCAAATTTGGTCAAAATGGTCAATCCTTGACCCAATGACCAACCTATTGACCCACTAGGTCAACTTTGGTCAAAATGGTTAATCTTTGACCCAATGACCAACCCATTCACCCAAAAGGTCAACTTTGGACCAAAAGGTCAATTTTGGTTAAAAAAAAGTCAATTTTTGAGTTAGTGACCAATTATTGACCTAATAAGTCAATCTCTGACAAAAAAGTCAACTTTGGTCAAAATGGTCAATCATTGACCTAATGTTCAACCCACTGATTTAATGAGTCAAGTTTTGACCGAAAAGTCAACCTTGTCAAAATGGTCAATCCTTGCCCCAAAAATCCAATATGTCAGCTTTTGACCAAAAAGTTAATATTGGTCAAAATAGTCAATTTTTGACCTAATGACCACCCAATTGACCTCAGTCAATCTCTAGCTAAAAAGTCAATTTTGGTTAAAATAGTCGATGTCTGACCCATTGCCCAACCCATTGACCCATCATGTTAACATTCGACCAAAAATTTAACATTAGTCAAAATGATCAATCCTTCAACCAATGACCAGCTGGTTGACCCAATGTGTCAACTTTTGACTAAAATGTCAATTTTTGTAAATCCTTTTTGACTTAATGTTCAATTATTGACATGATAAGTCAATCTCTGACCAAAAAGTCAACTTTGGTCAAAATGGTCAATCCTTGACCAAATGACAACCCCATTGACCCAATAGGTTAACTCTTGACCAAAAAGTCAACTTTGGTAAAAATGGTTATTCCTTTACCCAATGACACACCCGTTGACCCAATAGGTCAACTTTTGACCAAAATGTCAATTTTGGTCAAAATAGTCAATTCTAACCTAATGACCACTCATTTACCCAATAGGTCAACTTTTGACCAAAAAGTCAACTTTAGTTAACAAGGTCAATTTCTGACCATTGACCCGATGGTCAACTTTTGACCAAAAAGTTAACTTTGGGCAAAATGATCAATCCTTGACCTAATGACCAATCTATTGACCCAATAGGTTAACTTTTGACCGAAAGTCATTTTTGGTCAAAATAGTCAATTTTTGACCTAATGACCAATTATTGACCCAATAAGTCAATCTCTAACCAAAAAGTCAACAATGATCAAAATGGTTAATCTTTTACTTAATGACAAACCCATTGATCCAAAATGTCAACTTTTAACAAAAAAGTCAACTTTGATCAAAATGGTTAATCTTTGACCCAAAGACAAACTCATTGACTCAATATGTCAACTTTTGATAAAAAGTCAACTTTGGTCAAAACGGTCAATTTCTAACCTAATGACCACCCAATTGACCCTATGGGTTAACTTTTGCCTAAAAATTATATTTTGGTCAAAATAATCATTTTTTTGACCGAATGACCTATTATTGACCCAATAAGTCAATCTTTGAACAAAAAGTCAACTTTGGTCGAAATGATCAATTTTTAACCCAAAGACTAACCCATTGACACAATAGGTCAACTTTTGACATAAAATTTAACTTTGGTTAAAATGGTCAATCCTTGACCCAATCACCAACCCATTGACCCAATAAGTCAACTTTAGACCAAAAAAGTTAGTCTTTTTAAAATTGTCAATTTTTGACCTAATGACCAACCCATTAACCCAATAGGTCAACTTTTGACCAAAAAGTCAAGTTTGGTTAAAAATGGTCAAATTCTTACCAAATGACTAACCCATTGACCTAGTAGGTTAACTTTTGATTAAAAAGTCCACATTGGTCAAAATGGGCAAACCTTGACCCAATGACCAACCCTTACGCCCAATAGATCAACATTTGACCAAAATAGTCAATTTTTTATAAAATGTCCAATTATTGACACAATAAGTCAATCTCTGAAAATAAAGTCAACATTGGTCAAAATGGTCAATCCTTGACCCAATGACCAACCCATTGACCCAATAGGTCAACTTTTGACCCAAAAATTTAATTTTGGTCAAAATAGACAATTATTAACCAAATGACCACCTAATTGACCCAATCGGTCAACTTTTGACCAAAAAGTCAACTTTGGTCAAAATGGTCAATTTCTGACCCAATGACCAACCCATTACCCAATAGGTCAACTTTTGACCAAAAAGTTCAACTTAGTCAAAATGGTCAATCCTTAACCCAATGACCAACTCATTGACCCAATAAGTCAACTTTTGACTAAATAGATAATTTTGGACAAAATAGTGAATTTTTGACCTAATGACCACCCCATTGAACCATTAGGTCAAATTTTAACCAAAAAGTCAACTTTGGTTAAAATGGTCAATTTTGACCCAATGACCAACCCATTGACCCAAAAGGTCAATTCTTGACCAAAAAGTCAACTTTGGTCAAAATGGTCAATCCTTGACCCAATGACCAACCCATTGATCTAATAGGTCAACTTTTGACCAAAAAATTAATTTTGAACAAAATAGTCAATTTTTGATCTAATGATCACCCCATTGACCAATTAGGCCAACTTTGTTTAAAATGGTCAATTTATGACCCAACGACCAACTCATTGACCCCATTTGCCAACTTTTGACCAAAAAGTCAACTTTGGTCAAAATGATCAATCCTTGACCCAATGACCAACCCATTGACCCAATAGGTCAACTTTTGACCAAATTGTCAATTTCGGCCAAAATGGTCAATCCTTAACCCAATGACCAACCCATTGGCCCAATAGGTCAACTTTTAACCAAAAACATTATTTTGGTCAAAATAGTCAATTTTTGACATAATGATCACCCCATTGACCCAATAGGTCAACTATTGACCAAAAAGTCAACTTTGGTCAAGATGGTCAATTTCTGACCCAATGATCACCCCATTGACCCAATGAGTCAAGTTTTGACCAAAAATGTAATTTTGGTTAAAATAATTAATTTTTGACCTAATGACAAATTATTGACCCAATAAGTCAATCTCTGACAAAAAAGTTAACTTTGGTCAAAATGGTCAATCCTTGACCTAAGAAACAACTCATTGACCCAATAGGTCAACTTTTGAAAAAAAAGTCAACTTTGGTCAAATTGGTCAGTCCTTGACCCAAAGACCTAATTGGCCAACTTTTGACTAAAATGACAATTTTGGTCAAAATAGTCAATTTTTTACCTAATGACCAATTATTGACCCAATAAGTAATTCTCTAACAAAAAAGTTAACTTTAGTCAAAATGGTCAATCCTTGACCCAATAAACAACCCATTGACCTAATATGTCAACTTTTGACCAAGAAGTGAACTTTGGTCAAAATGGTCAATCCTTGACCCAAAGACCCAATAAGTCAATTTTTGACCAAAAAGTCAATTCTGGTCAATATAGTGAATTTTTGACATAATGACCACCTAATTGACCCAATAAGTCAATCTCATGCTAAAAAGTCAAATTTGGTCAAAATGGTCAATCTTTAACCTAATGACCAACCCATTGACCCAATAGATCAACTATTGACCAAAAAATTAACTTTGGTCAAAAAGTTAATTCTTGACCCAATAACCAACCCATTAACCTAATAGGTCAACTTTGGATCAAAAAGTCATTTTTAGTTAAAATAGTCAATTTTTGACATAGTGACCAATTATTAACCAAATATGTCACTCTGACAAAAAAGTCAACTTTGGTCAAAATGGTCAATCATTAACCCAATGACCAAAGCATTGACCCAAGAGATCACCTTTTAGCCAAAAAGTCAAGTTTGTTAAAATGGTCAATCCTTGACCCAAAAACCAAATGGGTCAACTTTTGACCAAAAAGTCAATTTTGGTCAAAATAGTCAATTTCTGACCCAATGACCAACCCTTTGACCTAATAAGTCAACTTTTGACCAAAAAGTAACTTTGGTCAAAATGGTTAACCTAGACCCAATGACCCAATAGGTCAACTTTTGACCAAAAAGTCAATTTTGGTCAAAATGGTCAATTTTCGACTTAATGACCATTTATTGACCCAATAAGTCAATCTCTGACCAAAATGTGAACTTTGGTCAAAATGGTCAATCCTTGACCCAATGACCAGCCCACTGACCCAATAGGTCAACTTTTGACCAAAAAGTCAACTTTAGTAAAAAATGATCAATCCTTGACTCAATGTCCAATCCATTGACCCAATAGGTTAACTTTTGACCAAAAAGTCAATTTTGGTAAAAAAAGTCAATTTTCGACATAATGACAAATTATTGACCCAATAAGTCAATCTCTGACAAAAAAGTCAACTTTGGTCAAAATGGTCAATCCTTGACCAAATGACCACTTCAATGACCCAATAGGTCAACTTTTGACAAAAAAGTCAACTTTGGTCAAAGTGGTCAATCCTTGACCCAATGACAAACACATTAACCCAATAGGTCAACTTTTGACAAAAAACTCAACTTTGGTAAAAATGTTCAATCCTTGACCCAATGACCAACCAATTGACCCAACAGGTCAACTGCTGACCAAAAAGTCAATTTTGGTCAAAATAATCAATTTTTGACCTAGTGACCACCCCATTGACTGAATATGTCAACTTTTGACTAAAAAGTCAACTTTGGTCAAAATGGTCAATTTCTGACCGAATGAACACCCCATTGACCTAACGGGTCAACTTTTGACCAAAAATTTAATTTTGGTCAAAATAGTCAATTTTTGACCAAGTGACCAATTGTTAGCCAAATAAGTCTATCTCTACCCAAAAAGTCAACTTTCATCAAAATTGTCAATCCTTGACCCATTGACCCAATAGGTCTGCTATTGACCCAAAAGTTAACTTTGGTTTAAATTGTTAATTTCTGACCCAATGACCAACCCTTTTACCCAATAAGTCAACTTTTGACTAAAATGTTAACTTTTGTTGAAATGGTCAATCATTGACCCATTGACCAACCCATTGACCCAACAGGTCAACTTTTGACCAAAAAGTCAAATTTGGTAAAAATAGTAAATTTTTAACCAAATAACTAATTATTGATCCAATAAGTCAATCTATAACCAAAAAGACAACTTGGGTCCAAATGGTCAATCCTTAACCCAATGACCAACCCATTGACTAAGTAGGTCAGCTTTTGACAAAAAAGTCAGTTTTGGTCAAAATAGTAAATTTTTGACCTATTGACCACCCCATTGACCCAATAAGTCAATCTCTGGCCAAAAATTCAACTTTGGTCGAAATGGTCAATCCTTAACCCGATGACCAACCTATTGACCCAATAGGTCAACTTTTGACCAAAATGTCAATTTTGGTCAATATAGTCAATTTTTGACCTAATGAACACCCCATTGACCCAACGGGACAAATTTTGATCGAAAATTAAATTGTGGTCAAAATAGTCAATTTTGACCGTAAATTCAAATTGTGGTCAAAATAGTCAATTTTGACCTAATCACCAGTTATTGACCCAATAAGTCAATCTCTGACAAAAAAGACAACTTCGGTAAAAATGGTTAATCCTTGACCCGATGACCTACCCATTGACCCAATATGTCAACTTTTGACCAAAAAGTTAACTTTTGTCAAAATGGTCAATTATTGACTTAATGACCAACTCAATGACCCAATAGGTCAAGTTTTTGGTCAAAATAGTCAATTTCTGACCTAATGACCACCTCATTAACCCAAAAGGTCGACATTGTTTAAAATTGTCAATTTCTGACCCAACGACCAACCCATTGAACCAATAGGTCAACTTTTGACCAAAAAGTCAACTTTGGTCAAAATGATCAATCCTTGACTCAATGACCAACCCATTGACCAATAGGTTAACTTTTTGTCCAAAAAGTCAATTTTGATCAAAATAGTCAATTTTTGACCTAATGACCAATTATTGACCAAGTAAGTCAATCTCAGACTAAAAAGTCAACTTTGGTCAAAATAGTCAATCCTTGACCCAATGACTAACCCATTAACTTAATAGGTCAACTTTTGACCAAAAAGCTTACTTTGGTCAAATTGGTCAATCCTTAAACGAATGACCAACCTATTAACCAAATAGGTCAGCTTTTAAGCAAAAAGTCAATTTTGGTCAATAAAGTTAATTTTTGATCTAATGACCACCCATTGATCCAATGGGTCAACCTTTGACCAAAAATTCAATTTGGGTTAAAAATAGTCAATTTTGACCTAATGACCAATTATTGACCCAATAAGTCAACCTCTGACCAAAAAGACAACTTTGGCCAAAATGGTCAATCCTTGATCCAATGACCAACCCATTCACTAAATAGGTCAACTTTTGACCAAAAAGTCAATTTTAGTCAAAATAATTAATTTTTGACCTATTGACCACCCCATTGACACAATAAGTCATTCTCTGGCCAAAAATTAAACTTTGGTCAAAATGGTCAGTCCTTGACTCAATGACTAACCCATTAACTCAATAGGTCAACTTTTGACCAAAATGTCAATTTTGGTCAATATAGTTAATTTTTGACCTAATGACCCCCCCATTGACCCAACCATTCAAATTTTGTTTTAAAATTCAATTTTGGTCAAAATAGTCAATTTTAACCTAATGACCAATTATTGGCCCAATAATTTATTCTCTGACCAAAAAAACAACTTTAATAAAAATATTCAATCCGAAAATTGGTCAAAATGGTCAATCCTTGACCAATAATCCAACACATTGACCCAATAGGTCAACTTTTGACCAAAAAGTGAACTTTGGTCAAAATGGTCAATCATTGACCCAATGACCCAATAAGTGAACTTTTGATCAAAAAGTCAATTTTGGTCAAAATAGTTAATTTTTGACCTCATGACCACCCAATTGGCCCATTAAGTCAATCTCTGGCTAAAAAATCAAATTTGGTCAAAATGGTGAATCCTTGACCCAATGACCAACCCATTGACCCAATAGGCCAACTTTTGACCAAAAGGTCAACTTTGGTCAAAATGGTTTATCCTTGACCCAATGACCAACCCATTAACCCAATAGGTCAACTTTAGACCAAAAATTAAATTTTGGTCAAAATAGTCAATTTTTGACCTAATGACCAATTGTTGACCTAATAAGTCAATCTCTGACAAAATGGTCAACTTTGGTCAAAATAGCCAATGACCAACCCATTGACCCAATAGTTCAACTTTTGGCCAAAAAGGTCAACTTTGTCAAAATGGTCAATCCTTGACCCAAAAACCCTATAGGTTAATCTTTGACCAAAAACTCAATTTTGATCAAAATAGTTAACTTTTGACCAAATGACCATGCGATTAACTTAATTAGTCAATCTCTGAATAATAAGTCAACTTTGGTCAAAGTGGTCAATCCTTGACCAATTGACCAACCCTTTGACCCAATAGGTTAACTTTTAACCAAAAAGTTAACTTTTGTCAAAATGATCAATCCTTGACCCAATGACCAACCCATGGACCCAATGTGTCAACTTTTGACCAAAAAATCAATTTTTGTCAAAAAATCAATTTTTGACAGAATGTCCAATTATTGACCTAATAAGTCAATCTCTGACCAAAAAGTCAACTTTGCTCAAAATGGTCAATTCTTGACCCAATGACCACCCCATTGACCCAATTGGTTAACTCTTAACAAAAAGTCAACTTTGGTCAAAATGGTCATTCCTTTACCCAATGATCAACCCATTGACCCAATAGGTCAACTTTTGACCAAAATGTCAATTTTAGTCAAAATAGTCAATTTTAACCTAATGACCACTCATTGACCCAAAAGGTGAACTTTTGACCAAAAAGTCAACTTTGGTTAAATTGGTCAATTTCTGACCCATTGACCCAATGATCAACTTTTGTCCAAAAAGTAACCTTTGGGCAAAATGATAAATCCATCACCCAATGACCAACCCATTGACCCAATTGGTTAACTTTTGACCAAAAGTAAATTTTGGTCAAAATAGTCAATTTTTGACCTAATGACCAATTATTGTCCCAATAAGTCAATCTCTAACCAAAAAGTCTACTTTGATCAAAATGGTTAATCTTTGACCCAATGACAAACCCATTGACTCAATATGTCAACTTTTGACCAAAAAGTCAATTTTGATCAAAATGGTCAATTTCTAACCTAATGACCAACACGTTGACCCAATAGGTCAACTTTTGACAAAAAGTCAATTTTGGTTAAAACGGTCAATTTCTGACCTAATGACCACCCAATTGACCAAATGGGTCAACATTTAACTAAAAATTCAATTTTGGTCAAAATAATTATTTTTTGACTGAATGACCAAGTATTGATCCAATAAGTCGAACTCTGACCAAAAAGGTCAACTTTGGTCGAAATGGTCAACTTATGACCAACTCATTGACCAAATAGGTTAACTTCTGACTAAAATGTGAATTTTGGTCAATATAGTCAATTTTTTACCTAATGACCACCCCATTGACCCAACAGGTCAAATGTTGACCAAAAATTCAATTTTGGTCGAAATAGTCAAATTTAACCTAATGACCAATTATTGACCCAATAGCTCAACTTTTGACCAAAAAAGTTAATTTTTTCAAAATTGTCAATTTTTGACCTAATGACCACCCCATTAACCCAATAGGTCAACTTTTAACCAAAAAGTCCAGTTTGGTTAAAAGGGTCACTTTCTTACCCAATGACCAACCTATTGACCCAATAGGTCAATTTTTGACCAAAAATCAACTTTGGTCAAAATAGGCAAAGCTTGACCCAATGACCAACCCAAGACCCAATAGGACTACTTTTGACCAAAATAGTTAATTTTTGACATAATGTCTAATTATTGACCCAATAAGTCAATCTCTGAGCATAATGTCAACATTGGTCAAAATGGTCAACCCTTGACCCTATGACAAACCCATTGAACTAATAGGTCAACTTTTGACCAAAAATGTCAATTTTGGTCAAAATAGATAATTATTGACCTAATGACCACCCAATTGTCCCAATAGGTCAACTTTTGACCAAAAGGTCAACTTGGTCAAAATGATCAATTTCTGACCCAATGACCAACCCCTTGATCCAATATGTCACCTTTCGACAAAAAAGATCACCTTGGTCGAAATGGTCAATCCTTAACCCAACGACTAACTCATTGACCCAACAGGTCAACTTTTGACAAAAAAGATAATTTTTGTCAAAATTGTGAATTTTCAAACTAATGACTACCCCATTGACCCAATAGGTCAACTTTTGACCAAAAAGTCAATTTTGGTTAAAATGTCAATTTTTAACCCAATGACCAACCCATTAACCCAATAAATCAACTCTTGACCAAAAATTCAAGTTTGGTCAACAAGGTCAATCATTGACCCAACGACCAACCGGTTGACCCAATAGGTCAAATTTGATAAAAAAATCAATTTTCGAAAAAATAGTTAATTTTTTACCTAATGACAACCCCATTGACCCAATAGTCCAACTATGGTTGAAATGGTCACTTTATGACCCAACGACCAACCCATTAACCCAATAGACCAACTTTTAACCAAATAGTCAACTTTAGTCAAAATACTTAATCCTTGACCCAATGACCAACCCATTGACCCAATAGGTCAACTTTTAACCAAAAAGTCAACTTTGGTCAAAATGGTCAATCCTTGACCCCAATGACCAACCCATTAGCCAAATAGGTCAACTTTTGACCAAAAAATCTATTTTGGTCAAAAAAGTCAATTTTTGTCCTAATGACCACCCCATTGACCCAATAGGTAAATTATTGACCAAAAAGTCAACTTTGGTCAAAATGGTCAATTTTTTATCCAATGACCACCCCATTGATCCAATGAGTCAACTTTTGTCCAAAACTTTAATTTTGGTTAAAATAGTTAATTTTTGACTTAAGGACCAATTATTGACCCAATAAGTCATTCTCAAACAAAAAAGTAAACATGAGTCAAAATGGTCAATCCTTGACCCAGAAAAAAACCCACTAACCCAATAGGTCAACTTTTGACCAAAAAGTCAACTTTGGTCAAAATGGTAAATCCTTGACCCAACGACTTAATCAGTCAACGTTTGACTAAAAAGTCAATTTTGGTAAAATAGTCAATTTTTTACATAATGACCACCCAATTGACCTAATAAGTCAATCTCTGGCTAAAAAATCAAATTTGGTAAAAATGGTCAATCCTTGACCCAATGACCAACCCATTGACCCAATAGGTCAACTTTTAACCAAAAAGTCATCTTTGGTCAAAAAGTTAATCCTTGCCTCAATGTCCAACCCATTAACACAATAGGTCAATTTTTGATCAAAGAGTTAATTTTGGTCAAAATAGTCAATTCTTGACTTAGTGACCAATTATTGACCTAATAAGTCAATCTCTCACAAAAAGTCAACTTTGGTCAAAATGGTCAATCATTGACCCAATAACTAACCTATTGACCCAATAGATCAACTTTTGACCAAAAAGTCAACTTTCTCAAAATGGTCAATCCTTGAACCAAAAACCCAATAGGTCAACTTTTCATCAAAAAGTCAACTTTCTTCAAAATAGTCAATTTTTGACCTAATGACCACCCTGTTGACCCAATAAGCCAATCTGTGGCTAAAAAGTCAACTTTGGTTAAAATGATCAATTTCTGACTCAATGACCAACCCATTGACCCAATGGTCAACTTTTGAACAAAAAGTCAACTTTGGGCAAAATGATCAATCCTTGACTCATAGACCAACCCATTGACCAAATATGTTAACTTTTGACCTACAGTCAATTTTAGCCAAAATAGTCAATATTTGACCTAAAGACCAATTATTGACCCAATAAGTCAATCTCTAAAAAAAAGTCAACTTGGTCAAAATGGTTAATATTTGACCCAATGACAAACCCATTGACGCAATATGTCAACTTATTATCTAAAAGTCAATTTTGGTCAAAATGATCAATTTCTAACCCAATGACTAAAAATAGACCCCATATATTAACTTTCGACGAAAAAGTCAACTTTGGTCTAATTGGTCAATCATTAACCCAATGGCCAACCCATTGACCCAAAAGGTCAATATTAAAAAAAAAGTTAATTTTGGTCAAAATAGTCAATTTTTAACCTAATGACCAATTAATAACCTAAAATGTCAATCTCTTACAAAAAAGTCAACTTTGGTCAAAATAATTAATCCTTGACCCAATAACCCCCAATTGACAAAAAAGTCAAGTTTGGTCAAAATGGTTAATTTCTGACCCAATGACCAACCAATTGACCTAATAGATAAACTTTTGACAAAAAGCCAGCTTTTGTCAAAATGATCAATTTCTGACACAATGACCAACCCATTGACCCAATAGGTCAAGTTTTGATAAAAGGTCAACTTTGGTCAAAATGGTCAATTTCTGACGTCATGACTGCCCAATTGACCCAATGGGTCAACTATTGACAAAAAATTCAATTTTGATCAAAATAATCAATTTTTGTCGAATGACCAATTATTGACCAAATAAGTCAATGTCTAACCAAAAAGTCAACTTTGGTCAAAATGGTTAATCTTTGACCCAATGACAAACCTATTGTCCCAATATGTTAAATTTTGACCTAAAAGTCAATTTTGGTAAAAATAGTCAATTTCTGACCCAATGACCAACCAATTGACCCAATATGGTACCTTTCAACCAAAAAGTCAACTTTGGTCAAATTGGTCAATCATTGACCCAATGACGAACCCATTGACCCAATAAGTCAATATTTGACCAAAAAGTCAATTTTGGACAAAATGGTCAATTTTTGACCTAATGACCAATTATTGATCCAGTAAGTCAATTTCTGACCAAAAAATCAACTTTAGTCAAGATGGTCAATCCTTGACCCAATGACCAACTCATTGAACCAATATGTCAACTTTTGACCAAAAAGTCAATTTCGGTCAAAATATTCAATTTTTTACTTAATGACTACCACATTGACCCAATAGGTCAACTTTTGACAAAAAAGTCGTTTGGTCAAAATGGTTAATTTCTGACCCAATGACCAACCCATTGACCCAATAGGTTAACTTTTCATCAAAAGTCAATTTTAGTAAAAGTAGTCAATTTTTGACCTAATGACCAATTATTGACCCAATAAGTCATTCTCTAACAAAAAATGTCAACTCTGGTCAAAATGGTTAATCTTTCGACCCAATGACAAACCCATTGACCCAATATGTCAACTTTTTGACCAAAAAGTCAATTTTGATCAAAATGGTCAATTTCTGACCCAATGACCAACCAATTGACCCAATATGTTAACTTTCGACCAAAAATTCAACTTTGTTCAAATTGGTAAATCATTGACCCAATGACCAACCACTTGACCCAACAGGTCAATATTTGACCAAAAGGTCAATTTTGGTCAAAGTAGTCAATTTTTAACCTAATGACCAATTATTGACCCAATAAGTTAATCTCTGACCAAAAAGTCAACTTTGGTCAAAATGGTGAATCCTTGACCCAATGACCAACTCATTGAGGGCAACTTTTGACCAAAAAGTCAATTTTGGTCAAAATAGTCAATTTTTTATCTAATGACCACCAACTTGACCCAAAAGGTCAACTTTTAACAAAAAAGTCAAGTTTGGTCAAAATGATCAATTTCTAACCCAATGACCAACCCGTTGACCCAATAGGTCAATTTTGACAAAAAGTCAACTTAGGTCAAAATGGTCAATTTCTGACCTCATGACCACCCAATTGACCTAATGGGTCAACTTTTGACTAAAAGTTCAATTTTGGTCAAAATGATCAATTTTTAACCGAATGACCAATTATTAACACAATAAGTCAATCTCTGACCAAAAAGTTAACTTTGGTCGAAATGGTCAATCTTTGACCCAAAGAAGAAAGTTGACCAAATAGGTCAACTTTTGACCAAAAAGTTAACTTAGGTCAAAATGGTCAATCTTTGACCCAATGACCAACCCATTGACCCAAAAGGTTAACTTTTGACCAAAAATGTTAATTTTTTCAAAATTGTCAATTTTTCACTAATTGACGACCCCATTAACCCAATAGATTAACTTTTGACCAAAAAGTTAAGTTTGGTTAAAATTGTCAATTTCTGACCCAATGACCAACCAATTGACCTAATATGTCAACTTTTGACCAAAAAGTCAACTTTGGTCAAAATGGCCAAAGCTTGACTCAATGACCAGCCCATAGACCTAATAGGTCAACTTTTGCCCAAAAATATCAATTGTTGACAAAATGTCTAATTATTGACCCAATATATCAATCTCTGACCATAAAGTCAACTTTGGTCAAAATGGTCAATCCTTGACCCAATGATCAACCCATTGACCAATAGGTTAATTTTTGACCAAAAAAGTCAATTATAATCACAATGGACAATTATTTACCAAATGACCACCCAATTGACGCAATAGGTTAACTTTTGACAAAAAAGTCAACTTTGGTCAAAATAGTCAATTTCTGACCCAATGACCAACACATTGACCCAATAGGTCAACTTTTAACCAAATAATTCAACTTTGGTCAAAATGGTCAATCATTCACCCAATAACCAACTCATTGACCCAATAGGTTAGCTTTTGACTAGAAAGATAATTTTTGTCAAAATAGTGAATTGTTGACCTAATGATCAACCCATCGACCCAATAGGTCAAGTTTTGACCAAATAGTACTTTTGGTTAAAATGGTCAATTTTTTACCCAATGACCAACCCATTGACCCAAGAGGTTAACTTTTGACAAAAAAGTCAACTTTGGTCAACATGGTGATTCCTTGACCCAATGACCAACCCATTGACCCAATAGGTTAACTTTGGACCAAAAAATCAATTTTGGACAAAATAGTCAATTTTTGACCAAATGAACACCCCATTGACCCAATAGGTCAACTTTGATTAAAATGGTCAATTTATGACCCAACGACCAAACCATTTACCCAATAGGCCATCTTTTGACCAAAAAGTCAATTTTAGTCAAAATGATCAATCCTTGACCCAATGACCAATCCCTTGACCTAATAGGTCAACTTTTGACCAAAAAGTCAACTTTGGTTAAAATAGTCAATCCTAGACCCAATGACCAACCCATTAGCCCACTAGGTCAACTTTTGACCAAAAAGTTTATTTTGGTTAAAATAGTCAATTTTTGACCTATTGACCAAACTATTAACCCAATAGGTCAACAATTGTCCAAAAAGTCAATTTTTATTAAAATGGTCAATTTTTGACCCAATGTCCACCCCATTGACCCAAAGGGTCAAATTTTGACCGAAAATTTAATTTGGGTCAAAATAGTTAATATTTAGACCTAAATACCAATTATTGACCCATTAAGTCAATCTCTGACCAAAAAGTCAACTTCGGTCAAAATGCCAATCCTTGCCCCAATGAACAACACAATGACCCAATAGGTCAACTTTTGATCAAAAAGTCAACTTTGGTCAAAATGGTCATTCCTTGACCCAATGACCAACCCATTGACCCAATAGGTCAAATTTTGACCAAAAAGTTCAATTTTGGTCAATATAGTCAAATTTTCACCTAATAACTAATAATTGACCAAGTAAGTCAATCTCTGACCAAAAAGTCAACTTTGGTCAAAATGATTAATCCTTGACCCAATGACCAACCAATTGACCGAATAGGTCAACTTTTAACCAAAAAGTCAACTTTGGTCAAAGTGATCAATTAGTGACCCAATGACCAACCCATTGACCAAATAGGATAACTTTTGACCAAAAAGTTAATTTTGGTCAAAAATAGTCAATTTTTTACCTAATAACCAGTTATTGACCCAATAAGTCAATCTCTGACCAAAAAATCAACTTTGGTCGAAATTATCAATCTTTTACTCAATGACCAACTCATTGACCCAATAGGTGAACTTTTGACCAAAAAGTTAACTTTGGTCAAAATGGTCAATCCTTGACCCAATGACCAATCCATTTACCTAACAGGTCAACTTTTGACCAAAAAGTTAATTTTGGTCAAAATTGTCAATATTTATCCTAATGACAACCCCATTAACCCAATAAGTTAACTTTTGACCAAAAAGTCAAGTTAGGTTAAAATGGTCGATTTCTTACCCAATGACTAACCAATTAACCCAATAGGTCAACTTTTGACCCAAAAATTAACTCTGGTCAAAATGAACAATCCTTGACCAAATGACCAACCCATAGACACAATAAGTCAACTTTTGACCAAAAAAGTCAATTTTTCACATCATGACAAATTATTGACCCGATAAATCAATCTCTGACCAAAAGGTGAACTTTGGCCAAAATGGTCAATCCTTGACCCAATGACCAACCCAATGACCTAGGAGGTCAGCTTTTGACCAAAAAGTGAACTTTAGTGAAAATAGTCAATCCTTGACACAATGACCAACCCATTGACATAATAGGTCAACTTTTGACCAAAAAATTATTTTTTTGTCAATATAGTAAATTTTTTACCAAATGACCTCCCCATTGACCCAATATGTCAAATATTTGATCAAAAAGTTAACTTTGGTCAAAATGGTCAATTTCTGACCCAATGACCTCCCCATTGACCCAATGGGTCAACTTTTGACCAAATATTCAAATTTGGTCAAAATTATCAATTTATGACCTAATCACCAATTATTGACCCAATAAGACAATCTCTGACCAAAAAGTCAACTTCGGTCAAAATGGTCGATCTTTGACCCAATGACCAAGCCATTGACCTAATAGGTCAACTTTTGACCAAAAAGTCAACTATGGTCAAAATGGTTAATCTTTGACCTAATGACCCAATAGGTCAACTTTTAACCAAAAAGTCAATTTATGTCAAAATTGTCAATTTTTGACCTAATGACCACCCAATTGACCCAATAGGTCATCTTTTGACCAAAAAGTCAACTTTGATCAAAGTGGTCAATTTCTGTCCCAATGACCTACCAATTGACCCAATAGAACAACTTTTGACCAAAAAGTCAATTTTGGTCAAAATAGCCAATTTTTGACCTAATGACTAATTATTGACCCAATAAGTCAATCTCTGACCAAAAATTCAACTTTGTTTAAAATGATTAATCCTTGACCCAATGACCAACCCATTGACTCAATAGGTTAACATTTTACCAAAAAAGTCAACTTCGGTCCTAATGGTCAATTCTGACCAAATAACCATCCCATTGACCCAATAGGTGAACTTTTGACCAAAAAGTTAAATTTGTCAAAATTGTCAATTTTTGACCTAATGACCACCCCATGACCCAATGGGTCAACTTTTGACCAAAATGACATTTTTTGTCAAAATGGTCAATCCTTGACATAATGACATACCCACCAATTGGTCAACTTTTGAAGAAAAAGTAAATTTTGGTCAAAATAGTCAATTTATAACCTAACAACCACCCCATCGACCTAATAGGTCAACTTTGGACCAAAAAGTAAAGTTTAGTTAAAATGGTCAATTTCTGATCGAATAACCAAACCATTGATCCAATATGTCAACTTTTGGTCAAAGAGGCAACTTTGGTCAAAATGGTCAATCCTTGACCCAATGACTAACCCATTGGCCTAATGTCAATTTTCGTAAAAATAGTTAATTTTTGAATTAATGGTCAATTATTGACCAAATAAGTGTATCTCTGACCAAAAAGTAAACTTTGGTCAAAATGGTCAATCCTAAAACCAATGACCAACCCATTGACCCAACAAGTCAACTTTTGATAAAAAAAATTAATTTTGGTCAAAATAATCAATTTTTTACTTAATGACCAACCCATTGACCCAATAGGTCAACTTTTGACAAAAAAGTCAACTTTGGTCAAAATGATCAATTTCTGACCGAATGACCACCCCATTGACCCAACAGATCAACTTTTGAGCAAAAATTTAATTTTGGTCAAAATAGTTAATTTTTGTCTTAATGACGAATTATTGACCAAATAAGTCAATCTCTGCCTAAAAAGTCAACTCTGGTCAAAATTGTGAATCCTTGACCAAATAACCATCCCAATGACTGAATAGGTCAACTTTTGACCAAAAAGTCAACTTTGGTCAAAATGTTCAATCCTTGACCCAATGACCAATCCATTGACCCAATAGGTCAACTTTTGACCAAAAAATCAATTTTGGTCAAAATAGTCAATTTTTGACATAATGACCAATTATTGACTCAATAAGTTAATCTTAGACCAAAAAGTTAACTTTGGTGAAAATGGTCAATTCTCGACCCATAGACCAACCCATTGGCCCAATATGTTAACTTATGACCAAAATGTTAACTTTGGTTAAAATGGTCAATCCTTGACCCGATGACCAACTCATTAACCCAATAACTCAACTTTTGACCACAAAGTCAATTTTGGTCAATATAGTTAATTTTTGACCTAGTGACCACCCCATTGACCTAATGGGTCAACTTTTGACCGAAAATTTAAATTGGGTCAGAATAGTCTATTTTGAACTAATGACCAATTATTGACCCAATAAGTCAATCTCTGTCCAAAAAGTCAACTTTTGTCAAAATGGTCAATCCTTGACCAAATGACAAACCCATTGACCCAATAAGTCAAATTTTGACCAAAAAGTCAATTTTGGTCAAAATAGTCAATTTTTTACCTAATGACCAATTATTGACCCCATAAGTTAATCTCAGACTAAAATGTTAACTTTAGAGAAAATGGTCATTCCTTGACCCAATGACCAACCCATTGACCCAATATGTCAACTTTTGACCAAAATTTTAACTTTCGTCAACATGGTCAATTCTTGACCGAATGACCAACCCAATGACCCAATAGGTCAACTTTTGACCAAAAAGTCAATTTTAGTCACAATAGTTAATTTTTGAACTAATGACCACCCCATTAACCCATTAGGTCAACTTTGCTTAAAATTGTCAACTTCTGACCCAACAACCAACCCATTGAACCTATAGGTCAACTTTTGACCGAAAAGCCAACTTTGGTCTGAATGATCAATCCTTGACTCATTGACCAACCATTTGATAAAGAGGTCAACTTTTGTCTAAAAAGTCAATTTTAGTCAAAATAGTCAATTTTTTATCGAATGACCAATTATTGACCCGATAAGCAAATCTCTGACCAAAAAGTCAACTTTTGTCAAAATAGTCAATTCTAGACCTAATGACCAACTTATTGACCCAATAGGTCAGCATTTGACCAAAAAGTTAACTTTGGTCAAAATGGTCAATCCTTAACCTAATGACCATCCCATTAACCCAAAAGGTGAACTTTTGACCAAAAAGTCAATTTTGGTCAATAAAGTCAATTTTTGACCTGATGACCACCCCATGACCCAATGGGTCAACTTTTTACAGAAAATGCAATATGAGTCAAAATAGTCAATTTTGACCTAATGACCAAGTATTGACCAAATAAGTCAATCTCTGACCAAAAAGATAACTTCTGTCAAAATGGTTAATCCTTGACCCAATGACCAACCCGTTGACTAAATAAATCAACTTTTGACCCAAAAGTCATTTTTGGTCAAAATAGTTATTTTTTGACCTATTGACCACACCATTGACCCAATAAGTCAATCTCTGGCCAAAAAGACAACATTGATAGAAATGGTCAATCCTTGACCCAATGGCCAACCCATTGACCCAATAGGTCATCTTTTGACCAAAATGGCAATTTTGGGTGAATATAGTCAATTTTTGACCTAATGACCACCACATTGACCTAACAGGTCAAATTTTGCCCTAATGATCAATTCTTGACCCAATAAGTCAATCTCTGACCAAAAAGTCAACTTTGGTCAAAATGGTCAATCCTTGAACCAATAATAAAGCCATTGAACCAATAGGTCAACCTTTGGCCAAAAAGCCAACTTCGGTCAAAATTGCCAATCTTCGATCTAATGATCGCACATGGTCAACTTCGACCAAAAATGAAATTTTGGTCAAAATAGTTAATTTTGACATAATGCCCACCCCATTGACCCAATAGGTAAACTTTTAACCAAAAAATCAACTTTAGACAAAATGGTCAATTTCTAGCCTAGTGTCTAACCCATTGACCCAATAAGTCAAGTTTTGACCAAAAAGTCAAATTTGGTTAAAATGGTCAATCCTTGACCCAATGACTAACCCATCGACCAAACAGGTTAACTTTTGACCAAAATGTCATTGTTTGTCAAAATAATCAATTTTTGACATAATGACTACTTATTTACCCAAAAAGTCAATCTCTGACCAAAAAGTCAACTTTGGCCAAAATGGTCAATCCTTGACACAATGACCAACCCGTTGACCCAATAGGTCAAATTTTGACCAAAATGTCAACAATGGACAAAATATTTAAATCTTGACCTAATGACGACCCCATTGACCCAATAAGTCAACTTTTAACCAGAAAGTTAACTTTGGTCAAAATGGTCAATTTCTGACCAAATAACCAACCCATTGACCCAATAGGTCAACTTTTGACAAAAAAGTCATCTTTTGTCAAAATGGTCAGTCCTTGACCCATGATCCAATTGGTCAACTTTGACCAAAAATGTCCATTTTTGTCAAAACAGTCAATTTTAGTCAAATTAGCTAATTTTTGATCTAATGACCAATTATTGACCCAATAAGTCAATCTATGACTAAAAAGTTAGCTTTGGTCAAAATGATCAATGGACCAACTAACCAACCCATTGACCCAATAGGTCAACTTTTGACCGAAAAGTCAATTTTGGTCAAAATAGTTAATTTTTGACTTAATGACCCCCCATTAACCCAAAGGGTTAACTTTTGACCAAATTATGAATTTTTGTCAAAATGGTCAATCCTTGACACAATGGCATACCCATTGACACAATTTGTCAACTTTTTACAAAAAAGTTTATTTTGGTCAAAATTGTCAATTTTAAACCTAAGAACCACCCCATTAACCCAATAGGTCAACTTTTGACCAAAAAGTCAACTTTAATTAAAATGGTCACATTTTGACCCAATAACCAACCCATTGAACCAATAGGTCAACTTTTGACCAAAAAGACAACTCTGGTCAAATTGGTGAATCCTTGACCCCATGACCAACTCACTGACTAAATAGGTCAACTTTTGACCTAATGAATTTTTGACAAAAAAGTAAATTTTAGTCAAAATAGTCAATTTTTGATCTAATGAACATCCCATTGACCAAATAGATGAACTTTTGACCAACTAGTCAATTTTCGTCAAAATGGTTAATTTCTGACCCATTGACCAAAAAGCTAACTTTGGTCAAAATAGTCAATCCTTGACCTAATAACCAACTCATTGACCCAATAAGTGAACTTATGACCAAAAACTCAACTTTGGTCAAAATGGTCAATGCTTGACCCAATGACCAACTCATTGACTTAATAGGTCAAATTTTGACCAAAACATCAATTTTGATTAAAATAGTCAATTTTTTACCTAATCACCACCACATTGACCCAATAGGTCAACTTTTGACAAAAAAGTCAAGTTTGGTCTGTTTGGTCAAAATGGTCAATTTCTGACCCAATGACCAACCCATTGATGCAATAGGTCAACTTTTGATCAAAAAGTCAACTTTAGTGAAAATGGTCAATTTTGACCTAATGACTAACCTATAGACCCAATAGGTAAACTTTTGACCAAAATGTCAATTTTGGTCAAAAAAGTTAATTTTTGACCTAATGACCAATTATTGACCCAATAAGTCAATCTCTTACCAAAAAGTCAAGTTTGATTAAAATGATTAATGTTTGACCCAATGACAAGCCCACTGACCTATTAGGTCAACTTTTGACCAAAAAATCAACTTTGGTCAAAATGGTCAATTTCTGACCCAATGAACAACCCATTGACCCAACAGGTCAATTTTGACCAAAAAGTTAACTTTGGTCAAAATGGTCAAACCTTGACCCAAAGATCAACCCATTGACCCAACAGGTCAACTTTTAACCAAAAAGTTAATTTTGGTAAAAAAAATCAAATTTTAACCTAATGACCACCCATTGACCAAATAGGACAACTTTTGACCAAAAATTCAACTTTGGTCATATTGTTCAATTTTTGACCCAATGACCAACCCATTGACCCAATAGGTCAACTTTTGACCAAAAAGTTAACTTTGGTCAAAATGGTCAATTCTTAACCCAATGACCAACACATTGACCCAATAAAGTCAACTTTTGAACAAAAGGTCAAATTTGGTCAAAATAGTCAATTTTTGACCTTTTGACTAATTATTAACTTAATAAGTCAATCTTTGGCCAAAAAGTCAACTTTGGTCAAAACAATCTATCCTTGATCCAATAAGTCAACTTTTCGACCAAAGTTAACTTTAGTCATAATAATCTATCCTTGACCTAATGACCAACCCATGAACCAATAGACCACTTTTGACCAAATTGAAATTATAAAATTTTGACTTAATGACCTATTATTGACCCAACAGGTCAGCTTTTGACCAAAAAGTCAACTTTGGTCAAAATGGTCAATTCTTGACGCAATGACCAACCCATTTACCCAATAGGTTAACTTTTGACCAAAAGGTCAACTTGGTCATAATGGTCAATCCTTGACCCATTGACCAACTCATTGACCCAAAAGGAAAACTTTTGATCAAAATGTCAATTTTGGTCAAAATTCTCAATTTTGACTTAATGAACACCTAAGTGACCGAAAAGGTCAACTTTATTCGAAAAAGTTAATTTTAGTCAAAATGGTCAATTTCAGACACAATGACCATCCCATTAACGTAATGGTCAATTTTTGACCAAAAAGTCAATTTTGGTCAAAATAATCAATTTTTGACCAAATGACCAATTATTGACCCAATAAGTGAATCTTTCACAAAAAAAGTCAACTTTGGCCAAAATGGTTAATCCTTGACCCAATGACATATCCATTTACCTAATAAGTCAGCTTTTGACCAAAAAGTCAATTTTGAGTTAATGACCAATTATTGACCCAATAAGTCAATCTCTGACCAAAAAGACAACTTTTGTCAAAATCGTCAATCCTTGACCCAATGACCAACCCATTGACCCAGCATGCCAACTTCGGACCAAAAAGTTAACTTTGGTCGAAATGGTCAATCCTAGATCCAATGACCAACTCATTGACCCAATAGGTCAACTTTTGCCCGAAAAGTCAACTTTAGTCAAAATAGTCAACCCTTGATCCAATGACCAACCCATTGACCCAATAGGTCAACTATTGACCAAAACCTCAGTTTTGCTCAAAATAGTCAATTTTTAACCTACTGACCAATTATTGACCAATCAGTCAATCTCTTCCCAACAAGACAACTTCGGTCAAAATGGTCAATCCTTGACCCAATGAACAACCCATTGACAAAATTGGTCAACTTTTGACCAAAAAATCAACTTTGGTCAAAATGGTCAATCCTTGACCCATTGATCAACCCATTGACCCAATAGGTCAACTTTTGTCCAAAAAGTCAATTTTGGTCAAAATAGTCAATTTTTAACCTAATGACCACCCCATTGACCCAATAGGACAACTTTTGACTAAAAAGCCAACTCTGGTCAAAAAGTTAAATTTCTAACCCAATGACTACCCCATTGACCTAATGGGTCAACTTTTGACCAAAAAATCAATTTTGGTCAAATTTGTTAATTTTTTACCTAATGACCAATTTTTGACCAAATATGTCAATCTCTGAACAAAAAAGTCAACTTTGGTCTAAATGGTTGATCCTTAACCCAATGACTAACACATTGACCTAATAAGTCAATTTTTGACCAAAAAGTCAATTTTGGTCAAAATAGTCATTTTTTTACCTAATGACCACCCATTGACCTAATAGCTCAACTTTAGGCTAAAAAGTCAACTTTGGTCAAAATGATCAATTATTGACCCAATGACCAACCCATTGACCCAAAAGGTCAACTTTTGACCAAAAAGTCAACATTGGTCAAAATGGTCAATTCTTGACCCAATGACCAACCCATTGACCCAATAGGTCAACTTTTCACTAGAAATTCATTTTGGTCAAAATAGTCAATTTTTGACCCAATTACCAACTCATTGACCAAATAGTTCAACTTTTGACCAAAAAGTCAAGTTTGGTCAAAATGGTCAATTCTGACCCAATGACCTCCTCGTTAACCCATTGGGTTAACTTTTGACCAAAAATTTAATTTTAGTCAAACTAGACAATTTTTAACCTAATGACCAATTATTGACCCAATAAGTCAATCTCTGATCAAAAAGTCAACTTTGTTCAAATTGGTCAATCATTGACCCGATGATAAACCCATTGACCCAACAGGTCAACGTTTGACCAAAAAGTCAATTTTGATCAAAATAGTCAATTTTTGACCTAATGACCACTCATTAACCTAATAGGTCAACTTTTGACTAAAAAGTCAACTTTGGTCAGAATGATCAATTTTTTACCCAATGGACAATGACCAACCCATTGACCCGATAGATCGACTTTTCACCAAAAAGTTATCCTCGGTCAAAATGGTTAATTCTTGTCCAAATTACCAAGTCATTTACCAAATAGGTCAACTTTTGACCAAAAAGTCGACTTTGGTAAAAATGGTCAATTTCTGAACCAATGACCAATGAGTCAACTTTTGACCAAAATTAATTTTCGACAAAATAATCAATTTTTGACCTAATGACCAATTATTGACCCAATAAGTCAATCTCTGACCAAAATGTCAACTTTTGTAGAAATGGTCAATCCTTGACCCAATGACAAACCCATTGACCCAATAGGTTAACTTTTGACGAAAAAGTCAATTTTGTTCAAATTAATCAATTTTTGACATAATGACCATCCATTGACCCAATAGGTCAACTTTTGACTAAAAAGTCAATTTTGGTCAAAATGGTGAATTTTTTACACAATAACTAACCCATTGACCCAATAGATCAACTTTCGACCAAAAACTCATCTTTGGTCAAAACGGTCATTTCTTAACCCAACTACCAACTCAATGACTGACACAATGACAACACCATTGACCCAACGAGTAAACTTTTGACCAAAAATTCAATTTTGGTCAAAAAAATCAATTTTTGACCTAATGACCAATTATTAAGTCAGTCTCTGACAAAAAAGTCAACTTTGGTTAAAATGGTCAATCCTTAACCCAATGACCAACCCATTGATTAAATAGCACAACTTTAGACCAAAAAGTATATTTTGGTTAAAATAGTCAATTTTTGACCTAATTACCATCCCATTGACTAAATAGATGAACTTTTGACCAAAAAGTCGACATTGGTCAAAATGGTTAATTTCCCGACCCAATGAACAAAAAGTAAAATTTGGTCAAAATCGGTCAATCTTTCGACCTAATAACCAACTCATCGACCTAATAGGTCCAAATTCGACCAAAAAGTCAACTTTGGTCAAAATGATCAATCCTCGATCCAACAAAACCCATAGACCTAATAGGTCAACTTTTGACCAAAAAGTCAATTTTGGTCAAAACAGTCAATTTTTTACTTAATATACACCACTTTGACCTAATAGGTCAACTTTTGACAAAAAGTCAAGTTTGATCAAAACTAACAATTTCTCACCCAATGACCAACCCATTGACCCAATAGGTCACATTTTGACAAAAAGTCAAGTTTGGACAAAATAGTTAATTTCCGACTTAATGACCACCTAATTGACCTAATGGGTCAAGTTATGAGCAAAAATAAAATTTTGGTCAGTTTGAACAATTTTTGGTCGAAATTGTCAATCTTTTACTCAATGAAAAACCCAACAACCCTATAATTCAAATTTTTGACCAATAAGTTAACTTTGGTCAAAATGGTCAATCCTTAACCCAATGACCAACCCATTGACCCAATAGGTCAACTTTAACAAAAATGTTAACTTTGGTCAAAATTGTCAATTTTTGACCTAATGTCCGCCCTATTAAACCAATAAGTCAACTTTTAACAAAAAAAGTGAAGTTTTGTTAAATTGGTCAATTTCTTACCCAATGACCAACCCATTAAACCAATAGGTCAACTTTTGACAAAAAAGTCAACTTTGGTCAAAATGGTCAATCCTTAACCTAATGACCAACATATAGAACCAATAGGTCAACTTTTGACCAAAATAGTCAATTTTTGACATAAGGACCAATTATTGACCCAATAAGTCAATCTCTAAACAAAATGTCAACTTTGGTCAAATGGTCAATCTTTGACCCAAAGACCGACCCATTGACCCAATAGGTCAACTTTTGACCAAAAAATGAACTTTAGTCAAAATAGTCAATCCTTTACACAATGGCCAACCCATTGACACAATAGGTCAGCTTTTAACCAAAAAGTTAATTTTGGTCAATATAGTCAATTTTTACCTAATGACCACCTGATTGACCCAATATGTCAACTTTTAACCAAAAAGTCAACTTTAGTCAAATTAGTCAATTTTTGACCCAATGACCACCTCATTGACCCCATGGTTCAACTTTTGACCAAAAATTCAATTTTGGTCAAAATAATCAATTTTTGACATAGTGACCAATTATTAACCCAATAAGTAAACCTCTGACCAAAATGTCAACTTCAGTCAAATGGTTAACCCTTGACCTAATGACCAACCCATTAACCCAATCAGTCAACTTTTCACCCAAAAGTCAACTATTGTCAAAATGGTCAATCTTTGACCCAATGACCCAATATTTCAACTTTTGACGAAAAAGTCAATTTTGGTCAACATAGTCAATTTTTGACATAATGACCAACTCATTGACCCAATAGGTTAAGTTTTGACCAAAAAGTCAATTTTTGTCAAAATAGTCAATTTTTGACCTAATAACCACCCAATTGACCCAATCAGTCAACTTTCGACCAAAAGTCAACTTTAGTCAAAGCGGTCAATCCTTGACCTAATGACTAACCCATCGATCTAATAGTCAACTTTTCAACAAAAAGTCAATTTTGATCAAAATAATCCATTTTTACCTAATGATGCATTATCGAATCCAAAGAAGTCAATCTTTGACCAAAAAGTTAACTTTGATCAAAATTGTTAATCCTTGACCCAATGACCAACCCATTGACCCAATAGGTCATCTTTTGACCAAAAAGTCAACTTTGGTCAAAAAGCTCAATCCTTGACCCAATGACCAACCCATTGACCAAAAAGTCATCTTCTGTCAAAATGGTCAATTCATGACCCAATTACCAACTCATTGACCAAATAGGTCAACTTTTGACCAAAAAGTCAATTTTGGTTAAAATTTTCAATTTCTGACCCAATGAGCCCCCCGTTGACCTAATGACCAATTATTAACCTTATTATTGACCCAATAAGTCAAACTCTGTCAAAAAGTCAACTTTGGTCAAAATTGTCAATACTTGACCCAATGAACAACTCATTGACTCAATAAGTCAACTTTTCACCAAAAAGTCAATTTTGGTCAAAGTAGTAAATTTTTGACCTAATGACCACCCATTGACACAATAGGTCAACTTTTGATAAAAAAGTCAACTTTGGTCAAAATGGTCAATTTCTCGACCTAATGACCAGACTTATTGAAAAATAGAGTCAACTATTAACCAAAAAATCAACTTTGTCCAAAATGGTCAATCATTGACCCAATGACCAACCCATTAACCCAACAGGTCAACTTTTGGTAAAAAAAGTAAATTTTGGTCAAATTGTCAATTTTTGACCTAATAACCACCTCATTGACCTAAATAGATCAACTTTTGACCAAAAAGTCAACTTTGGTCAAAATGGTCAATTTCTGACATAATGACCACCCCATTTACCGAAAAGGTCAACTTTTGACCAAAAATTCAATTTTGGTCAAAATAGTCAATTTTAGACCCAATGACCAATTATTGACCCTATATGTCAATCTCTAACTAAAAAGTCAACTTTGGTCAAAATGGTCAATCCTTGACAAAATTGACAAACCCATTGACCTAAAAAATCAACAATTGACCAAAAAGTCTACTTTGGTCGATATGGTCAATCTTTGACCCAATGACCAACCCATTGACCCATATGGTCAACTTTTGACAAAAAAAAGTCAATTTTGGTCAAAATAGTCAATTTTTTACCTAATGACCAATTATTGACCTAGTAAGCCAATCTCTGACCAAAAAGGCAACTTTGGTCAAAATGTTAATCCTTAATCCAATGACCAACCCATTAACCCAATAGATCAGCTTTTGACAAAAAAATGAACTTTAGTTAAAATGATCAATCCTTGACCCAATGACCAACCCAATGGCCTAAAAGGTCATCTTTTGACTAAAAAGTCAATTTTGGTCAAAATTGTTAATTTTTGAATTAATGACCAATTATTGACCCAATAAGTCAAGCTCTGACCAAAAAAGTCAACTTGGTCAAAATGATCAATTCTTGACGAAATTGAACAACTCATTAACCTAAAATGTCAACTTTGGTCAACTTTTGACCAAAAAGTCAATTTTGCTCAAAATAGTCAATTTTTGACCTAATGAACACCCATGGACCCAATAGGTCAACTTTTTACCCAATGACTAACCCATTGACCCAATAGATTAACTATTGAACAAAAAGTCATCTTCGGTCAAAATGGTCAATTCTTAACCAAATTACCAACTCATTGACCAAATAGGTCAACTTTTGACCAAAAAGTCAACTTTGGTCAATATGGTCAAATTCTGACCCAAAGACCACCCCGTTGACCCAGTGGGTTAACTTTTGAACAAAAATTCAATTTTCATCAAAATAGACAATTTTTGACCTAATGACCAATTATTGACCTAGTAAGTCAATCTCTCACCAAAAAGTCAACTTTGGTCAAAATTTCAATTCTTAACCCCATGACAAACCCAGTTAACCAATAGGTCAAATTTTGACCAAAAAGTCAATTTTAGTCAAAATAGTCAATTTTTTACTTAATAACCACCCATTGACCAAAAAGGCCAACTTTTGACCAAAAAGTCAACTTTGGTAAAAAAAAATAATTTTTGACCCGTTGACCAACACACTGACCCAATAGATCAACTTTTGACCAAAAAGTCATCTTTAGTCAAAATGGTCAATGCTTTTGGCATAATGTCTAACTTTTGACCAAAAAGTCATCTTTGGGTCAAGGATTGATAATTTTTGACATAATGACCAACTCATTGGCCCAATGGGTCAACTTTTGACCAAAAAGTCAATTTTTGTCCTAATGACCACCCAATTGACCCAATAGGTCAACTTTTGACCAAAAAGTCAACTTTGGTCAAAATGGTCAAATTCTAGCCCAATGGGTAACTTTTGAGCAAAAATTCAATTTTCATCAAAATAATCAATTTTTGACCAAATGACCAATTATTGACCCAATAAGTCAATCTTTGACAAAAAAGTCAACTTTGGTCAAAATGGACAATCTTTGACCCAATGACAAACCCATTGAACCAATAGGTCAACTTTTGACCAAAAAGTAAATTTTGGTCAAAATAGTCAATTATTGACATAATGACCACCCATTCGCTTAATAGGTCTACTTTTTACCAATAGTCAACTTTGGTCAAAATAATCAATTTTTGAACCAATGACCAACCATTGACTCAATAGATCAACTTTTGACCAAAAAGTCATCTTTAGTTAAAATGGTTAATTTTTAACCAAATTACCAACCATTGACCAAATAGGTCAACTTTTGACCAAAAAGTCAGCTTTAGTCAAAATAATTAATTTCTGACCCAATGACCACCTCGTTGAGCAAATGGGTCAACTTTTAACAAAAAAATTAATTTTGGTCAAAAGAGTCAATTTTAAACCTAGTGACCAATTATTGACCCAATAAGTCAATCTCTGACCAAAAATTCAACTTTGGTCAAAATGATAATTCCTTGACCCAATGACCAACCCTTTGACCCTATAAGTCAACTTTTTACCAAAAAGTCAACTTTAATCAAAATGGTCAATCTTTGACCCAATGACCAACCTATTGACCCAATGGTCAACTATTGAGCAAAAAGACAACATTTATCAAAATAATCAATTTTGACTTAATGACCAATTATTGACCTAGTAAATCAATCTCAAATCAAAAAGTCAACTTTGGTCAAAATGGTCAATCCTTGACCCAATGACCAACCCATTGACCCAATAGGTCAACTTTTGTCCAAAAGGTTATCTTTGGTCAAAATGGTCAATCCTTGACCCAATGACCAACCTATTGACCCAAAAGGTCAACTTTTGACCAAAAAGTCAACTTTGCCCAAAATTGGTCAATCCTTGACCCAATGACCAACCCGTTGACCTAATAAATCAATTTCTGACCAAAAAGTCATCTTTGGTAAAAATTGTCAATTCTTGACCCAATTACCAACTCATTGACCAAATAGGTCAATTTTTAACCAAAAATTCAACTTTGGTCAATATGGTCAATTTCTAACCGAATGACCACCCCGTTGACCTAATAAGTCAATCTCTGACCAAAAAGTTAACTTTGGTCAAAATGGTCAATCCTTGACCTAATGAAAAATCCATCGACACAACGAGTTAACTTCGACAAAAAGTCATTTTTGGTCAAAATAGTCAATTTTTCGACCTAATGACCATCGATTGACCTGAAGAGTCAACTTTTGACCAAAAAGTCAACTTTGGTCAAAATGATAAATTTTTGACCCAATGACCAATCCATTGACCCAATAGATCAACTTTTGACCAAAAATTCATCTTCGGTCAAAATGGTTAATCCTTGACCCAATTACCAAATCGTTGACCCAATACGTCAACTTTTGACCAAAAAGTCAACTTCAGTCAAAATGGTCCATTTCTGACCCAATGACCACCTCCTTGACCCAATGGGTTAACTTTTGGTCAAAATAGTTCATTTTTTATCGCATGACCAATTATTGACCCAATAAGTCAATCTCTGACCAAAAGTAAACTTTGTTCAACATGGTTAATCCTTGACCCAAAGGGCAAACCCATTGACCCAATAGGTCACCTTTTGATCAAAAAGTTAATTTTGGTCAAAATAGTCAACTTTTGACCTAATAACCACCCAATGACCCAAAAGGTCAACTTTTGACCAAAAAGTCAACTTTGGTGAAAATGGTCAATTTTTGACCCAATGACCAAGTCATCGACCCAATAGGTCAACTTTTGACCAAAAAGTCATCTTTGATCAGAAATGTCAATTCTTGAGCTAATTACCAACTCATTGACCAAATAGGTAAACTTTTGACCAAAAAGTCAACATTGGTCAAAATAGTCAAGTTTTAACCCAATGACCACCCTGTTCACCCAATGGGTTAACTTTTGATAAAAAATTTAATTTTGGTCAAAATTGTCAATTTTTGACCTAATGACTAATTACTGACCCAATAAGTCAATCTCTGACCAACAAGTCAACTCTGGTCAAAATGGTCAATCCTTGACGCAATGACCAACCCATTGACCCAATAGGTCAACATTTGACCAAAAAGTCAATTTTGTTCAAAATAATCAATTTTTGATCTGATGACCACCCTTTGACACAATGGGTCACCTTTCGACCAAAAAGTCAACTTTTGTCAAAATGATCAATTTTTGACCCAATGACCAACCCATTGACCCAATATGTCAACTTTTAACCGAAAAGTCAACTTTTGCCAAAATGGTCAATCACTGACGCAATGACTAACCCTTTAAGCCAATAGGTGAACTTTTGACCAAAAAGTTAATTTTGCTCAAATTGTCAATTTTTGACCTAATTACCGCCTGATTGACCAAAATAGGTCAACTTTTTGACCAAAAAGCCAACTTTGGCCAAATGGTCAATTTCTGACATAATGACCACCCCATTAATCCAACGGGTCAACTTTTGAGCTAAAATTCAATTTTGGTCAAAATAATTAATTTTTAACCTAATGACGAATTATTGGTCCAAAAAGTCATCTCTAACTAAAAGGTCAACTTTGGTTAAAATGGTCAATCCTTGACAAAATTGACCAACACATTGACCCAAAGATTCAACTTTTGACCAAAAAGTCAACTTTGGTCTAAATGGTCAATCCTTCACCCAATGACCAACCCATCAACTCGATAGGTCAACTTTTGACCGAAAAGTCAATTTTGGTCAAAAAAGTTAATTTTGACTTATTAACCAATTCTTGTCCCAGTAAGTCAAACTCTAACCAAAAAGTAAACTTTAGTCAAAAGGATCAATCCTTGACCCAATAACCAACCCATTGACCCAATAGGTCAACTTTTGACCAAAAAGTCAACTTTGGTCAAAATGCTCAATCATTGACACAATGACCAACCTATTGACCAAACAGTAATCTTCCATGAAAATGGTCAATTCATGACCCAAATAGCAACTCATTGACCAAATAGGTCAACTTTTGACCAAAAAGTCAACTTTGGTCAAAATTGTCAATTTCTGACCCAATGAGCACCCCGTTGACCTAATGACCATTTATTTACCCAATTATTGACCCAATAAGTCAATCTCTGACCAAAAATCAACTTTGGTCAAAATGGTCAATCCTTGACCCAATGACTGTTGACCTATTGTGTTAATGGGTCAACTGTTGACCACCCATTGACCCAATAGGTCAACTTTTGAGGAAAAAGGCAACTATGGTCAAAATGGTCAATTTCTGACCCAATGAGCAGCCCATTGACCCTATAGGTCAACTATTAACAAAAAAATTAACTTTGGCCAAAATGGTTAATCATTGATCCAAAGACCAACCCATTAACCCAAAAAGTCAACTTTTGGCCAAAAAGTCAATTTTGGTCAAATTGTCAATTTTTGACCTAATGACCACCTCATTGACCTAAATAGGTCAACTTTTGACCAAAAAGCCAACTTTGGTCAAAATGGTCAATTTCTGACATAATGACCACCCGTTTGACCGAAAGGGTCAACTTTTGACCAAAAATTCAATTTTGGTCAAAATAATCAATTTTTGACCCAATGACTAATTATTGACCCAATAAGTCAATCTCTAACTAAAAAGTCAACTTTAGACAAAATGGTCAATCCTTGACAAAATTGACTAACCCATTTACCTAAAAAATTAACTTTCGACCAAAAGTCGCCTTTGGTCAATATGACCAATCTTCGACACAACGACCAACCCATCGACCCAATGGTCAACTTTTGACAAAAAAGTCAATTTTGGTCAAAATAGTCAATTTTTGACCTAATGACCAATTATTGACCCTATAAGCCAATCTCTGACTAAAAAGGTAACTTTGGTCAAATGTCAATCCTTAACCCAATGACCAACCCATTGACCCAATAGGTCAACTTTTGACCAAAAAATTAACTTTGGCGAAAATGATCAATCGTTGACCTAATGACCAACCCCTTGGCCTAATAGTCAACTTCGACTAGATAGTTACACTTCGAATTAATGACCAATTATAGATCGAATAACTTAAGTCTGACCAAAAAGTCGCTTTGGTCAAAATGATCAATTCTTAACAAAATTGACTAACCCATTGACCTAAAAGGTCAACTTTTGTCAAATTTTGACCAAAAAGTCAATTTTGCAAAAAATAGTCAATTTTTGACCTAATGAACACCCATTGACCCAATAGGTCAACTTTTGACCAACAAGTCAACTTTGGTCAAAATGGTAAATTCTTGACCCAATGACTAACCCATCGACCTAATAGGTCAACTTTCGACCAAAAAGCCATCTTTGTCAAAATGGTCAATCTTCGACCAAATTACTAACTCATCGACCAAATAGTCAACTTCGAGCAAAAGTCAACTTTGGTCAAAATGGTTAAATTCGACTCAATGACCACCCTGTTGAATCCAATGGGTTAACTTTTGACAAAAATTCAGTTTTCGTCAAAATAGCCAATTTTTGACCTAATGACCAATTATTGACCCAATAAGTCAATATCTAACCAAAAAGTCAACTTTGGTCAAAATGTTCAATTCTTAACCCAAAGACAAACCCATTTAACCAATAGGTCAACTTTTGACCAAAAAGTCAATTTTAGTCAAAATAGTCAATTTTTGGCTTAATAACCACCCATCGACCTAAAAGGTCAACTTTCGAGCAAAAAGTCAACTTTGGCAAAAAGGACAATTTTCGACCCGATGACCAACACATCGACTCAATTGATCAACTTCGACCCAAAAGTCCTTTTTAGTCAAAATGGTCAATGTCGATCTAATTACCAACTCATCGACCAAATAGGTCAACTTTCGACCAAAAAGTCAACTTTGGCCAAAAACTTCAAATCAATCTGACCCAAGGTGAGCAAAAATTCAATTTTCATCAAAATAGTCAATTTTAACCCAATGACCAATTATCGAATCTAATAAGTCAATCTCTGACCAAAAAGTCAACTTTGGTCAAAAGGATCAATCCTTGACCTAATAATAAACCCATTGAACCAATAGGTCAACATTTGACCAAAAAATCCATTTTGGTCAAAATAGTCAATTTTTGACTTAATGACCACCCATTGGCTTAATAGGTCTACTTTTGACCAAAAAGTTAACTTTGGTGAAAATAATCAATTTTTGAACCATTGACCAACCATTGACTCAATACATCAACTTTTGAACAAAAAGTCATCTTTAGTCAAAATGGTCAATTTTTAACCAAATTACCAACTCATTGACTTAACAGGTCAACTTTTGACCAAAAACCCAGCTTTAGTCAAAATGGTCAATTTCTGACCCAATGACCACCTTGTTGACCCAATGGGTCAACTTTTAACAAAAAATTTAATTTTAGTCAAAAGAGTTAATTTTTTACCTAATGACCAATTATTGACCCAATAAGTGAATCTCTGACCAAAAAGTCAACTTTTGTCAAAATGGTCAATGCTTGACCCAATGACCAACCCATTGACCCAATAGGTCAACTATTGACCAAAAAAATAACTTTTCTCAAAATAATCAATTTTGACCTAATGACCAATTATTGACCCAGTAAGTCAAATGCTGACCAAAAAGTTAACTTTGGTCAAAATGGTCAATCCTAGAGCCAATGACCAACCTATTGACCCAATAGGTCAACTATTGTCCAAAAGGTTATCATTAGTCAAAATGGTCAATCCTTGACCCAATGACCTACCTATTGACCCAAAATGTCAACTTTTGACCAAAAGTCAATTTTGCTAAAAATGGTCAATCATTGACCCAGTGACCAACCTATTGACCCAATAGGTTAATTTTTGAACAAAAAGTCATCTTCGGTAAAAATGATCAATTCTTGACCGAATTACCAACTCATTGACCAAATAAGTCAACTTTTAACCAAAAAGTCAACTTTGGTCAAAATAATCAATTTCTGACCCAATGACCACCCCGTTGACCTGATAAGTCAATCTATGACCAAAAAGTCAACTTTTTTCAAAATGGTCAATTATTGACCAAATAAGTCTATCTCAGACCAAAAAGTCAACTTTGGTCAAAATGGTCAATCCTTAAACCAATGACCAACTCATTGACCCAACAAGTCAACTTTTGACAAAAAAATTAATTTTGGTCAAAATAATCAATTTTTTACCTAATGACCAACCCATTGACCTAACAGGTCAACTTTTGACCAAAAAGTCAACTTTGGTCAACATGATCAATTTCTGACCGAATGACCACCCCATTCACCCAACAGGTCAACTTTTGAGCAAAAATTTAATTTTGGTCAAAATAGTTAATTTTTGTCTTAATGACGAATTATTGACCAAATAAGTCAATCTCTGCCTAAAAAGTCAACTCTGGTCAAAATTGTGAATCCTTGACCAAATGATCATCCCAATGACAGAATTGGTCAACTTTTGACCAAAAAGTCAACTTTGGTTAAAATGGTCAATCCTTGACCCAATGACCAACCCATTGACCTAATAGGTCAACTTTTGACCAAAAAATCAATTTTGGTCAAAATAGTCAATTTTTGACATAATGACCAATTATTGACCTAATAAGTTAATCTTAGACCAAAAAGTTAACTTTGGTGAAAATGGTCAATTCTTGACCCATAGGCCAACCCATTAGCCCAATATGTCAACTTATGACCAAAAAGTTAACTTTGGTCGAAATGGTCAATCCTTGACCCAATGACCAACTCATTAACCCAATAAGTCAACTTTTGACCACAAAGTCAATTTTGGTCAATATAGTCAATTTTTGACCTAGTGACCACCCCATTGACCCAATGGGTCAACTTTTGACCGAAAATTTAAATTGGGTCAAAATAGTCAATTTTGAACTAATGACCAATTATTGACCCAATAAGTCAATCTCTGACAAAAAAATCAACTTTTGTCAAAATGGTTGACCAAATGACAAACCCATTGACCCAATAAGTCAACTTTTGACCAAAAAGTCAATTTTTGTCAAAATAGTCAACTTTTTACCTAATGACCAATTATTGACCCCATAAGTTAATCTCAGACTAAAATGTTAATTTTAGAGAAAATGGTCAATCCTTGACCCAATGACCAACCCATTGACCCAATATGTCAACTTTTGACCAAAAAGTTAACTTTCGTCAACATGGTCAATTCTTGACCGAATGACCAACCCAATGACCCAATAGGTCAACTTTTGACCAAAAAGTCAATTTTAGTCACAATAGTTAATTTTTGAACTAATGACCACCCCATTAACCCATTAGGTCAACTTTGCTTAAAATTATCAATTTCTGACCCAACAACCAACCCATTGAACCAATAGGTCAACTTTTGACCAAAAAACCAACTTTTGTATGAATGATCAATCCTTGACTCATTGACCAACCATTTGACAAAGAGGTCAACTTTTGTCTAAAAACTCAATTTTAGTCAAAATAGTCAATTTTTTACCGAATAACCAATTATTGACCCGATAAGCAAATCTCTGACCAAAAAGTCAACTTTTGTCAAAATAGTCAATACTGTAACTTAATGACCAACCCATTGACCCAATAGGTCAGCATTGGACCAAAAAGTTTACTTTGGTCAAAATGGTCAATCCTTAACCTAATGACCATCCCATTAACCCAAAAAGGTGAACTTTTGACCAAAAAGTCAATTTTAGTCAATAAAGTCAATTTTTGACATGATGACCACCCCATTGACCCAATGTGTTAACTTTTGACAGAAAATGCAATATGAGTCAAAATAGTCAATTTTGACCTAATGACCAAGTATTGACCCAATAAGTCAATCTGTGACCAAAAAGATAACTTCTGTCAAAATGGTCAATCCTTGACCCAATGACCAATTCGTTGACTAAATAAATCAACTTTTGACACAAAAGTTATTTTTGGTCAAAATAGTTATTTTTTGACCTATTGAACACACCATTGACCCAATAAGTCAATCTCTAGTCAAAAAGACAACATTGGTAGAAATGGTCAATCCTTGACCCAATGGCCAACCCATTGACCCAATAGGTCATCTTTTGACCAAAATAGCAATTTTAGGTGAATATAGTCAATTTTTGACCTAATGACCACCACATTGACCTAACAGGTCAAATTTTGCCCTAATGATCAATTCTTGACCCAATAAGTCAATCTCTCACCAAAAAGTCAACTTTGGTCAAGATGGTCAATCCTTGAACCAATGACAAAGCCATGGAACCAATAGGTCAACCTTTGGCCAAAAAGCCAACTTCGGTCAAAATTGCCAATCTTTGACCCAATGACGCAATAGGTCAACTTTTGACCAAAAATGAAATTTTAGTCAAAATAGTTAAATTTGACATAATACCCATCCCATTGACCCAATAGGTAAACTTTTAAACAAAAAATCAACTTTAGACAAAATGGTCAATTTCTAGCCTAGTGTCTAACCCATTGACCCAATAAGTCAAGTTTTGACCAAAAAGTCAAATTTGGTTAAAATGGTCAATCCTTGACCCAATGACTAACCCATCGACCAAACAGGTTAACTTTTGACCAAAATGACATTGTTTGTCAAAATAATCAATTTTTTACCAAATGACTACTTATTTACCCAAAAAGTCAATCTCTGACCAAAAAGTCAACTTTGGCCAAAATGGTCAATCCTTGACCCAATGACCAACCTGTCAATCTAACAGTCAAATTTCGACCAAAATGTCAACAATGGACAAAATATTTAAATCTTCGACCTAATGACGACCCCATTGACCCAATAAGTCAACTTTTAACCAGAAAGTTAACTTTGGTCAAAATGGTCAATTTCTGACCAAATAACCAACCCATTGACCCAATAGGTCAACTTTTGACAAAAAAGTCATCTTTTGTCAAAATGGTCAGTCCTTGACCCATGACCCAATTGGTCAACTTTGACCAAAAATGTCCATTTTTGTCAAAACAGTCAATTTTGGTCAAATTAGCTAATTTTTGACCTAATGACCAATTATTGACCCAATAAGTCAATCTATGACTAAAAAGTTAGCTTTGGTCAAAATGATCAATCGACTAACTAACTGATAACCTATCGACCCAATAGTCAACTTTTGACCGAAAAGTCAATTTTGGTCAAAATAGTCAATTTTTGACTTAATGACCCCCCATTAACCCAAAGGGTTAACTGTTGACCAAATTGTGAATTTTTGTCAAAATGGTCAATCCTTGACACAATGGCATACCCTTTGACACAATTTGTCAACTTTTTACAAAAAAGTTTATTTTGGTCAAAATTGTCAATTTTAAACCTAAGAACCACCCCATTAACCCAATAGGTCAACTTTTGACCAAAAAGTCAACTTTAATTAAAATGGTCACATTTTGACCCAATAACCAACCTATTGAACCAACAGATCAACTTTTGACCAAAAAGACAACTTCGGTCAAATTGGTGAATCCTCGACCCCATCGACCAAGCTCAATCGACTAAATAGGTCAACTTTTGACCTAATGAATTTTTGACAAAAAAGTAAACTTTAGTCAAAATAGTCAATTTTTGATCTAATGAACATCTCATTGACCAAATAGATGAACTTTTGACCAACTAGTCAATTTTCGTCAAAATGGTTAATTTCTTACCCATTGACCAAAAAGCCAACTTTGGTCAAAATAGTCAATCCTTGACCTAATAACCAACTCATTGACCCAATAAGTGAATTTTTGACCAAAAACTCAACTTTGGTAAAAATGGTCAATCCTTGACCCAATAACCAACTCATTGACCAAATAGGTCAAATTTTGACCAAAACGTCAATTTTGATTAAAATAGTCAATTTTTTACTTAATGACCACCACATTGACCCAATAGGTCAACTTTTGACAAAAAGTCAAGTCTGGTCTGTTCGTCAAAATTGACCAATTTCTCGACCCAATGACCAACCCATCGATGCAACAGTCAACTTTCGATCAAAAAGTCAACTTTAGTGAAAATGGTCAATTTTGACCTAATGACCAACCCATAGACCCAATAGGTAAACTTTTGACCAAAATGTCAATTTTGGCCAAAAAAGTTAATTTTTGACCTAATAACCAATTATTGACCCAGTAAGTTAATCTCTTACCAAAAAGTCAAGTTCGATTAAAATGATTAATGTTTGACCCAATGACAAGCCCACTGACCTATTAGGTCAACTTTTGACCAAAAAATCAACTTTGGTCAAAATGGTCAATTCTCGACCCAATGAACAACCCATCGACCCTAATAGTCAATTTCACCAAAAAGTTAACTTTGGTCAAAATGGTCAAACCTTGACCGAAAGATCAACCCATTGACCCAATAGGTCAACTTTTGACCAAAAAGTCAATTTTGGTCAAAGAAATCAAATTTTAACCTAATGACCACCCATTAACCAAATAGGACAACTTTTGACCAAAAATTCAACTTTGGTCAAATTGTTCAATTTTTGACCCAATGACCAACCCATTGACCCAATAGGTCAACTTTTGACCAAAAAGTTAACTTTGGTCAAAATGATCAATTCTTGACCCAATGACCAACACATTGACCCAATAAGTCAACTTTTGAACAAAAGGTCAAATTTGGTCAAAATAGTCAATTTTTGACCTTTTGACTAATTATTAACTTAATAAGTCAATCTTTGGCCAAAAAGTCAACTTTGGTCATAATAATCTATCCTTGACCCAATAGGTCAACTTTTTGACCAAAAAGTTAACTTTGGTCATAATAGTCTATCCTTGACCCAATGACCAACCCACTGACCCAATAGATCCACTTTTGACCAAATTTGAAATTATAAAATTTTGACTTAATGACCTATTATTGACCCAACAGGTCAGCTTTTGACCAAAAAGTCAACTTTGGTCAAAATGGTCAATTCTTGACGCAATGACCAACCCATTTACCCAATAGGTTAACTTTTTGACCAAAAGGTCAACTTTGGTCACAATTGTCAATTTTGACTTAATGACCACCTCAGTGACCGAAAAGGTCAACTTTATACCAAAAAGTTAATTTTAGTCAAAATGGTCAATTTCAGACACAATGACCATCCCATTAACGTAATGGGTCAATTTTTGACCAAAAAGTCAATTTTGGTCAAAATAATCAATTTTTGACCAAATGACCAATTATTGACCCAATAAGTCAATCTTTGACAAAAAAAGTCAACTTCTGCCAAAATGGTTAATGCTTGACCCATTGACATATCCATTGACCTAATAAGTCAACTTTCGACCAAAAAGTCAATTTTGAGTTAATGACCAATTATTGACCCAATAAGTCAATCTCTGAACAAAAAGACAACTTTTTTCAAAATCGTCAATCCTTGACCCAATGACCAACTCATTGACCCAGCATGCCAACTTCTGGCCAAAAAGTTAACTTTGGTCGAAATGGTCAATCCTAGATCCAATGACCAACTCATTGACCCAATAGGTCAACTTTTGACTAAAAAGTCAACTTTAGTCAAAATAGTCAACCCTAGATCCAATGACCAACCCATTGACCCAATAGGTCAACTATTGACCAAAACTTCAGTTTTGGTCAAAATAGTCAATTTTTGACTCACTGACCAATTATTGACCAATCAGTCAATCTCTGCCCAACAAGACAACTTCGGTAAAAATGGTCAATCCTTGACCCAATGAACAACCCATTGACCAAATTGGTCAACTTTCGACCAAAAATCAACTTTGGTCAAAATGAGTCAATCTCGACCCATTGATCAACCCATCGACCCAATAAGTCAACTTTTGACCAAAAAGTCAATTTTGGTCAAAATAGTCAATTTTTAACCTAATGACCACCCATTGACCCAATAGACAACTTCGACTAAAAAGCCAACTCTGGTCAAAAAGTTAAATTTCTGACCTAATGACTACCCCATTGACCCAATGGGTCAACTTTTGATCAAAAAATCAATTCTGGTCAAATTTGTTAATTTTTTACCTAATGACCAATTATTAACCAAATATGTCAATCTCTGAACAAAAGTCAACTTTGGTCTAAATGGTTCATCCGTAACCCAATGACTAACACATTGACCTAATAAGTCAATTTTTGACCAAAAAGTCAATTTTGGTCAAAATAGTCAATTTTTTACCTAATGACCACCCATTGACCTAATAGGCAACTTTAGACTAAAAAGTCAACTTTGGTCAAAATGATCAATTTGTGACCCAATGACCAACCCATTGACCCAAAAGGTCAACTTTTGACCAAAAAGTCAACATTGGTCAAAATGGTCAATTCTTGACCCAATGACCAACCCATTGACCCAATAGGTCAACTTTTCACTAGAAATTCATTTTGGTCAAAATAAGTCAATTTTTGATCTAATTACTAACTCATCGACTCAAATAGTTCTACTTTTGACTAAAAAGTCAAGTCTGGTCAAAATGGTCAATTCTGACCCAATGACCTCCCCGTTAACCCATTGGGTTAACTTTTGACAAAAAATTCAATTTTACTCAAACTAGACAATTTTTAACCTAATGACAATTTATTCACCCAATAAGTCAATCTCTGATAAAAAAGTCAACTTTGTTCCCATTGACCCAACAGGTCAACGTTTGACCAAAAAGTCAATTTTGATCAAAATAGTCAATTTTGATCAAAATAGTCAATTTTTGACCTAATGACCACTCATTTACCTAATAGGTCAACTTTTGACTAAAAAGTCAACTTTGGTCAGAATGGTCAATTTTTTACCCAATGGACAATGACCAAACCATTGACCCGATAGATCGACTTTTCACCAAAAAGTCATCCTCGGTCAAAATGGTTAATTCTTGACCAAATTACCAAGTCATTGACCAAATAGTCGACTTCGACCAAACAAATGACTTCGATAAAAATGGTCGATTTACGAACCAATGAGTCAACTTTTCAACCAAAATTAATTTTCGTCAAAATAATCAATTTTCGACCTAATGACCAATTATCGACCCAATAAGTCAATCTCCGACCAAAAAGTCAACTTTTGTCGAAATGGTCAATCCTCGACCCAATGACAAACCCATCGAACTAATAAGTTAACTTTTGACCAAAAAGTCAATTTTGTTCAAATTAGTCAATTTTTGACAAAATGACCATCCATTGACCCAATAGGTCAACTTTTGACTAAAAAGTCGATTTTGGTCAAAATAGTGAATTTTTTACCCAATAACTAACCCATTGACCCAATAGATCAACTTTTGACCAAAAAGTCATCTTTGGTCAAAACGGTCATTTCTTAACCTAACTACTAACTCAATGACCGACACAATGACAACACCATTCAATCTAACGAGAAAACTTTTGACCAAAAATTCAATTTTGGTCAAAAATTAATTTTCGACCTAATGACCAATTATTAAGTCGACTCCGACAAAAAAGTCAACATT
The DNA here is from genome assembly GCA_022702705.1 of Papilionanthe hookeriana x Papilionanthe teres. NCBI lineage: Eukaryota > Viridiplantae > Streptophyta > Magnoliopsida > Asparagales > Orchidaceae > Papilionanthe > Papilionanthe hookeriana x Papilionanthe teres. The sequence continues at coordinate 20,758,658 of CM040438.1, forward strand.
GGTTAAAATGGTCAATCTCTCGACCTAATGACCAACCCATCGATTAAATAGTCAACTTTAGACCAAAAGTCTATTTTAAGTTAAAATAGTCAATTTTTGACCTAATTACCATCCCATCGACTAAATAGATGAACTTTCGACCAAAAAGTCAACATCGTCAAAATGGTTAATTTCCGACCTAATGAACAAAAAGTCAAATTTGATCAAAATGGTCAATCTTCGATCTAATAACCAATCCATCGATCTAATAAATCAAAATTCGACCAAAAAGTCAACTTTGGTCAAAATGGTCAATCCTCGACCCAACTAAAACCCATAGACCCAATAGGTCAACTTTTGACCAAAAAGTCAATTTTGGTCAAAATGACTCAATTTCTTACTTAATATACACCACTTCGACCTAATAAGTCAACTTTCGACAAAAAGTCAAGTTTGATCAAAACTAACAATTTCTCACCCAATGACTAACCCATCGACCCAATAGTCACCTTTCGACAAAAAGTCAAGTTTGGACAAAATAGTTAATTTCCGACATAATGACCACCTAATCGACCTAATGGGTCAAATTATGACCAAAATTAAATTTGGTCACTTGATCAATTTTGTCGAAATTATCAATCTTTTACTCAATGAAAAACCCAACAACCCTATAATTCAACTTTCGACCAATAAGTTAACTTTGGTCAAAATAGCCAATCCTTAACCCAATGACCCACCCATCGATCCAATAGGTCAACTTTAACAAAAAAGTTAACTTTGGTCAAAATTATCAATTTCGACCTAATGACCGCCCCATTAACCCAATAAGTCAACTTTTAACAAAAAGTGAAGTTTTGTTAAATTGATCAATTTCTTACCCAATGACCAACCAATTAAACCAACAGGTCAACTTTTGACAAAAAGTCAACTTTGGTCAAAATGGTCAATCCTTAACCTAATGACCAACATATAGAACCAATAAGTCAACTTTCGACAAAAATAGTCAATTTTTGACATAAGGACCTATTATTGACCCAATAAGTCAATCTCTAAACAAAATGTCAACTTTGGTCAAAATGGTCAATCTTTGACCCAAAGACCGACCTATTGACCCAATAGGTCAACTTTTGACCAAAAAATGAACTTTAGTCAAAATAGTCAATCCTTGACACAATGACCAACTCATTAACACAATAGGTCAACTTTTAACCAAAAAGTTAATTTTGGTCAATATAGTCAATTTTTTACCTAATGACCACCCGATTGACCCAATATGTCAACTTTTAACCAAAAAGTCAACTTTATTCAAATTAGTCAATTTCTGAGCTAATGACCACCTCATTGACCCCATGGTTCAACTTTTGACAAAAAATTCAATTTTGGTCAAAATAATCGATTTTTGACATAGTGACCAATTATTAACCCAATAAGTAAACCTCTGACCAAAATGTCAACTTTGGTCAAAATGGTTAATCCTCGACCTAACGACCAACCCATTGACCCAATTAGTCTAACTTTTCACCCAAAAGTCAACTATTGTCAAAATGGTCAATCTTTGACCCAATGACCCAATAATTCAATTTTTGACGAAAAAGTCAATTTTGGTCAAAATAGTCAATTTTTGACATAATGACCAACTCATTGACCCAATATGTCAACTTTTGACCAAAAAGTCAATTTTTGTCAAAATAGTCAACTTTTTGACCTAATAACCACCCAATTGACCCAATTGGTCAACTTTTGACCAAAAAGTCAACTTTTGTCAAAATGGTCAATCCTTGACCCAATGACCAACCCATTGACCCAATAGGTCAACTTTTCAACAAAAAGTCAATTTTGGTCAAAATAGTCCATTTTTTACCTAATGACAGACTATTGACCCAGTAAGCCAATCTTTGACCGAAAAGTCAACTTTGATCAAACCCAATGACCAACCCATTGACCTAATAGGTCATCTTTTGACCAAAAAGTCAACTTTGGTTAAAAAGCTCAATCCTTGAGCCAATGACCAACCCATTGACCAAAAAGTCATCTTCGGTCAAAATGGTCAATTCATGACCCAATTACCAACTCATTGACCAAATAGGTAAACTTTTGACCAAAAAGTCAATTTTAGTCAAAATTTTCAATTTCTGACCCAATGAGCACCCCGTTGACCTAATGACCAATTATTAACCTTATTATCGATCTAATAAGTCAATCTCTCATCAAAAGTCAACTTTGGTCAAAATTGTCAATACTCGATCTAATGACTCAACTCATCGACCTAATAAGTCAACTTTTCACTAAAAGTCAATTTTTGTCAAAGTAGTAAATTCTTGATCTAATGACCACCCATCGACATAATAGTCAACTTTTGACAAAAAAGTCAACTTTGGTCAAAATGGTCAATTTCTCGACCTAATGACCAAATTTATCGACAAAATAAGTCAACTATTCAACAAAAAGTCAACTTTGGCCAAAATGGTCAATCATCGACCTAATGACCAACCCATTAACCCAACATGTCAACTTTCGCAAAAAAGTCAATTTTGGTCAAATTATCAATTTTTGACCTAATAACCACCTCATCGAAGCTAATAGTCAACTTCGACTAAAAAGCCAACTTTCGTCAAAATGGTCAATTTCGACATAATGACCACCCCATCGACCTAAAAGGTCAACTTTCGACCAAAAATTCAATTTTGGTCAAAATAGTCAATTTTCAACCTAATGACAAATTATCGACCCTATATGTCAATCTCTAATCGAAAAGACAACTTTGGTCAAAATGGTCAATCCTCGACCAAATCGACAAACCGATTGACCTAAAAGTCAACTCTCGACAACAAAAGTCAACTTTGGTCGATATTGTCAATCTCGACCCAATGACCAACCCATTGACTCAATTGGTCAACTTTTGACCAAAAAGTCAATTTTGGTCAAAATAGTCAATTTTTTACCAAATGACCAATTATTGACCTAGTAAGCCAATCTCTGACCAAAAAGGCAACTTTGGTCAAAAATGTTAATCCTTAACCCAATGACCAACCCATTAACCCAATAGATCAGCTTTTGAACAAAAAATCAACTTTAGTTAAAATGATCAATCCTTGACCTAATGACCAACCTGATCGGCCTAAAAGGTCATCTTTTGACTAAAAAGACAATTTTGGTCAAAATTAGTTAATTTTTAATTAATGACCAATTATTGATCCAATAAGTCAATCTTCGACCAAAAAGTCAACTTTGGTCAAAATGATCACTTCTTGATCGAATTGACCAATCCATTGACCAAATATGTTAATTTTTGACCAAAAAGTCAGTTTTGGTCAAAATAGTCAATTTTGACCTAATGAACAACCTATCGATCTAATAGGTCAACTTTTTACCAAAAATTCAACTTTGGTCAAAAAAGTGAATTTTTGACCCAATGACCAACCCATTGACCCAATAGATTAACTTTTGACCAAAAAGTCATCTTCGGTCAAAATGGTCAATTCTTAACCAAATTACCAACTCATTGACCAAATAGGTCAACTTTTGACTAAAAAGTCAACTTTGGTCAAAATGGTCAATTTCTGACCCAATGACCACTTCGTTGACCCAATAGTTAGCTTTTGACCAAAAATTTAATTTTCATCAAAATAGTCAATTTTTGACCTAATGACCAATTATTGACCCAGTAAGTCAATCTCTGACCAAAAAGTCAACTTTGGTCAAAATTTCAATTCTTAACCCCATGTCAAACCCTGTTAACCAATAGGTCAAATTTTGACCAAAAAGTCAATTTTAGTCAAAATAGTCAATTTTTTTACTTAATAATCACCCATTGTCCAAAAAGGTCAACTTTTGACCAAAAAGTCAACTTTGGTCAAAAAGGACAATTTTTGACCCGTTGACCAACACACTGACCCAATAGATCAACTTTTGACCAAAAAGTCATCTTTAGTTAAAATGGTGAATGCTTTTAACATAATGTCTAACTTTTGACCAAAAGTCATCTTTGGGTCAAGGATCGATAATTTTCGACATAATGACTAACTCATCGCCTAATGGGTCAACTTTTGACCAAAAAGTCAATTTTTGTCAAAATAGTCAATTTTTGACCTAATGACCACCCAATTGACCCAATAGGTCAACTTTTGACCAAAAAGTCAACTTTAGTCAAAATGGTCAAATTCTGGCCAAATGGGTAACTTTTGAGCAAAAATTCAATTTTCGTCAAAATAATTAATTTTTTGACCAAATGACCAATTATTAACCCAATAAGTCAATCTTTGACAAAAAAGTCAACTTTGGTCAAAATGGACAATCTTTGACCCAATGACAAACCCATTGAACCAATAAGTCAACTTTTGACCAAAAAGTAAATTTTGTTCAAAATAGTCAATTATTGACTTAATGACCACCCATTGGCTTAATAGGTCTACCTTTTACCAATAGTCAACTTTGGTCAAAATAATCAATTTTTGAACCAATGACCAACCATTGACTCAATAGATCAGCTTTTGACCAAAAAGTCATCTTTGGTCAAAATGGTCAATTTTTAACCAAATTAGCAAGCATTGACCAAATAGGTCAACTTTTGACCAAAAGTCAGCTTTAGTCAAAATGATCAATTTCTAACCCAATGACCACCTCGTTGACTAAGTGGGTCAACTTTTAACAAAAAATTTAATTTTGGTCAACAGAGTCAATTTTTGACCTAGTGACCAATTATTGACCCAATAAGCCAATCACTGACCAAAAATTCAACTTTGGTCAAAATGGTCAATCCTTGACCCAATGACCAACCCATTGACCCAATAAGTCAACTTTTGACCAAAAAGTCAACTTTAGTCAAAATGGTCAATCCTTGACCCAATGACCAACCTATTGACCCAATGGTCAACTATTGAGCAAAAAGACAACATTTATCAAAATAATCAATTTTGACCTAATGACCAATTATTGACCTAGTAAATCAATCTCAAATCAAAAAGTCAACTTTGGTCAAAATGGTCAATCCTTGACCCAATGACCAACCCATTGACCCAATAGGTCAACTTTTGTCCAAAAGGTTATCTTTGGTCAAAATGGTCAATCCTTGACCCAATGACCAACCTATTGACCCAAAAGGTCAACTTTTGACAAAAAAGTTAACTTTGCCAACAATTGGTCAATCCTTGACCCAATGACCAACCCGTTGACCTTATAAATCAATTTCTGACCAAAAAGTCATCTTTGGTAAAAATTGTCAATTCTTGACCCAATTACCAACTCATTGACCAAATAGGTCAATTTTTAACCAAAAATTCAACTTTGGTCAATATGGTCAATTTCTAACTGAATGACCACCCCGTTGACCTAATAAGTCAATCTTTGACCAAAAAGTTAACTTTGGTCAAAATGGTCAATCCTTGACCTAATGAAAAATCCACTGACCCAACAGGTTAACTTTAACCAAAAAGTCATTTTTGGTCAAAATAGTCAATTTTTGACCTATTGACCACTAATTGACCCGATAGGTCAACTTTTGACCAAAAAGTCAACTTCGGTCAAAATGATAAATTTTTGACCCAATGACCAATCCATTGACCCAATAGATCAACTTTTGACCAAAAAGTCATCTTCGGTCAAAATGGTTAATTCTTGACCCAATTACCAAATCGTTGACCCAATAGGTCAACTTTTGACCAAAAAGTCAACTTCGGTCAAAATGGTCCATTTCTGACCCAATGACCACCTCCTTGACCCAATGGGTTAACTTTTGGTCAAAATAGTTCATTTTTTATCGCATGACCATTTATTGACCCAATAAGTCAATCTCTGACCAAAAGTAAACTTTGTTCAACATGGTTAATCCTTGACCCAGTGGCAAACCCATTGACCCAATAGGTCACCTATTGATCAAAAAGTCAATTTTGGTCAAAATAGTCAACTTTTGACCTAATAACCACCCAATGACCCAAAAGGTCAACTTTTGACCAAAAAGTCGACTTTGGTGAAAATGGTCAATTTTTGACCCAATGACCAAGCCATCGACCCAATAGGTCAACTTTTGATCAAAAAGTCATCTTTGGTCAGAAATGTTAATTCTTGAGCCAATTACCAACTCATTGACCAAATAGGTCAACTTTTGACCAAAAAGTCAACATTGGTCAAAATGGTCAAGTTTTAACCCAATGACCACACTGTTCACCCAATGGGTTAACTTTTGACAAAAAATTTAATTTTGGTCAAAATAGTCAATTTTTGACCTAATGACTAATTACTGACCCAATAAGTCAATCTCTGACCAACAAGTCAACTATGGTCAAAATGGTCAATCCTTGACGCAATGACGAACCCATTGACCAAATAGGTCAACATTTGACCAAAAAGTCAATTTTGTTCAAAATAGTCAATTTTGTTCAAAATAGTCAATTTTGTTCAAAATAGTCAATTTTGTTCAAAATAGTCAATTTTTGATCTGATAACCACCCTTTGACACAATAGGTCACCTTTCGACCAAAAAGTCAACTTTTGTCAAAATGGTCAATTTTTGACCAAATGACCAACCCATTGACCCAATATGTCAATTTTTAACCGAAAAGTCAACTTTTGCCAAAATGGTCAATCACTGACGCAATGACTAACCCATTAACCCAATTGGTGAACTTTTGACCAAAAAGTTAATTTTGCTCAAATTGTCAATTTTTGACCTAATGACCGCCTGATTGACCAAAATAGGTCAACTTTTTGAACAAAAAGCCAACTTTGGCCAAAATGGTCAATTCTCGACATAATGACCACCCCATTAATCCAACGAGTCAACTTTCGAGCTAAAATTCAATTTTGGTCAAAATAATTAATTTTTGACCTAATGACGAATTATTGGTCCAAAAAGTCATCTCTAACTAAAAGGTCAACTTTGGTTAAAATGGTCAATCCTTGACAAAATTGACCAACACATTGACCCAAAGATTCAACTTTTGACCAAAAAGTCAACTTTGGTCTAAATGGTCAATCCTTCACCCAATGACCAACCCATTAACTCGATAAGTCAACTTTTGACTGAAAAGTCAATTTTGGTCAAAAAGTTAATTTGACTTATTAACCAATTCTTTTCCTAGTGAGTCAAACTCTAACCAAAAAGTCAACTTTAGTCAAAAGGATCAATCCTTGACCCAATAACCAACCCATTGACCCAATAGGTCAACTTTTGACCAAAAAGTCAACTTTGGTCAAAATGCTCAATCCTTGACCCAATGACCAACCTATTGACCAAACAGTAATCTTCCGTCAAAATGGTCAATTCATGACCCAATTAGCAACTCATTAACCAAATAGGTCAACTTTTGACCAAAAAGTCAACTTTAGTCAAAATTGTCAATTTCTGACCCAATGAGCATCCCGTTGACCTAATGACCAATTATTTACCCAATTATTGACCCAATAAGTCAATCTCTGACCAAAAATCAACTTTGGTCAAAATGGTCAATCCTTGACCTAATGACTAACCCATTAACCCAATAGGTCAACTTTTCACCAAAATGTTAATTTTGGTCAAAATAGTAAATTTTTGACCTAATGACCACCCATTGACCCAATAGGTCAACTTTTGAGGAAAAAGGCAACTATGGTCAAAATGGTCAATTTCTGACCCAATGAGCAGCCTATTGACCCTATAGGTAAACTATTAACAAAAAAATCAACTTTGGCCAAAATGGTTAATCATTGATCAAAAGACCAACCCATTAACCCAAAAAGTCAACTTTTGGCCAAAAAGTCAATTTTGGTCTAATTTTCAATTTTTGACCTAATGACCACCTCATTGACCTAAATAGGCCAACTTTTGACCAAAAAGCCTACTATGGTCAAAATGGTCAATTTCTGACATCATGACCACCCGATTGACCGAAAGGGTCAACTTTTGACCAAAAATTCAATTTTGGTCAAAATAACCAATTTTTGACCCAATGACTAATTATTGTCCTAATAAGTCAATCTCTAACTAAAAAGTCAACTTTAGACAAAATGGTCAATCCTTGACAAAATTGACTAACCCATTTACCTAAAAAATTAACTTTTGACCAAAAAGTCAGCTTTGGTCAATATGACCAATCTTTGACACAACGACCAACCCATTGACCCAATGGTCAACTTTTGACAAAAAAGTCAATTTTGGTCAAAATAGTCAATTTTTGACCTAATGACCAATTATCGACCCCGTAAACCAATCTCACGACTAAAAGGTCAACTTTGGTCAAATGTCAATCCTTAACCCAATGACCAACCCATTGACCCAATAGGTCAACTTTTGACCAAAAAATTAACTTTGGCTAAAATGATCAATCCTTGACCCAATGACCAACCCATTGGCCTAATAGGTCAAATTTTGACTAGATAGTCAATTTTAAAATTAATGACCAATTATAGATCGAATAACTTAAGTCTGACAAAAAAGTCACTTTGGTCAAAATGATCAATTCTTGACAAAAATGACTAACCCATTGACCTAAAAGGTCAACTTTTGTCAAATTTTGACCAAAAAGTCAATTTTGCACAAAATAGTCAATTTTTGACCTAATGAACACCCATTGACCCAATAGGTCAACTTTTGACCAAAAAGTCAACTTTGGTCAAAATGGTAAATTCTTAACCCAATGACCAACCCATTGACCCAATAGGTCAACTTTTGACCAAAAAGCCATCTTTGGTCAAAATGATCAATTCTTGACCAAATTACTAACTCATTGACCAAATAGGTCAACGTTTGACCAAAAATTCAACTTTGGTCAAAATGGTTAAATTCTGACTCAATGACCACCCTGTTGACCCAATGGGTTAACTTTTGACCAAAAATTCAGTTTTCGTTAAAATAGCCAACTTTTGACCTAATGACCAATTATTGACCGAATAAGTCAATATCTAACCAAAAAGTCAACTTTGACAAAAATGTTCAATTCTTAACCCAATGACAAACCCATTTAACCAATAGGTTAACTTTTGACCAAAAAGTCAATTTTAGTCAAAATAGTCAATTTTTGACTTAATAACCACCCATTGACCCAAAAAGGTCAACTTTTGAGCAAAAAGTCAACTTTGGTAAAAAAGGACAATTTTTGACCCGATGACCAACACATTGACCCAATTGATCAACTTTTGACCCAAAAGTCCTCTTTAGTCAAAATGGTCAATGCTTGACCCAATTACCAACTCATGGACCAAATAGGTCAACTTTTGACCAAAAAGTCAACTTTGGCCAAAAAGTTCAAATTCTGACCCAATGGGTGAGCAAAAATTCAATTTTCGTCAAAATAGTCAATTTTTGACCCAATGACCAATTATTGACCAAATAAGTTAATCTCTGACCAAAAAGTCAACTTTGGTCAAAAGGATCAATCCTTGACCTAATAATAAACCCATTGAACCAATAGGTCAACATTTGACCAAAAAGTCAATTTTGGTCAAAATAGTCAATTTTTGACTTAATGACCACCCATTGGCTTAATAGGTCTACTTTTGACCAAAAAGTTAACTTTGGTGAAAATAATCAATTTTTGAACCAATGACCAACCATTGACTCAATAGATCAACTTTTGACGAAAAAGTCATCTTTAGTCAAAATGGTCAATTTTTAACCAAATTACCAACTCATTGACCAAACAGGTCAACTTTTGACCAAAAAGTCAGCTTTAGTCAAAATGGTCAATTTCTGACCCAATGACCACCTCGTTGACCCAATGGGTCAACTTTTAACAAAAAATTTTATTTTGGTCAAAAGTGTTAATTTTTTACCTAATGACCAATTATTGACCCAATAAGTGAATCTCTGACCAAAAAGTCAACTTTGGTCAAAATGATCAATGCTTGACCCAATGACCAACCCATTGACCCAATAGGTCAACTATTGACCAAAAAAATATCTTTTGTCAAAATAATCAATTTTGACCTAATGACCAATTATTGAACCAGTAAGTCAATCGCTGACCAAAAAGTCAACTTTGGTCAAAATTGTCAATCCTTGAGCCAATGACCAACCTATTGACCCAATAGGTCAATTATTGTCCAAAAGGTTATCATTAGTCAAAATGGTCAATCCTTGACCCAATGACCAACCTATTGACCCAAAAGGTCAACTTTTGATCAAAAGTCAATTTTGCTGAAAATGGTCAATCATTGACCCAGTGACCAACCTGTTGACCCAATAGGTTAATTTTTGACCAAAAAGTCATCTTCGGTAAAAATGATCAATTCTTGACCCAATTACCAACTCATTGACCAAATAAGTCAACTTTTAACCAAAAAGTCAACTTTGGTCAAAATAATCAATTTCTGACCCAATGACCACTCCATTGACCTAATAAGTCAATCTTATGACCAAAAAATCAACTTTTTCAAAATGAGTCGATCCTCGACCCAATGAAAAACCCACTAACCCAATAAGTCGACTTTGACGAAAAAGTTAATTTTGCTAAATATAGTTAATTTTTGACCTAATGACCACCCATTGACCCAATAGGTCAACTTTTGACCTAAATGTCAACTTTGGTCAAAATGGTCAATTTTTGACCCAATGACCAACCCTTTGACCCAATGACCAACCCATTGACCCAATAACCAAAAAGTCATCTTCAGTCAAAATGGTCAATTCTTGACCCAATTACCAACTCATTGACCCAATAGGTCAACATTTGACCAAAAAGTCAACTTTGGTCAAAATGGTCAATTTCCGACCCAATGACCACCCCGTTCACTCAATGGGTTAACTTTTGACCAAAAATTCAATTTTGGTCAAAATATTAAATTTTTTCCATAATGACCAATTATTGACCTAATAAGTCAATCTCTGACCAAAATGTCAACTTTGGTCAAAATGGTCAATCCTTAACCCAATCAAAAACCAATTGACCAAGTTGGTCAACTTTTACCAAAAAGTTAATTTTGGTCAAAATAATCAATTTTTGACCTAATGACCAAATTATTGACCCAATAAGTCAATCTCTGACCAAAAAGTCAACATTTGTCAAAATGGTCAATCCTTGACCCAAAGACCAACCCATTGACCCAATAGGTTAACTTTTGACCAAAAAGTCAATTTTGGTCAAAATAGTCAATTTTTGACCTAATGACCAATTATTGACCCAATAAGCCAATCTCTGACCAAAAAGTTAACTTTGGTCAAAATGGTCAATCCTTCACCCAATGACCAACCCATTGACCCAATAGGTCAACTTTTGACCAAAAAGTCAACTTTGGTCAAAATGATCAATTCTTGACCCAATGACCAACTCATTGTCCTAATTGGTCAAATTTTGACCAAAAAGTTAATTTTGGTCAAAATAGTTAATTTTTGAATTAGTGACCAATTATTGACCCAATAAGTCAATCTCTGACCAAAAAGTTAACTTTGCTCAAAAAGGTCAATCCTTGACTCATTGACAAACCAATTGACCCAGTAGGTCAACTTTTGACCAAAATGTAAATTTTGGTCAAAATAGTCAATTTTTTATCTAATGACCATCCATAGACCCAACAGGTCAACTTTTGACCAAAAAGTCAACTTTGGTCACAATGGTCAATTTTTGGCCAAATTATTCCATCCGGAGTACGTACGCAAGAGTTGGGTGCGGATTTTTTGGGTACTGGATGAGTATGGATGGGTATTGATGGGTATTGATGGGTATGGATGTGTATTAGATAGAGTATTGGTGGGTATTGGAGGGTACTGGATGGGTATTAGAGGGTATTGGAGGGTATTAGGGAGAGATGCGTGCGGATGCGTACGTTGTCCGTACGGAATAATGGCTCCAATTTTTGACCCATTGACCAACCCGTTGACCAAATAGGTCAATTTTTGACCAAAAAAGTCATCTTTTGTCAAAATGGTCAATTATTGACAAAATTACCAACTCATTGACTAAATAGGACGAAAAAGTTAACTTTGGTCAAAAAGGTCAATTTTTGACCCAATGACCTCCCAGTTGACCCAATGGGTCAACTTTGAACCAAAATTTTAATTTTTGTCAGAAAAATTAATTTTTAACCTAACGACCAATTATTGACCCAGTAAGTCAATCTCTGACCAAAAAGTCAGCTTTGATCAAAATGGTCAATCCATGACCCAATGAAAAATCCATTGACCCAATAGGTCAATTTTTGACCAAAAAGTCAACTTTAGTCAAAATTGTCATTCCTTGACCCATTGAGCCAATAAATCAATCTCTGACCAAAAAGTCAGCTTAGGTCAAAATGGCCAATTCTTAACCCAATGACAAACCCATTGACCCAATAGGTCAAGTTTTGACCAAAAAGTCAATTTTGGTCAAAATTATCAATTTTTGACCTATTGAACACCCATTGACCCAATATGCCAACTTTTGACCAAAAAAGTCAACTTTCGTCAAAATGGTCAATTTTTTAACCAATGTCCAACCCTTTAACCCAATAAGTCAACTTTTGACCAAATAGTCATCTTTGTTCAAACTTGTCAATTCTTAACCAATACCAACTCACTGACCAAATAGGTTAACTTTTGACCAAAAAGTCAACTTTGGTCCAAATGGTCAATTTCTGACCCAATAACCACCTCATTGACCCAATGGGTTAACTTTTAGTCAAAATAGTCCATTTTTTGATCGAATGACTAATTATTGACCCAATAAGTTAATCTCTGACCAAAATGTCAACTTTGGTCAAAATAGTCAATCCTTAACTCAGTGGCAAACCCATTGACCCAATAGGACAGCTTTTGATCAAAATGTCAATTTTGGTCAAAATAGTCAATTTTCGACCTAATGACCACCCATCGACCCAAAAGGTCAACTTTCGACCAAAAGTCAACTTTGGTCAAAATGGTCAATTTTGAACCATTGACGAGCAATTGACCCATTAGGTCAACTTTCGACCAAAAGTCATCTTTGGTCGAAATGGTCGGTCTTGAGCAAAGTACTTAACTCATCGACCAAATAGGTCAACTTTTGACCAAATAGGTCAACTTTTCGACCAAAAGGCAACATTGGTCAAAATGGTCGAGTTTTGACCAAATGACCACCCCGTTCACACAATGGGTTAACTTCTGACAAAAAATTTAATTTTAGTCAAAATAGTCAAATTTTGACCAAATGACCAATTACTGACCCAATAGGTCAATCTCTCACCAACAAGTCAACTCTGGTCAAAATGGTCAATCCTTGACCCAATGACCAACCCATTGACCTAATAGGTCAACTTTTGACCAAAAAGTCAATTTTGTTCAAAATAGTAAATTTTTGACCTAATGACCACCCGTTGACACAATAGGTCACCTTTATATAGAAATGGTCGATTTCTGAACCAATGACCAATGAGTCAACTTTTGACCAAAATTAATTTTCGACAAAATAATCAATTTTTGACCTAATGACCAATTATTGACCCAATAAGTCAATCTCTGACCAAAAAGTCAACTTTTGTCGAAATGGTCAATCCTTGACCCAATGACAAACCCATTGACCCATTAGGTTAACTTTTGACCAAAAAGTCAATTTTGTTCAAATTAGTCAATTTTTGACATAATGACCATACATTGACCCAATAGATCAACTTTTGACCAAAAAATCATCTTTGGTCAAAACGGTCATTTCTTAACCCAACTACCAACTCAATGACTGACACAATGACAACACCATTGACCCAACGAGTAAACTTTTGACCAAAAATTCAATTTTGGTCAAAAAAATCAATTTTTGACCTAATGACCAATTATTAAGTCAGTCTCTGACAAAAAAGTCAACTTTGGTTAAAATGGTCAATCCTTGACCCAATGACCAACCCATTGATTAAATAGCTCAACTTTAGACCAAAAAGTCTATTTTGGTTAAAATAGTCAATTTTTGACCTAATTACCATCCCATTGACTAAATAGATGAACTTTTGACCAAAAAGTCAACATTAGTCAAAATGGTTAATTTCTGATCCAATGAACAAAAAGTCAAATTTGGTCAAAATGGTCAATCTTTGACCCAATAACCAATTCATTGACCCAATAGGTCAAAATTTGACCAAAAAGTCAACTTTGGTCAAAATGGTCAATCCTTGACCCAACTAAAACTCATAGACCCAATAGGTCAACTTTTGACCAAAAAGTCAATTTTGGTCAAAACAGTCAATTTTTTACTTAATATACACCACTTTGACCTAATAGGTCAACTTTTGACAAAAAGTCATGTTTGATCAAAACTAACAATTTCTCACCTAATGACCAACCCATTGACCCAATAGGTCACCTTTTGACAAAAAGTCAAGTTTGGACAAAATAGTTAATTTCCGACATAATGACCACCTAATTGACCTAATGGGTCAAATTATGACCAAAAATTAAATTTTGGTCAGTTTGATCAATTTTTGGTTGAAATTATCAATCTTTTACTCAATGAAAAACCCAACAACCCTATAATTCAACTTTTGACCAATAAGTTAACTTTTGTCAAAATGGCCAATCCTTAACCCAATGACCCACCCATTGATCCAATAGGTCAACTTTAACAAAAAAGTTAACTTTGGTCAAAATTATCAATTTTTGACCTAATGACCGCCCCATTAACCCAATAAGTCAACTTTTAACAAAAAAGTGAAGTTTTGTTAAATTGGTCAATTTCTTACCCAATGACCAACCCATTAAACCAATAGGTCAACTTTTGACAAAAAAGTCAACTTTGGTCAAAATGGTCAATCCTTAACCTAATGACCAACATATAGAACCAATAGGTCAACTTTTGACAAAAATAGTCAATTTTTGACATAAGGACCAATTATTGACCCAATAAGTCAATCTCTAAACAAAATGTCAACTTTGGTCAAAATGGTCAATCTTTGACCCAAAGACCGACCTATTGACCCAATAGGTCAACTTTTGACCAAAAAATGAACTTTAGTCAAAATAGTCAATCCTTGACACAATGACCAACTCATTGACACAATAGGTCAGCTTTTAACCAAAAAGTTAATTTTGGTCAATATAGTCAATTTTTTACCTAATGACCACCCGATTGACCCAATATGTCAACTTTTAATCAAAAAGTCAAGTTTAGTCAAATTAGTCAATTTCTGAGCTAATGACCACCTCATTGACCCCATGGTTCAACTTTTGACAAAAAATTCAATTTTGGTCAAAATAATCGATTTTTGACATAGTGACCAATTATTAACCCAATAAGTAAACCTCTGACCAAAATGTCAACTTTGGTCAAATGGTTAATCCTTGACCCAATGACCAACCCATTGACCCAATCAGTCAACTTTTCACCCAAAAGTCAACTATTGTCAAAATGGTCAATCTTTGACCCAATGACCCAATAATTCAATTTTTGACGAAAAAGTCAATTTTGGTCAAAATAGTCAATTTTCGACATAATGACCAACTCATCGACCCAATATGTCAACTTTTGACCAAAAAGTCAATTTTTGTCAAAATAGTCAACTTTTTGACCTAATAACCACCCAATTGACCCAATTAGTCAACTTTTGACCAAAAAGTCAACTTTAGTCAAAATGGTCAATCCTTGACCCAATGACCAACCCGTCGATCTAATAGGTCAACTTTTCAACAAAAAGTCAATTTTGGTCAAAATAGTCCATTTTTTACCTAATGACAGACTATTGACCCAGTAAGCCAATCTTTGACCGAAAAGTCAACTTTGATCAAACCCAATGACCAACCCATTGACCCAATAGGTAATCTTTTGACCAAAAAGTCAACTTTGGTCAAAAAGCTCAATCCTTGAGCCAATGACCAACCCATTGACCAAAAAGTCATCTTGGTCAAATTGGTCAATTCATGACCCAATTACCAACTCATTGACCAAATAGGTCAACTTTTGACCAAAAAGTCAATTTTAGTCAAAATTTTCAATTTCTGACCCAATGAGCACCCCGTTGACCTAATGACCAATTATTAACCTTATTATTGACCCAATAAGTCAATCTCTGTCAAAAAGTCAACTTTGGTCAAAATTGTCAATACTTGACCCAATGACCAACTCATTGACCCAATAGGTCAACTTTTCACCAAAAAGTCAATTTTGGTCAAAGTAGTAAATTTTTGACCTAATGACCACCCATTAACACAATAGGTCAACTTTTGACAAAAAAGTCAACTTTGGTCAAAATGGTCAATTTCTGACCCAATGACCAGCCTATTGACAAAATAGGTCAACTATTAACCAAAAAATCAACTTTGGCCAAAATGGTCAATCATTGACCCAATGACCAACCCATTAACCCAACATGTCAACTTTTGGCAAAAAAGTCAATTTTGGTCAAATTATCAATTTTTGACCTAATAACCAACTCATTGAGCTAAATAGATCAACTTTTGACCAAAAAGCCAACTTTGGTCAATTTCTGACATAATGACCACCCCATTGACCGAAAAGGTCAACTTTTGACCAAAAATTCTATTTTGGTCAAAATAGTCAATTTTAGACCTAATGACCAATTATTGACCCTATATGTCAATCTCTAACTAAAAAGTCAACTTTGGTCAAAATGGTCAATCCTTGACAAAATTGACAAACCGATTGACCTAAAAAATCAACTTTTGACCAAAAAGTCTACTTTGGTCGATATGGTCAATCTTTGACCCAATGACCAACCCATTGACCCATATGGTCAACTTTTGACAAAAAAAGTCAATTTTGGTCAAAATAGTCAATTTTTTACCAAATGACCAATTATTGACCTAGTAAGCCAATCTCTGACCAAAAAGACAACTTTGGACAAAAATGTTAACCTTAACCTAATGACCAACCCATTAACCCAATAGATCAGCTTTTGAACAAAAATTCAACTTTAGTTAAAATGATCAATCTTTGACCCAATGACCAACCCAATGGCCTAAAAGGTCATCTTTTGACTAAAAAGACAATTTTGGTCAAAATTGTTAATTTTTGAATTAATGACCAATTATTGATCCAATAAGTCAAGCTCTGACCAAAAAAGTCAACTTGGTCAAAATGATCAATTCTTGACGAAATTGACCAACTCATTAACCTAAAAGGTCAACTTTGGTCAACTTTTGACCAAAAAGTCAATTTTGCTCAAAATAGTCAATTTTTGACCTAATGAACACCCATTGACCCAATAGGTCAACTTTTTACCAAAAATTCAACTTTGGTCAAAATGGTAAATTTTTGACCCAATGACCAACCCATTGACCCAATAGATTAACTTTTGACCAAAAAGTCATCTTCGGTCAAAATGGTCAATTCTTAACCAAATTACCAACTCATTGACCAAATAGGTCAACTTTTGACTAAAAAGTCAACTTTGGTCAACATGGTCAAATTCTGACCCAATGACCACCCCGTTGACCCATTGGGTTAACTTTTGACCAAAAATTTAATTTTCATCAAAATAGTCAATTTTTGACCTAATGACCAATTATTGACCCAGTAAGTCAATCTCTGACCAAAAAGTCAACTTTGGTCAAAATTTCAATTCTTAACCCCATGTCAAACCCAGTTAACCAATAGGTCAAATTTTGACCAAAAAAGTCAATTTTAGTCAAAATAATCAATTTTTTACTTAATAATCACCCATTGTCCAAAAAGGTCAACTTTTGACCAAAAAGTCAACTATTGTCAAAATGGTCAATCTTTGACCCAATAGCCCAAAAATTCAATTTTTGGCGAAAAAGTCAATTTTGGTCAAAATAGTCAATTTTTGACATAATGACCAACTCATTGGCCCAATAGGTCAACTTTTGACCAAAAAGACAATTTTTGTCAAAATAGTCAACTTTTTGACCTAATAACCACCCAATTGACCCAATTGGTCAACTTTTGACCAAAAAGTCAACTTTGGTCAAAATGGTCAATCCTTGACCCAATGACAAACCCATTGACCCAAAAGGTCCACTTTTCAACAAAAAGTCAATTTTGGTCAAAATAGTCCATTTTTTACCTAATGACGACTATCGACCCAGAAGTCAATCTTTGATCGAAAAGTCAACTTTGATCAAACCTAATGACCTACCTATTGACCCAATAGGTCATCCTTTGACCAAAAAGTCAACTTTAGTAAAAAAGCTCAATCCTTGAGCCAATGACCAACCCATTGACCAAAAAGTCATCTTCGGTCAAAATGGTCGATTCATGACCCAATTACCAACTCATTGACCAAATAGGTCAACTTTTGACCAAAAACTCAATTTTGGTCAAAATTTTCAATTTCTGGCCCAATGAGCACCCTGTTGACCTAATGACCAATTATTAACCTTATTATTGACCCAATAAGTCAATCTCTGTCAAAAAGTCAACTTTGGTCAAAATTGTCAATACTTGACCCAATGACCAACTCATTGACCCAATAGGTCAACTTTTCACCAAAAAGTCAATTTTGGTCAAAGTAGTAAATTTTTGACCTAATGACCACCCATTGACACAATAAGTCAACTTTTGACAAAAAAGTCAACTTTGGTCAAAATGGTCAATTTCTGACCCAATGACCAGCCTATTGACAAAATAGGTCAACTATTAACCAAAAAATCAACTTTGGCCAAAATGGTCAATCATTGACCCAATGACCAACCCATTAACCCAACAGGTCAACTTTTGGCAAAAAAGTCAATTTTGGTCAAATTATCAATTTTTGACCTAATAACCTCCTCATTGACCTAAATAGATCAACTTTTGACCAAAAAGCCAACTTTGGTCAAAATGGTCAATTTCTGACATAATGACCACCCCATTGACCGAAAAGGTCAACTTTTGACCAAAAATTCTATTTTGGTCAAAATAGTCAATTTTAGACCCAATGACCAATTATTGACCCTATAAGTCAATCTCTAACTAAAAAGTCAACTTTGGTCAAAATGGTCAATCCTTGACAAAATTGACAAACCGATTGACCTAAAAAATCATCTTTTGACCAAAAAGTCTACTTTGGTCGATATGGTCAATCTTTGACCCAATGACCAACCCATTGACCCATATGGTCAACTTTTGACAAAAACGTCAATTTTGGTCAAAATAGTCAATTTTTTACCCAATGACCAATTATTGACCTTGTAAGCCAATCTCTGACCAAAAAGGCAACTTTGGTCAAAAAGTTAATCCTTAACCCAATGACCAACCCATTAACCCAATAGATCAGCTTTTGAACAAAAAATCAACTTTAGTTAAAATGATCAATCCTTGACCCAATGACCAACCCAATGGCCTAAAAGGTCATCTTTTGACTAAAAAGTCAAATTTGGTCAAAATCGTTAATTTTTGAATTAATGACCAATTATTGATCCAATAAGTCAAGCTCTGACTAAAAAACTCAACTTGGTCAAAATGATCAATTCTTGACGAAATTGACCAACTCATTAACCTAAAAGGTGAACTTTGGTCAACTTTTGACCAAAAAGTCAATTTTGCTCAAAATAATCAATTTTTGACCTAATGAACACCCATTGACCCAATAGGTCAACTTTTAGCAAAAATTCAACTTTGGTCAAAATGGTGAATTTTTGACCCAATGACCAACCCATCGACCCAATAGATTAACTTTCGACCAAATTGTCATCTTGATCAAAATGGTCAATTCTTAACCAAGTACCAACTCATCGACCAAATAGATCAACTTTTGACCAAAAGTCAACTTTGGTCAACATGGTCAAGCTCGATCCAATGACCACTTGTTGACCTAGTGGGTTAACTTTTGACCAAATATTTAATTTTCATCAAAATAGTCAATTTTTGACCTAATGACCAATTATTGACCCAGTAAGTCAATCTCTGACAAAAAAGTCAACTTTGGTCAAAATTTTAATTCTTAACCCCATGACAAACCCAGTTAACCAATAGGTCAAATTTTGACCAAAAAGTCAATTTTAGTCAAAATAGTCAATTTTTTACTTAATAACCACCCATTACCAAAAAGGTCAACTTTGGTCAAAAAGGACAATTTTTGACCCGTTGACCAACACACTGACCCAATAGATCAACTTTTGACCAAAAAGTCATCTTTAGTCAAATGGTCAATGCTTTTGACATAATGTCTAACTTTTGACCAAAAAGTCATCTTTGGGTCAAGGATTGATAATTTTTGACATAATGACCAACTCATTGGCCCAATGTGTCAACTTTTGACCAAAAAGTCAATTTTTGTCAAAATAGTCAATTTTTGACCTAATGACCACCCAATTGACCCAATAGGTCAACTTTTGACTAAAAAGTCAACTTTGGTCAAAATGGTCAAATTCTGGCCCAATGGGTAACTTTTGAGCAAAAATTCAATTTTCGTCAAAATAATCAATTTTTGACCAAATGACCAATTATTGACCCAATAAGTCAATCTTTGACAAAAAAGTCAACTTTGGTCAAAATGGACAATCTTTGACCCAATGACAAACCCATTGACCCAATAGGTCAACTTTTGACCAAAAAGTAAATTTTGGTCAAAATAGTCAATTATTGACTTAATGACCACCCATTCGCTTATTAGATCTACCTTTTACCAATAGTCAACTTTGGTCAAAATAATTAATTTTTGAACCAATGACCAACCATTGACTCAATAGAAAAACTTTTGACCAAAAAGTCATCTTTGGTCAAAATGGTCAATTTTTAACCAAATTACCAACCATTGACCAAATAGGTCAACTTTTGACCAAAAAGTCAGCTTTAGTCAAAATGATCAATTTCTATCCCAATGACCACCTTGTTGACTAAATGGGTCAACTTTTAACAAAAAATTTAATTTTGGTCAACAGAGTCAATTTTTGACCTAGAGACCAATTATTGACCTAATAAGTCAATCTCTGACCAAAAATTCAACTTTGGTCAAAATGGTCAATCCTTGACCCAATGACCAACCCATTGACCCAATAAGTCAACTTTTGACCAAAAAGTCAACTTTAGTCAAAATGGTCAATCCTTGACCCAATGACCAACCCATTGACCCAATGGTCAACTATTGAGCAAAAAGACAACATTTATCAAAATAATCAATTTTGACCTAATGACCAATTATTGATCTAGTAAATCAATCTCAAATCAAAATGTCAACATTGGTCAAAATGGTCAATCCTTGACCCAATGACCAACCCATTGACCCAATAGGTCAACTTTTGTCCAAAAGGTTATCTTTGGTCAAAATGGTCAATCCTTGACCCAATGACCAACCTATTGACCCAAAAGGTCAACTTTTGACCAAAAAGTCAACTTTGCCCAAAATTGGTTAATCCTTGACCCAATGACCAACCCGTTGACCCAATAAATCAATTTTTGACCAAAAAGTCATCTTTGGTAAAAATTGTCAATTCTTGACCCAATTACCAACTCATTGACCAAATAGGTCAATTTTTAACCAAAAATTCAACTTTTGTCAATATGGTCAATTTCTAACTGAATGACCACCCCGTTGACCTAATAAGTCAATCTCTGACCACAAAGTTAACTTTGGTCAAAATGGTCAATCCTTGACCTAATAAAAAATCCACTGACCCAACAGGTTAACTTTGACCCAAAAGTCATTTTTGGTCAAAATAATCAATTTTTGACCTATTGACCACTAATTGACCCGATAGGTCAACTTTTGACCAAAAAGTCAACTTTGGTCAAAATGATAAATTTTTGACCCAATGACCAATCCATCGACCCGATAGATCAACTTTTGACCAAAAAGTCATCTTCGGTCAAAATGGTTAATTCTTGACCCAATTACCACATCGTTGACCCAATAGGTCAACTTTTGACCAAAAAGTCAACTTCGGTCAAAATGGTCTATTTCTGACCCAATGACCACCTCCTTGACCCAATGGGTTAACTTTTGGTCAAAATAGTTCATTTTTTATCGCATGACCAATTATTGACCCAATAAGTCAATCTCTGACCAAAAGTAAACTTTGTTCAACATGGTTAATCCTTGACCCAGTGGCAAACCCATTGACCCAATAGGTCACCTATTGATCAAAAAGTTTATTTTGGTCAAAATAGTCAACTTTTGACCTAATAACCACCCAATGACCCAAAAGGTCAACTTTTGACCAAAAATTCAACTTTGGTGAAAATGGTCAATTTTTGACCCAATGACCAAGCCATCGACCCAATAGGTCAACTTGTGACCAAAAAGTCATCTTTGGTCAGAAATGTCAATTCTTGAGCCAATTACCAACTCATTGACCAAATAGGTCAACTTTTGACCAAAAAGTCAACATTGGTCAAAATGGTCAAGTTTTAACCCAATGACCACACTGTTCACCCAATGGGTTAACTTTTGACAAAAAATTTAATTTTGGTCAAAATAGTCAATTTTTGACCTAATGACTAATTACTGACCCAATATGTCAATTTTTAACAGAAAAGTCAACTTTTGCCAAAATGGTCAATCACTGACGCAATGACTAAGCCAATAACCCAATAGGTGAACTTTTGACCAAAAAGTTAATTTTGCTCAAATTGTCAATTTTTGACCTAATGACCGCCTTATTGACCAAAATAGGTCAACTTTTTGAACAAAAAGCCAACTTTGGCCAAAATGGTTAATTTCTGACATAATGACCACCCCATTAATCCAACGGGTCAACATTTGAGCTAAAATTTAATTTTGGTCAAAATAATTAATTTTTGACCTAATGACGAATTATTGGTCCAAAAAGTCATCTCTAACTAAAAGGTCAACTTTGGTTAAAATGGTCAATCCTTGACAAAATTGACCAACACATTGACCCAAAGATTCAACTTTTGACCAAAAAGTCAACTTTGGTCTAAATGGTCAATCCTTCACCCAATGACCAACCCATTAACTCGATAGGTCAACTTTTGACTAAAAAGTCAATTTTGGTCAAAAAAGTTAATTTTGACTTATTGATCAATTCTTGTCCCAGTAAGTCAAACTCTAACCAAAAAGTCAACTTTAGTCAAAAGGATCAATCCTTGACCCAATAACCAACCCATTGACCCAATAGGTCAACTTTTGACCAAAAAGTCAACTTTGGTCAAAATGCTCAATCCTTGACCCAATGACCAACCTATTGACCAAACAGTAATCTTCCGTCAAAATGGTCAATTCATGACCCAATTAGCAACTCATTGACCAAATAGGTCAACTTTTGACCAAAAGTCAACTTTGGTCAAAATTGTCAATTTCTGACCCAATGAGCACCCCGTTGACCTAATGACCAATTATTTACCCAATTATTTACCCAATAAGTCAATCTCTGACCAAAAATCAACTTTGGTCAAAATGGTCAATCCTTGACCTAATGACTAACCCATTAACCCAATAGGTCACCTTTTCACCAAAATGTTAATTTTGGTCAAAATAGTGAATTTTTGACCTAATGACCACCCATTGACCCAATAGGTCAACTTTTGAGGAAAAAGGCAACTATGGTTAAAATGGTCAATTTCTGACCCAATGAGCAGCCCATTGACCCTGTAGGTCAACTATTAACAAAAAAATCAACTTTGGCCAAAATGGTTAATCATTGATCAAAAGACCAACCCAATAACCCAAAAAGTCAATTTTGGTCAAATTGTCAATTTTTGACCTAATGACCACCTTATTGACCTAAATAGGCCAACTTTTGACCAAAAAGCCAACTTTGGTCAAAATGGTCAATTTCTGGCATAATGACCACCCGATTGACCTAAAGGGTCAACTTTTGACCAAAAATTCAATTTTGGTCAAAATAACCAATTTTTGACCCAATGACTAATTATTGTCCTAATAAGTCAATCTCTAACTAAAAAGTCAACTTTAGACAAAATGGTCAATCCTTGACAAAAATTGACTAACCCATTTACCTAAAAAATTAACTTTTGACCCAAATGTCAACTTTGGTCGATATGGCCAATCTTTGACACAACGACCAACCCATTGACCCAATGGTCAACTTTTGACAAAAAAGTCAATTTTGGTCAAAATAGTCAATTTTTGACCTAATGACCAATTATTGACCCTGTAAACCAATCTCTGACTAAAAAGGTAACTTTGGTCAAATGTCAATCCTTAACCCAATGACCAACCCATTGACCAACCCATTGACCTAATAGGTCAACTTTTGACCATAAAATTAACTTTGGCTAAAATGATCAATCCTTGACCCAATGACCAACCCATTGACCTAATAGGTCAAATTTTGACTAGATAGTCAATTTTAAAATTAATGACCAGTTATAGATCGAATAACTTAAGTCTGACAAAAAAGTCACTTTGGTCAAAATGATCAATTCTTCGACAAAATCGATTAACCTATCGACCTAAAAGGTCAACTTTTGTCAAATTTTGACCAAAAAGTCAATTTTGCACAAAATGGTCGATTTTTGACCTAATGAACACCCATTGACCCAATAGGTCAACTTTTGAACAAAAAGTCAACTTTGGTCAAAATGGTAAATTCTTAACCCAATGATCAACCCATT
The DNA here is from genome assembly GCA_022702705.1 of Papilionanthe hookeriana x Papilionanthe teres. Taxonomy (NCBI): domain Eukaryota; kingdom Viridiplantae; phylum Streptophyta; class Magnoliopsida; order Asparagales; family Orchidaceae; genus Papilionanthe; species Papilionanthe hookeriana x Papilionanthe teres. The sequence goes on from CM040438.1 coordinate 20,782,978, forward strand.
GACCCAATAGGTCAACTTTTGACCAAAAAGTCATCTTTGGTCAAAATGGTCAATTCTTGACCAAATTACTAACTCATTGACCAAATAGGTCAACGTTTGACCAAAAAGTCAACTTTGGTCAAAATGGTTAAATTCTGACTCAATGACCACCTGTCGATCTAATAGGTTAACTTTTGAACAAAAATTCGATTTTCGTTAAAATAGCCAACTTTTCGACCTAATGACCAATTATTGACCGAATAAGTCAATATCTAACCAAAAAGTCAACTTTGGTCAAAATGGTCAATCCTTCACCCAATGACCAACCTATTGACCCAAAAGGTTAACTTTTGACCAAAAGTCAATTTTGCTAAAAATGGTCAATCATTGACCCAGTGACCAACCTGTTGACCCTATATGTTAATTTTTGACCAAAAAGTCATCTTCGGTAAAAATGATCAATTCTTGACCCAATTACCAACTCATTGACCAAATAAGTCAACTTTTAACCAAAAAGTCAACGTTGGTCAAAATAATCAATTTCTGACCCAATGACCACCCCGTTGACCTAATAAGTCAATCTATAACCAAAAAATCAAATTTTTTCAAAATGGTCAATCCTTGACCCAATGAAAAACCCACTGACCCAATAAGTCAACTTTGACGAAAAAAGTCCATTTTGCTAAATATAGTTAATTTTTGACCAAATGACCACCCATTGACCCAATAGGACAACTTTTGACCAAAAAGTCAACTTTGGTCAAAATGGTCAATTTTTGACCCAATGACCAACCCTTTGACCCAATGACCAACCCATTGACCCAATGACCAAAAAGTCATCTTCGGTCAAAATGGTCAATTCTTGACCCAATTACCAATTCATTGACCCAAAAGGTCAACTTTTGACCAAAAAGTCAACTTTGGTCAAAATGGTCAATTTCCGACCCAATGACCACCTCGTTCACCCAATGGGTTAACTTTTGACCAAAAATTCTATTTTGGTCAAAATATTAAATTTTTGCCATAATGACCAATTATTGACCTAATAAGTCAATCTCTGACCAAAATGTCATCTTTGGTCAAAATGGTCAATCCTTGACCCAATCAAAAACCAATTGACCAAGTTGGTCAACTTTTACCAAAAAGTTAATTTTGGTCAAAATAATCAATTTTTGACCTAATGACCAAATTATTGACCCAATAAGTCAATCTCTGACCAAAAAGTCAACATTAGTCAAAATGGTCAATCCTTGACCCAAAGACCAACCCATTGACCCAATAGGTTAACTTTTGACCAAAAAGTCAATTTTGGTCAAAATGATCAATTTTTGACCTAATGACCAATTATTGACCCAATAAGCCAATCTCTGACCAAAAAGTTAACTTTGGTCGAAATGGTCAATCCTTTACCCAATGACCAACCCATTGACCCAATAGGTCAACTTTTGACCAAAAAGTCAACTTTGGTCAAAATGATCAATTCTTGACCCAATGACCAACTCATTGTACTAATTGGTCAAATTTTGACCAAAAAGTTAATTTTGGTCAAAATAGTTAATTTTTAAATTAGTGACCAATTATTGACCCAATAAGTCAATCTCTTACCAAAAAGTTAACTTTGCTCAAAATGTTCAATCCTTGACTCATTGACAAACCAATTGACCCAGTAGGTCAACTTTTGACCAAAATGTAAATTTTGGTCAAAATAGTCAATTTTTTATCTAATGACCATCCATAGACACAACAGGTCAACTTTTGACCAAAAAGTCAACTTTGGTCACAATGGTCAATTTTTGGCCGAATTATTCCATCCGGAGTACGTACGCAAGAGTTGGGTGCGAATTTTTTGGGTACTGGATGAGTATGGATGGGTATTGATGGGTATTGATGGGTATGGATGTGTATTAGATAGAGTATTGGTGGGTATTGGAGGGTACTGGATGGGTATTAGAGGGTATTGGAGGGTATTAGGGAGAGATGCGTGCAGATGCGTACGTTTTCCGTACGGAATAATGGCTCCAATTTTTGACCCATTGACCAACCCGTTGACCAAATAGGTCAATTTTTGACCAAAAAAGTCATCTTTTATCAAAATGGTCAATTATTGACAAAATTACCAACTCATTGACTAAATAGGACGAAAAGTTAACTTTGGTCAAAAAGGTCAATTTTTGACCCAATGTCCTCCCAGTTGACCCAATGGGTCAACTTTGAACCAAAATTTTAATTTTTCTCAAAAAAATTAATTTTTAACCTAACGACCAATTATTGACCCAGTAAGTCAATCTCTGACCAAAAAGTCAGCTTTGGTCAAAATGGTCAATCCTTGACCCAATGAAAAATCCATTGACCCAATAGGTCAATTTTTGACCAAAAAGTCAACTTTGGTCAAAATGGTCATTCCTTGACCCATTGAACCAATAAATCAATCTCTGACCAAAAAGTCAGCTTAGGTCAAAATGGCCAATCCTTAACCCAATGACAAACACATTGACCCAATAGGTCAAGTTTTGACCAAAAAGTCAATTTTGGTCAAAATTATTAATTTTTGACCTATTGAACACCCATTGACCCAATATGCCAACTTTTGACCAAAAAAAGTCAACTTTCGTCAAAATGGTCAATTTTTTAACCAATGTCCAACCCTTTAACCCAATAAGTCAACTTTTGACCAAATAGTCATCTTTGTTCAAACTCACAATTCTTAACCAATACCAACTCACTGACCAAATAGGTTAACTTTTGACCAAAAAGTCAACTTTTGTCCAAATGGTCAATTTCTGACCCAATAACCACTTCGTTGACCCAATGGGTTAACTTTTAGTCAAAATAGTCCATTTTTTGATCGAATGACCAATTATAGACCCAATAAGTTAATCTCTGAACAAAATGTCAACTTTAGTCAAAATTGTCAATCCTTGACCCAGTGGCAAACCCATTGACCCAATAGGTCAGCTTTTGATAAAAATGTCAATTTTGGTCAAAATAGTCAATTTTTGACCTAATGACCACCCATTGACCCAAAAGGTCAACTTTTGACCAAAAAGTCAACTTTGGTCAAAATGGTCAATTTTTGAACCATTGACCAAGCAATTGACCCATTAGGTCAACTTTTGACCAAAAAGTCATCTTTGGTCAAAATGGTCAATTCTTGAGCAAAGTACTAACTCATCGACCAAAAAGGTCAACTTTTGACCAAATAGGTCAACTTTTGACCAAAAAGGCAACATTGGTCAAAATGGTCAAGTTTTGACCAAATGACCACCCCGTTCACCCAATGGGTTAACTTCTGACAAAAAATTTAATTTTAGTCAAAATAGTCAAATTTTAACCAAATGACCAATTACTGACCCAATAGGTCAATCTCTGACCAACAAGTCAGCTCTGGTCAAAATGGTCAATCCTCGACCTAATGACCAACCCATTGACCTAATAGGTCAACTTTTGACAAAAAAGTCAATTTTGATCAAAATAGTCAATTTTTGACCTAATGACCACCCATTGACACAATAGGTCACCTTTTGACCAAAAAGTCAACTTTTGTCAAAATGGTCAATTTTTGACCCACCGACCAACCCATTGACCCAATATGTTAACATTTAACCGAAAAATCAACTTTGGCCAAAATGGTCAATCATTCACGCAATAACTAACCCATTAACCCAATAGGTCAACTTTTGACCAAAAAGTTAATTTTGGTTAAATTATCAATTTTTGACCTAATTACCGCCTCATTGACTTAAATAGGTCAACTTTTGACCAAAAAGCCAACTTTGGTCAAAATGGTCAATTTCTAACATAATGACCAATTATTGACCCAAAAAGTCATCTCTAACTAAAAAGTCAACTTTGGTTAAAATGGTTAATCCTTGACAAAATTGACGAACACATTGACCCAAAAGTTAATTTTGGTCAAAATAGTCATTCCTTGACCCAATGACTAACCCATTAACTCGATAGGTCAACTTTTGACCGAAAAGTCAATTTTGGTCAGAATAGTCAATTTTGACCTATTGACCAATTATTATCCCAGTAAGTCAAACTCTAACAAAAAAGTCAACTTTAGTCAAAATGATCAATCCTTGACCGATTGACCAACTCATTGACCAATTAGGTCAACTTTTGACCAAAAAGTCAACTTTGGTCAAAATGCTCAATCCTTGACCCCATGACCAACCCATTGACCAAAATGTCATCTTGAGTCAAAATGGTCAGTTCATGACCTAATTACCAACTCATTGACCAAATAGGTCAACTTTTGACCAAAAAGTCAACTTTGGTCAAAATTGTCAATTTATGACCCAATGAGCACCCCGTTTACCTAATGAACAATTATTTACCTAATTATTGACCCAATAAGTCAATCTCTGACCAAATGTCAACTTTGGTCAAAATGGTTAATCCTTGACCCAATGACTAACCCATTGACCCAATAGGTCAACTTTTCGCCAAAAAGTCAATTTTGGTCAAAATAGTAAATTTTTGACCTAATGACCACCCACTGACACAATAGTTCAACTTTTGACGGAAAAGTCAACTTTGGTCAAATTGGTCAACTTCTGACCCAATGACCAGCCCATTGACCTAATAAGTTAACTATTAACCAAAAAATCAACTTTGGCCAAAATGGTCAATCAATGACCCAATGACCAATCCATTAACCCAATAGGTCAACTTTTGGGCAAAAAGTGAATTTTGGGCAAATTGTCAATTTATGACCTAATGACCACCTCATTTACCTAAATAGGTCAACTTTTGACCAAAAAGCAAACTTTGGTCAAAATGTTCAATTTCTGACATAATGACCACCCCATTGACCGAAAGGGTCAACTTTTGACCAAAAATTCAATTTTGGTCAAAATAATCAATTTTTGACCCAATGACCAATTATTGACCCAATAAGTCAATCTCTAACTAAAAAGTTAACTTTGGTCAAAATGGTCAATCCTTGACAAAATTGACTAACCCATTTACCTAAAAAATCAACTTTTGACCAAAAAGTCAACTTTGGTCGATATGGTCGATCCTTGACCCAATGACCAACCCATTGACCCATATGGTCAACTTTTGACAAAAAGTCAATTTTGGTCAAAATAGTCAAATTTTGACCTAAAGACCAATTATTGACACAGTAGGCCAATCTCTGACCAAAAAGGTAACTTTGGTCAAAATGTCAATTCTTAACCCAATGACCAATCCATTGACCCAATAGTTTAACTTTTGACCAAAAAATCAACTTTGGCTAAAATGATCAATCCTAGACCCAATGACCAACCCATTGGCCTAATAGGTCAACTTTTGACTAAAAAGTCAATTTTGGTCAAAATAGTCAAATTTTGAATTAATGACCAATTATTGACCCAATAAGTCAAGCTCTGACGAAAAGTCAACTTTGGTCAAAATGATCAATTCTTGACAAATTTGACTAACCCATTGACCTAAGAGGTTAACTTTGGTCAACTTTTGACCTAATGAACACCAAATGACCCAATAGGTCAACTTTTGACCAAAAAGTCAACTTTGGTGAAAATGGTCAATTTTTTACCCATTGACCAGCCCATTTACCCAATAGGTCTACTTTTTTAACTTTTGACCAAAAATTCAGTTTTCATCAAAATAGACAATTTTTGACCTAATGACCAATTATTGACCCAATAAGTCAATATCTGACCAAAAAGTCAACTTTGGTCAAAATGTTCAATTCTTAACCCAATGTCAAACGCATTTAACCAATAGGTCAACTTTTGACCAAAAAATCAATTTTGCACAAAATAGTCAATTTTTGACCTAATGAACACCCTTTTGCCCAATAGGTCAACCTTTGACCAAAAAGTCAACTTTGGTCAAAATGGTCAATTTTTGACCCCATGACTAACCCATTGACCCAATAGATCAACTTTTGACCAAAAAGTCATCTTTGGTCAAAATGGTAAATTCTTAACCAAATTACCAACTCATAGACCAAATAGGTCAATTTTTGACCAAAAAGTCAACTTTCGCCAAAATGGTCAAATTCTGACCCAATGGGTAACTTTTGAGCAAAAATTCAATTTTCGTCAAAATAGTTAATTTTTGACCCAAAGACCAATTATTGACCCAATAAGTCAATCTCTGACCAAAAAGTCAACTTTGGTCAAAATGGTCAATCCTTGACCCAATTACAAACCCTTTGAACCAATAGGTCAACTTTTGACCAAAATGTCAATTTTCGTCAAAATAGTCAATTTTTGACTTATTGATCACCTATTGGCTTAATAGGTATTCATTTGACCAAAAAGTTAACTTTGGTGAAAATAATCAATTTTTGAACCAATGACAAACCATTGACTGAATAGATCAACTTTTGACCAAAAGTCTTCTTTGGTCAAAATGGTCAATTTTTAACCAAATTACCAACACATTGACCAAATAGGTCAACTTTTGACCAAAAAGTCAGCTTTAGTCAAAATGGTCAATTTCTGACCCAATGACCACCTCGTTGGCCCAATGGGCCAACTTTTGACAAAAAATTTAGTTTTGGTCAAAAGAGTCAATTTTTAACCTAATGACCAATTATTGACCCAATAAGTGAATCTCTGACCAAAAAGTCAACTTTGGTCAAAATGGTCAATCCTTGACCCGATGACCAACCCATTGAACAAATAGGCGAACTTTTGACCAAAAAGTCAACTTTGGTCAAAATGGTCAATCCTTGACCCAATGACCAACCCATTGACCCAACAGGTCAACTATTGACCAAAAAGACAACTTTTGTCAAAATAATAAATTTTGACCTAATGACCAATTATTGACCCAGTAAGTCCATCTCTGACTAAAAAGTCAACTTTGGTTAAAATGGTCAATCCTTGACCCAATGACCAACCTATTGACCCAATGAGGTCAACTATTGTCCAAAAGGTTATCCTTGGTCAAAATGGTCAATCCTTGACTCAATGACCAACCTATTGACCCAAAAGGTCAACTTTTGACCAAAAAGTCAATTTTGCTAAAAATGGTCAATCCTTGAACCAAAGACCAACTTATTGACCCAATAGATCAATTTTTTACCAAAAAGTCATCTTTGGTAAAAAATGGTCAATTCTTGACACAATTACCAACTCATTGACCAAATAGGTCAACTTTTAACCAAAAAGTCAACTTTGGTCTAAATGGTCAATTTCTGACCCAATGACTACCCCGTTGAACTAATAAGTCAATCTATGACCAAAAAGTCAACTTTTTTCAAAATGATCAATCCTTGACCCATTGAAAAACCCATTTACCCAATAGGTCAACTTTGACCAAAAAGTCTATTTTGGTCAAAATAGTTAATTTTTAACCTAATGACTACCCATTGACCCAAGAGGTCAACTTTTGACCAAAAAGTCAACTTTGGTCAAAATGGTCAATTTTTGACCCAATGACCAACCAATTGACCCAATAGATCAACTTTTCACCGAAAAGTCATCTTCGATCAAAATGGTCAATTCTTGACCCAATTACCAACTCATTGACCCAAAAGGTCAACTTTTGACCAAAAAGTCAACTTTGGTCAAAATGGTCAATTTCCAACCCAATGACCACCCCATTCACCCAATAGGTTAACTTTTGACAAAAAATTCAATTATCGTCAAAATATTAAATTTTTGCCATAATGACCAATTATTGACCTAATAAGTCAATCCCTCACCAAAAAGTCAACTTTGGTCAAAATGGTCATTCCTTGACCCAATCAAAAACCAATTGACCCAGTAGGTCCACTTTGACTAAAAAGTTAATTTTGGTCAAAATAATTAATTTTTAACCTAATGACCAATTATTAACCCAATAAGTCAATCTCTGACCAAAAAGTCAACATTGGTCAAAATGGTCAATCCTTGACCCAAAGACCAACCCATTGACCCAATAAGTCAACTTTTGACCAAAAAGTCAACTTGGTCAAAATGGTCAATCCTTGACCTAATGACCAACCCATTGACCCAATAGGTCAACTTTTGACCAAAAAGTCAATTTTGGTCAAAATAGTCATTTTTTTACCTAATGACAAATTATTGACCCAGTAAGCCAATCTCTAACCAGAAAGTCAACGTTGGTCAAAATGGTCAATCCTTCACCCAATGACCAACCCATTGACCCAATAGGTCAACTTTTGACCAAAAAGACATCTTTGGTCAAAATGATCAATCATTGACCCAATGTCCAATCCATTGTCCTAATTGGTCAAATTTTGACCAAAAAGTTAGTTTTGGCCAAAATAGTTAATTTTTGAATTAGTGACCAATTATTGACCCAGTAAGTCAATCTCTGACCAAAAAGTTAACTTTGCTCAAAATAGTCAATCCTTGACCCGTTGATAAACCCATTGACCCAATAGGTTAACTTTAACCAAAATGTCAATTTTTGGTCAAAATAGTCAATTTTTGGTCAAAATAGTCAATTTTTGACCTAATGACCATCCATTGATGTAATAGGTTAACTTTTGACCAAAAATTCAACTTTGGTCACAATGGTCAATTTTTGACCTATTGACCAACCCGTTGACCAAATAGGTCAACTTTTGACCAAAAAAGTCATCTTTGGTCAAAATAGTAAATTCTTGACCTAATTACCAACTCATTGACCAAATAGGACCAAAATTTTAACTTTGGTCAAAAAGGTTAATTTTTTACCTAATGACCTCCCAATTGACCCAATGGGTCAACTTTTGACCAAAATTTAAATTTTTGTCAGGAAAAATAATTTTTGACCTAATGACCAATTATTGACACAGTAAGTTAATCTCTGACCAAAAACGTCAGCTTTGGTCAAAATGGTTAATCCTTGACCCAATGAACAACCCATTGACCTAATAGGTCAATTTTTGACCAAAAAGTCAACTTTGGTCAAAATGGTCTTTCCTTGATCCATTGACCAACCCATTGACCCAATAAATCAATCTCTGACCAAAATGTCAGCTTTGGTCAAAATGACCAATCCTTGACCCAATGACAAACCCATTGACCTAGTAGGTCAAGTTTTGACCAAAAACTCAATATTGGTCAAAATTATCAATTTCTGACCTAATGAACACCCATTGACCCAATAGGTCAACTTTTGACCAAAAAAGTCAAATTTCATCAAAATGGTAAATTTTTGAACCAATGACCAACCCTTTAACCCAATAAGTCAACTTTTGACCAGATAGTCATCTTTGTTCAAACTTGTCAATTCTTAAGCAATACCAACTCATCGACCAAATAGGTCAACTTTTGACCAAAAAGTCAACTTTGGTCCAAATGGTCAATTTCTGACCCAATAACCACCTCGTTGACCCAATGGGTTAACTTTTGGTCAAAATAGCCCATTTTTTATCGAAAGACCAATTATTGACCCAATAAGTCAATCTCTGACCAAAATGTCAACTTTGGTCAAAATGGTCAATCCTTAACCCAGTGGCAAACCCAATAACCCAAAATATCAGCTTCTGATCAAAATGTCAATTTTAGTCAAAATAGTCAATTTTTAACCTAATGACCACCCATTGACCCAAAAGGTCAACTTTTGACCAAAAAGTCAACTTTGGTCAAAATGGTCAACCTTTGACCCATTGACTTTGTTCAATATGGTCAATTTCTGACCCAATGACGACCTCGTTTGCCCAATGGGACAACTTTTGATCAAAAATTCAATTCTGGTCAAAATTGTCAATTTTAGACCTAATGAACAATTATTGGCCCAATAAGTCAATGTCTGACCAAAAAGTCAACTTTGGTCAAATTGATCAATCCTTGACCTAATGACCACCCAATTAACCCAATAGGCCAACTTTTGACCAAAAGATTGACTTTGGTCAAAATGGTTAATTTTTTACTCAATGACCAACTCATTGACCCAATAGATCAACATTTGACAAAAAAGTCAACTTTGGTCAAATTAGTCAATTCTTGACCCAATGACCAACTCTTTCACCCAATAGATCAACTTTTGAATAAAAATTCATATTTTGTTAAAATAGATTATTTTTGACCTAATGACCAATTATTGACCCAATAAGTCAATCTCTGACCAAAAAGTCAAATTTGGTCATAATGGTCAATCTCGCCCAATGAAAAACCCTTTGACCTAATCAGTCAACTTTCGACCAAAAGTTAACTTTGGTCAAAATGGTAAATCTTCGACCCAATGGACCAACCCATCGACCCAATAGATCGACTTTTGTCCACAAAGTCAATTTTGGTCAAAATAGTCAATTTTTGACCTAATGACCACCCCATTGATCCAATAAGTCAACTTTTGACCAAAAAGTCAACTTTGGTAAAAATGGTCAATTTCTGACCTAATGACCACCTCGTTAACCCATTTGGTCAACTTTTGACCAAAAAAGCAATTTTGGTCAAAATAGTCAATTTCTGACTTATTGACCACACAATTTACCCAATAGGTCAAATTTTGACCAAAAAGTTAATTTTGGTCAAAATGGTCAATTTCTGACCCAATGACCAACCCATTCACCCAATATGTCAACATTTAACCAAAAAGTCTAACTTTGGTCAAAATGGTCAATTTTGACCTAATGACCAACCCATTCACCCAATAGGTCAACTGTTGACCAAAAAGTCAACTTTGGTCAAAATGGTCAATTCTTGACCAAATGACCAACCCCTTTGACCAAATATCTCAACTTTTAACCAAAAAGTCAATTTTTGTCAAAATAGTCAATTTTGGTCCTAATGACCAATTATTGACCCAATAAGTCAATCTCTTACCAAAAAAGTAAACTTTCGTCAAAATGATCAATCCTTGACCCAATGACCAACCCATTGAAAGAATTTGTCAACTTTTGACCCAAAAATCAACTTTGGCCAAAATGATCAATCCTTGACACAACGACCAATCAATTGACCCAATACGCAACTTTTGACCGAAAAGTCAATTTTGGTCAAAATAGTCAATTTTTGACCTAATGACCATCCCACTGACTCAATAAGTTAACTTTTGACTCAATTTTGATCAAAATACTGAATTTCTGACCCAATGACCACCATGTTAACCCAATGGGTCAAATTATGACAAATAAAGCAATTTTTGTCACAATAGTCAATTTCTGACTTAATGAACAACCAGTTGACCCAATAGTTCAATTTTTGACCAAAAAGTTAATTTTGGTCAAAATGGTCAATTTCGGACCCAATGACTAACCCATTGACCCAATAGGTCAACTTTTGACCAAAAAGTCAACTTTGGTCAAAATTATTAATTCTTAACCCAATGACCAACCCAAAGATTCAATAGGTCAACTTTTGACCAAAAAGTCAATTTTGATTAAAATGATCAATTTTTGACCTAATGACCTATTATTGACCCAATAAGTCACTCTCTAACCAAAAAGTTAACTTTGGTCATAATGGTCAATCATTGACCCAATGGCCAACCCATTGACCCAAAATGTCAACATTTGACCAAAAAGTCAATTTTGGTCAAGATAGTTAATTTTTGACTTAATGACCACCCAATTAACCTAGTAGGTCAACTTTTGACCAAAAAGTTAACTTTGGTAAAAAAGGTCAAATTCTGACCCAATGACCATCCCATTGACTCATAAAGTCAACTTTTGTCCAAAAAGTCAACTTTGGTCAAATTGGTCAATTCTTGACCCAAAGCCCGACCCATTTACCCAATAGGTCAACTTTTGCCCAAAAAGTCAATTTTGGTCAAAAAAGTAAATCTTTGTCAAAATAGTCAATTTTGGTCAAAATAGTCAATTTTGGTCAAAATAATTAATTTTGATCAAAATAGTCAAGTTTTGACCTAATGACAAATTATAGACCGAATAAGTCAATCTCTGAATAAAAAGTCAACCTTAGTCAAAATGGTCAATCCTTGACTCAATGATTGGTCAACATTTGACCAAAAAATCAACTTTGGTCAAAATGGTCAATACTTGACTTAATGACCAACCCATTGATCCAATATCTCAACAATAGACCAAAAAGTCAATTTTTTGTCAAAATAGTCAATTTCGGACCGAATGACTAACCCATTGACCCATAGGTCAACTTTTGACCAAAAAGTCAAATTCTGTCAAAATGGTCGATTATTGACCGAATGACCAACCCATTGACCCAATATGTCAATTTTTTACCAAAATGTCAATTTTGGTCAAAATAGTCAATTTTTGACCTAAGGACCAATTATTGAACCAATAAGTCAATCCCTGACCAAAAATACAACTTTGGTCATAATGGTCAATCCTTGACCCAATGGCCAACCCACTGACCTAATCGGTCAACTTTTCACCAAAAAGTGAATTTAGGTCAAAATGGTCAATTTTTGACCCAATGACCAACATATTTACCCCATAGGCCAACTTTTGACCAAAAAGTCAACTTTGGTCAAAATGGTTAATCCTTGACCTAATGTCCAAACCATTGACCTAATACGGCAACTTTTACCAAAAAGTCTAACTTTGGTCAAAATAGTTAATTTTTGACCCAATAACTAACCCATTGACCTAATTGGTCAACTTTTTACCAAAAGGTCAACTTTGGTCAAATGGTCAATTCTTGACCCAATGACGAACTCATTGACCTAATAAGTCAACTTTTGAACAAAATATCAATTTTGATTATTGTAGTCAATTTTCCACCTAATGACCACCTCATCTACCGAATAAGCCAAATTTTGACCGAAAAGTCAACTTTTGTCAAAATGAACAATTTTCTAATCCAATGACCACCAGATTGACCTAATGGGTCAACTTTTGACCAAAAATTCAATTTTGGTCAAAATAGTCAATCTTTGACCTAATAAAAAATTATTGACCCAATAAGTCAATCTCTGACAAAAAAGTCAACTTTGCTTAAAATGGTTAATCCTTGACCCGATGACCAACCCATTGAACTGATAGGTAAACTTTTGACTAAAAAGTCAACTTTCGCCAAAATGATCAATCCGGACCCAATGACCCAATAGGTCAACTTTTGACCAAAAAGCAATTTTGGTCAAAACAGTGAATTTTTGACCTAATGATCACCCAATTGACCCACTAGGTCAACTTTTGACCAAAAAGTTAACTTTGGTCAAAATGGTCAATTTCTGACCCAATGACTAACCCATTGACCTAATAGGTCAACTTTTGACGAAAAAGTCAACTTCTGTCAAAATGGTCAATTCTTGATCCAATGACCTACCCATTGGCCCATTATGTCAACTTTTAACCAAAAAGTCAATTTTGGTTAAATAGTCAATTTTTGACCTAATGACTAATTATTGACCCAATAAGTCATTCTCTTACCAAAAAGTCAACTTTGGTCAAAATGATCAATCTATGACCCAATAAGTCAATCTCTTACCAAAAAGTCAATTTTGGTTAAGATAGTCAATTTTTGACCTAATGACCACCCATTGACCCAATAGGTCTACTTTTGAGCAAAAAGTCAACTTTGGTTAAAAAGATTAATTTCCAACCGAATGACTACCCCGTTAACTTAAAGGGTCAACTTTTGACCAAAAAAGTAATGTTGGTCAAGATAGTCAATTTTTGACCTAATGATCAATTATTGACCCAATAAGTCAATCTCTTACCAAAAAGTCAATTTTGGTTAAGATAGTCAATTTTTGACCTAACGACCACCCATTGACCTAATAAGTCAACTTTTGAGCAAAAAGTCAACTTTGGTTAAAACTATTAATTTCCAACCCAATGACTACCCCATTAACTTAAATATTCAACTTTGGACAAAAAAAGCAATTTTGGTCAAGATAGTCAATTTTTGACTTAATGACCTCCCAATTGACCCTATAGGACAACTTTTGACCAAAAAGTTAACTTAGGTCAAATGGTCAATTTCTGACCCAAAGACCAACCCATTGACCAAATAGGTCAACTTTTGACCAAAAAGTCAACTTTGGTCAAAATTGTTATTTCTTGACCCAATGACCAACCCGTAGACTCAATAGGTCAACTTTTAACCAAAAAGTTAATTTTGGTCAAAATGGTCAATTTTTGATTTAATGACCAATTATTGACCCAATAAGTCAATCTCTGACCAAAAAATTAACTTTGGTCAAGATGGTCAATCCTTGAGCCAATGACCAACCCATTGACCCAATTGGTCAACTATTGACAAAAAAATTAACTTAGGTTAAAATGGTCAGCCTTGGCCCAATGACCAATCCATTGATCCAATATGTCAACTTTTGACCAAAAAGTAAATTTTTTCTCTCAATTTTTGACCGAATTACCACCCTATTGACCCAATAAGTAAACTTTGTTCAATATGGCCAATTTTTGACCCAATGACGACCCCGTTTACCCAATGGGACAACTTTTGATCAAAAATTCAATTCTGGTAAAAATTGTCAATTTTAGACCTAATGAACAATTATTGACCCAATAAGTCAATCAATGATGAAAAAGCCAACTTCGGTCAACATGGTCAATCCTTGACCAAATGACCACCCAATTAACCCAACAGGCCAACTTTGACAAAAAAGTTAACTTTGGTCAAAATGGTTAATTTTTTACTCAATGACCAACTCATTGACCCAAAAGATCAACTTTTGACCAAAAAGTCAACTTTGGTCAAATTAGTCAATTCTTGACCCAATGACCAACTCATTGACCCAATAAGTCAACTTTTGAATAAAAGTTAATTTTTGTCAAAGTAGTCAATTTTTGACCTAATGACCAATCCATTGACCCAATATATCAACTTTTGACCAAAAAGTTAATTTTGGTCAAAATAGTCAATTTTTGACCTAATGACCACCCCATTCACCCAATAAGTCAACTTTTGACCAAAAAGTCAATTTTTATCAAAATGCTCAACTTCTGACCCAATGACCACCCCGTTAACCCAATGGGTCAAATTTTGACAAATAAAGCAATTAAGGTCACAATAGTCAATTTCTGGCTTAATGAGCGACCAATTAACTTTTGACCAAAAAGTTAATTTTGGTCAAAATGGTCAATTTCAGACCCAATGACTAACCCATTGACCCAATAGGTCAACTTTTGACCAAAAAGTTAACTTTGGTCAAAATTGTTAATTCTTGACCCAATGACCAACCCATAGACTCAATAGGTCAACTTTTGACCAAAAAGTCAATTTTGATCAAAATGGTCAATTTTTTACCTAATGACCTATTATTGACCCAATAAGTCAATCTCTAACCAAAAAGTCAACTTTGGTCAAAATGGTCAATCATTGACCCAATGGCCAACCCATTGACCCAAAATGTCAACATTTGACCAAAAAGTCAATTTTGGTGACCACCCAATTAACCAGTAGGTTAACTTTTGACAAAAAAGTTAACTTTGGTCAAAAAGGTCAAATTCTGACCCATTGACAATCCCATTGACCCATAAGGTCAACTTTTGTCCAAAAAGTCAACTTTGGTCAAATTGGTTAATTCATGACCCAATGGCCGACTCATTGACCCAATAGGTCAACTTTTGCCCAAAAAGTCAATTTTGGTAAAAAAAAGTCAATTTTGGTCAAAATAGTCAATTTTGGTCAAAAGAGACAATTTTGATTCTTGACTTAATGACCAACCCATTGACCCAATATATCAAATTTTGACTAAAATGTCAATTTTTTTTAAAATAATCAATTTTTGACCTATTGACCAATTATTGAGCCAATAAGTCAATCTCTGACCAAAAAGTCAACTTTGGTCATAATGGTCAATCCTTGACCCAATGGCCAACCTATTGACCCAATCGGTCAACTTTTCACCAAAAAGTCAATTTTTTGTCAAAATGGTCAATTTTTGACCCAATGACCAACATATTTACCCAATAGGCCAACTTCTGACCAAAAAGTCAACTTTGGTCAAAAGGGTCAATCCTTGACTTAATGTCCAACCCATTGACCCAATAAGTCAACTTTTACCAAAAAGTCTAACTTTGGACAAAATAGTTAATTTTTGACCCAATGACTAACCCATTGACCTAATTGGTCAACTTTTGACCAAAAAGTTAACTTTTGTCAAACGGTCAGTTCTTGACCCAATGACGAACTCATTGACCTAATAAGTCAACTTCTAAACAAAAAGTCAATTTTGACTATTATAGTCAATTTTCCACCTAATGACCACCTCATCTACCCAATAGACCAACTTTTGATCGAAAAGTCAACTTTTGATCGAAAAGTCAACTTTTGTCAAAATGGTCAATTTCTGAACCAATGACCACCAGATTGACCTAATGGGTCAACTTTTGACCACAAATTCAATTTTGGTCAAAATAGTCAATTTTTGACCTAATGACCATTTATTGACCCAATAAGTCAATCTCTGACGAAAAGGTCAAATCTTGTCAAAATGGTCAATCCTTGACCCGATGACCAATCCATTGAACCAATAGATAAACTTTCGACCAAAAAGTCAACTTTGGTCAAAATGATCAATCCAGACCCAATGAGCCAAAAGGTCAACTTTTAACCAAAAAGCATATTTGTCAAAACAGTGAATTTTTGACATAATGACCACCCAATTGACCCAATAGGTCAACTTTTGACTAAAAAGTTAACTTTGGTCAAAATGGTCAATTTCTGACCTAATGACTAACTCATTGACCCAATAGGTTAACTTTTGACGAAAAAGTCAACTTTCGTCAAAATGATCAATTCTTGAACCAATGACCAACCCATTGGCCCAATATATCAACTTTTGACCAAAAAGTCCATTTTGGTTAAAATAGTCAATTTTTGACCTAATGACCAATTATTGACCCAATAAGTCAATCTCTTACCAAAAAGTCAATCTTGGTTAAGATAGTCAATTTTTGACCTAATGACCACCCATTGACCCAATAAGTCAACTTTTGAGCAAAAAGTCAACTTTGGTTAAAATGATTAATTTCCAACCCAATGACTACCCCGTTAACTTAAAGGGTCAACTTTTGATAAAAAAAGCAATTTTGGTCAAGATAGTAAATTTTTGACTTAAAGACCCCAATTGACCCTATAGGTCAACTTTTGACCAAAATGTTAACTTAGGTCAAATGGTCAATTTCTGACCCAACGACCAACCCATTGACCCATAGGTCAACTTTTGACCAAAAAGTCAACTTTGGTCAAAATTGTTAATTCTTGACCCAATGACCAACCCATAGACTCAATAGGTCAACTTTTAACCAAGAAGTTAATTTTGGTCAAAATGGTCAATTTTTTATTTATTGACCAATTATTGACCCAATAAGTCAATCTCTGACCAAAAAATCAACTTTGGTCAAGATGATCACTCCTTGACCCAATGACCAACCCATTGACCCAATTCGTCAACTTTTGAGAAAAAAGAAACTTAGGTCAAAAATGTCAATCCTTGGCCTAATGACCAATCCATTGATCCAATATATCAACTTTTGACCAAAAAGTAAATTTTTTATCTCTATTTTTGACCTAATGACCACCCCATTGACCCAGTTAGTAAACTTTGTTCAATATGGTCAATTTCTGGCCTAATGGCGACCTCGTTTACCCAATGGGACAACTTTTGATCAAAAATTCAATTCTGGTCAAAATTGTTAATTTTAAACCTAATGAACAATTATTGGCCCAATTTGTCAATCTCTGACCAAAAAGTTAACTTTGGTCAAAATGGTCAATCCTTGACCGAATGACCACCAAATTTTGACCAAAAAGTTAACTTTTGTCAAAATGGTTAATTTTTTACTCAATGACCAACTCATTGACCCAATAGATCAACTTTTGACCAAAAAGTCAACTTTGGTCAAATTAGTCAATTATTGACCCAATGACCAACTCATTGTCTCAAAGGGTCAACTTTTGAATAAAAGTCAATTTTTATCAAAATAGACTATTTTTGACCTAATGACCAATTATTGACCCAATAAGTCGATCTATGACCAAAAAGTCAAATTTGGTTAAAATGGTCAATTCTTGACCCAATGAAAAACCCATTGACCCAATAGGTCAACTTTTGACCAAAAAATCAATTTTGGTCAAAATAGTGAATTTTTGACCTAATCACCAATTATTGACCCAATAAGTCAATCTCTGACCAAAAATTCAAATTTGCTCAAAATGGTCAATAATTGACCCAATGACCAACCCATTGACCAAATAGGTCAACTTTTAACCAAAAAGACAATTTTGGTCAAAATAGATAATTTTTTACATAATGACCTCCCCATTGACCCAATAAGTCAACTTTTGACCAAAAAGTCAACTTTGGTCAAAATAGTTAATTTCTCACTCAATGACCAAAAATTTAACTTTAGTCAAAATGGTCAATTCTTGACCATATAACCAACGCATTGACCCAATAGGTTAACCTTTTAACTAAATAGTCAAATTTAGTCAAAATGGTCAATCTTTGACCTAATGACCAACCTATTGACCGAATAGGTCAACTTTTGACCAAAAAACAAATTTTGGTCAAAATAGTCAATTTTTTACCTGATGACCACCCCATTGACCCAATCGGTCAACTTTTGACAAATACGTCAAGTTCGGTCAAAATGTTGATTTCTGATCTAATGAACAAACAATTTACCCAATATGTCAACTTTTGATAAAAAGTCAACTTTGGTCGAAATGGTCAAACTTTGACCCAATGAATAACCCATTGACCTAATAGGTCAACTTTTGATCGAAATGTCAACTTTGGTCAAAATGGTCAATCCGTGACCCAATGACCCAATAGGTAAACTTTTGACCAAAAAGCAATTTTGTTCAAAAGAGTCAATTTTTGACCTAATGACCACCCAATTGACCCAATATGTCAACTTTTGACCAAAAAGTTAACTTTGGTCAAAATGTTTAATTTCTGACCCAATGACCAACCCATTGACCCAATAGGTCAACTTTTGACGAAAACGTTAACAATGGTCAAAATGGTGAATTCTTGACCCAATGACCAAACCATTGACTCAATAGGTCAACTTTAGGCTAAAAAGTCAATTTTGGTCAAAATAGTCAATTTTTGACCTAATAACCAATTATCGACCCAATAAGTCAATCTCTTACCAAAAAGTCAACTTTAGTCAAAATGATCAATCCTTGACCCAATGACCAATCCACTGATCTAATTGTGACACTTTTAACCAAAAAATTAACTTTGGTCAAAATGGTCAATTCTTGACCCAATGACCAACCCATTGACACAATAGGTCAACTTTTGACCAAAAAATCAATTTCCGTCAAAATAGTCAAATTTTCACCTAATGACTACCCCATTGACCCAATAAGTCAAATTTTGACCAGAAAGTTAACTTTGGTCAAAATGGTCAATTTCTGACCCAATGACCACCCCGTTAACCCAATAGGTCAAGTTTTGACCAAAAACGTAATTTTTATAAAAAAAGTCAATTTTTGACATAATGACCTCCCAATTAACCTAATAGGTTAACTATTGACCAAAAAGTTAACTTTGGTCAAATGGTCAATGTCTTACCCAATGACCTACCCATTGACCCAATTAGGGCTGTCAAATAAGCTCGTTGTCCACAAATAGTTCATGTTTGGTTCACCAAGAAGTTTGTTTACGATTCGTTCGAAAAGCAAATGAGACGAACATGAACAATTTTTTTTGTTCGATTTGTTAAACGAACCAACCACGAACAGTGAAGTGTTCGTTCTTGTTTGGTTTGTTATTGTTCAAAATATAAAGTAATTTTAAATAATTATATATAAAAAGTTTATGATATTTTAAAACTAATTATATATTATAAAATTTATCATATTTTAAATTATTAAACTTTATAATATAAATTATAATATATGATAAATTATTAATAACAATAATAATTTTATTGTATTAATTATATTAATATAAATATTATAATATTATAATTAATATACTATACTATATATTAAAAGAAACCCTAAACGTCTTATTCGATTTGCTTCATTTTGAGTAAGTTTGGATTAAATGATGTGTACGGAATACCTAATCATTTTGCTTCATTTTGAGAAAGTATGCTAAGTATGTTATCAAAGCTAAGGCTGTCAAAAAAGCTCATTGTTAGCAAACAGTTCGTGTTCGGTTCGTCAGGAAGTTTATGTTCGATTCGTTCGATAGGAAAACGAGACGAACACGAACAATTTTTTTCGTTCGGTTTGTTAAACGAACCAAACACGAATAGTAATGTGTTCGAACATTCCGAACATGAACACTAGCTCTGTTCGTTCGTGTTCGGTTCGTTTACACCCCTAGACCCAAAAGTTTAACTTTTAACTAAAAAGCCATCTTTGGTCAAAATGGTCAATTCTTGACCCAATGACCAACACAATGACCGCATAGGTCAACTTTAGAACAAAAATTCAGTTTTGGTCAAAATACTCAATTTTTGACCTAATGACCAACTATTGACCCAATAAGTCAATCTCTGACCAATACGTCAACTTTGGTCAAAATGGTCAGTCCTTAACCCAATGACCAACCCATTGACCCAATTGGTCAACTTTTGACAAAAAAAATTAACTTTGGTCAAAATTTTCAATCCTTGACGCAATGACCAACCCTTTGACCGAATTTGTCAATTTTTAACAAAAAAATCAACTTTGGTCAAAATGGTCAAATCTTAACCCAAAGACCAAGCCATTGATCCAATATGTCAACAAAAGACCAAAAAGACAATTTTTTGTCAAAATAGTCAATTTCGGACCGAATGACTAACCCATTCAACCAATTGGTCAACTTTTGTCAAAATGGTCAATTCTTGACCGAATGACCAACACATTGACCCAGTATGTCAACTTTTGACCAAAATGTCAATTTTGGTCAAAATAGTCAATTCTTGACCTAATGACCAATTATTGAGCTAACTAGTCAATGTCTGACCAAAAAGTCAACTTTGGTCATAACGGTCAATCCTTAACCCAATGGCCAACACATTGACCCAATCGGTCAACTTTTCACCAGAAAGTCAATTTTGGTCAAAATGGTCAATTTTTGACTCAATGACCAACACATTTACCCAATAGGCCAACTTTTGTCCAAAAAGTCAACTTTGGTCAAAATGGTCAATCCTTGACCTAATGTCCAACCCATTGATCCAATACGTCAACTTTTACCAAAAACTCTAACCTTGGCAAAATAGTTAATTTTTGACCCAATGACTAACCCATTGACCTAATTGGTCAACTTTTGACCAAAAAGTCAACTTTGGTTAAATGGTCAATTCTTGACCCAATGACGGACTCATTGAACTAATAAGTCATTCCACCTAATGACAAACTCATCTACCCAATAGGCCAACTTTTGACCAAAAAGTCAACTTTTGTCACAATGGTCAATTTCTGGTCCAATGACCACCAGATTGACCTAATGGGTCAACTTTTGACCAAAAATTCAATTTTGGTCAAAATAGTCAATTTTTTTACCAAATGACCAATTATTGACCCAATAAGTCAATCTCTGACCAAAAAGTCAACTTTGGTCAAAATGGTCAATCCTTGACCCGATGACCAACCCATTGAACCAATAGGTAAACTTTTGACCAAAATGTCAACTTTGGTCAAAATTATCAATCCGGACCCAATGACCCAATAGGTTAAATTTTGACCAAAAAGCATATTTGGTCAAAATAGTGAATTTTTGACATAATGACCACCCAATTTACCCAATAGGTCAACTTTTGACTAAAAAGTTGACTTTGGTCAAAATGGTCAATTTCTGACCAAATAACTAACCCATTGACCCAATAGGTCAACTTTTGACGAAAAAGTCAACTTTTGTTAAAATGATCAATTCTTGAACCAATGACCAACCCATTGGCCCAATATATCAACTTTTGACCAAAAAGTCAATTTTGGTTAAAATAGTAATTTTCGACCTAATGACCAATTATCGAATCTAATAAGTCAATCTCTTACCAAAAAGTCAACTTTGGTCAAAATGATCAATCTATGACCCAATAAGTCAATCTCTTACCAAAAAGTCAATTTTGGTTAAGGTAGTCAATTTTTGACCTAATGACCACCAATTCACCTAATGACCTAATGACCACCCAAAAAGTCAACTTTGGTTAAAACCATTAATTTCCAACCCAATCACTACCCCGTTAACTTAAAGGGTCAACTCTTGACCAAAAAAGCAATTTTGGTCAAGATAGTCACTTTTTGACTTAATGACCTCCCAATTGACCCTATAGGTCAACTTTTGACCAAAATGTTAACTTAGGTCAAATGGCCAATTTTTGACTCAATGACCAACCCATTGACCTAATAGGTTATCTTTTGACCAAAAAGTCAACTTTGGTCAAAATTATTTTTTCTTGACCCAATGACCAACCCATAGACTCAATATGTCAACTTTTAACTAAAAAGTTAATTTTGGTCAATATGGTCAATTTTTTATGTAATGACCAATTATTGACCAATAAGTTAATCTCTGACAAAAAATTCAACTTTGGTCAAGATGGTCAATCTTTGACCCAATGACCAACCCACTGACCTAATTGGTCAACTTTTGACAAAAAAAAATCAACTTAGGTCAAAATGGTCAAACCTTTGCCCAACGACCAATCCATTGATCCAATATGTCAACTTTTGACAAAAAAGTAAATTTTTTGTCTCAATTTTTGACATAATGACCACCCCATTGACCCAATAAGTAATCTTTGTTCAAAATGGTCAATTTTTGACCCAATGAGACCCCGTTTACCCAATGGGACAACTTTTGATCAAAATTTCAATTCTGGTGAAAATTGTCAATTTTAGACCTAATGAACAATTATTGACCCAATAAGTCAGTCTCTGACCAAAAAGTCAACTTTGGTCAAAATGGTCAATCCTTGACCGAATGACCACCTAATTAACCTAATAGGCCAACTTTTGACCAAAAAGTTAACTTTGGTCAAAATGGTTAATTTTTTACTCAATGGCCAACTCATTGACCCAATAGATCAACTTTTGACCAAAAAGTCAACTTTGGTGAAATTAGTCAATTCTTGACCCAATGACCAACTCATTGACCCAATAGGTCGACTTTTGAATAAAAAGTCAATTTTTGTCAAAATAGACAATTTTTAACCAAATGACCAATGATTGACCCAATAAGTCAATCTCTGACCAAAAAGTCAAATTTGGTCATAATGGTCAATCCTTGAACCAATGAAAAACCCATGGACTCAATAGGTCAACTTTTGACCAAAAAGTCAACTTTGGTCAAAATGGTTAATTCTTGACCAAATGACCAACCCCTTTGACCAAATAGGTCAACTTTTGACCAAAAAGTCAATTTTGTTCTAAATAGTCAATTTTTGTCCTAATGACTAATTATTGATCCAATAAGTTAATCTCTTACCAAAAAAGTAAACTTTCGTCAAAATGATCATTCCTTGACCCAATGACCAACCCATTGAGCGAATTTGTCAACTTTTAACCAAAAAATCAACTTTGGCCAACATGGTCAATCCTTGACACAATGACCAATCCAATGACCAATATGTCAACTTTTGACCAAAAAGTCAATTTTGGTTAAAATATTCAATTTTTTACCTAATGAGCAGCCCATTGACCCAATAAGTCAACTTTTGACCAAAAAGTCAATTTTGATCAAAATGCTCAATTTCTGAACCAATGACCACCCTGTTAACCCAATGGGTCAACTTTTGACAAATAAAGCAATTTTGGTCACAATAGTCAATTTCTGACTTAATGAACACCCCATTGACCCAATAGGTCAACTTTTGACCAAAAAGTTAATTTTGGTCAAAATGGTCAATTTTAGACCCAATGATTAACTCATCGACCCAATAGGTCAACTTTTGACCAAAAAGTCAACTTTGGTCAAAATTGTTAATTCGTGACCCAATGACTAACCCATATACTCAATAGGTCAACTTTTGACCAAAAATTCAATTTTAATCAAAATGGTCAATATTTTACTTAATGACCTATTATTGACCCAATAAGTCAATCTCTATCCAAAAGTTAACTTTGGTCAAAATGGTCAATCATAGTCAATTTTTGACTTAGTGGCCACCTAATTAACCCAGTAGGTCAACTTTTGACCAAAAAGTTAACTTCGGTGAAAAAGATAACATTCTGACCCAATGACCATCCCATTAACCCATAAGGTCAACTTTTGTCTAAAAAGTCAACTTTGGTCATATTGGTCAATTCTTGACCCAATGGCCGACCAATATGTCAACTTTTGCCCAAAAAGTCAATTTTGGTCAAAATAGTCAATTTTGGTCAAAATAGTCAATTTTGGTCAAAAAAGTCAATTTTGATCGAAATAGTTAATTTTTGTCCTAATCCCAAATTATTGTCCGAATAGGTCAATCTCTGAACAAAAAGTCAACTTTGATGAAAATGGTCAATCCTTGACCCAATGACTGATCAACATTTGACCAAAAAATTAACTTTGGTCAAAATGGTCAGTACTTGACTTAATGACCAACCCATTGATTCAATATGTCAACATTAGACCAAATAGTCATTTTTTGTCAAAAAAGTCGATTTCGGATCGTATGACTAAACCATTGACCCAATAGATTAACTTTTGACTAAAAAGTCAACTTCTATCAAAATGGTCAATTCTTGACTGATTGACCAACCCATTGACCCAATAGGTCAACTTTTGACCAAAATGTCAATTTTGGTCAAAATAGTCAATTTTTGACCTAATGACCAAATATTGGGCCTATAATTCAATCTCTGACCAAAAAGTCAACTTTGGTCATAATGGTCAATCCTTGACCTAATGACCAACCCATTGACCCATTTGGTCAACTTTTGACCAAAAAATGAACTTTGGTCAAAATGGACAATCCTTGACCTAATGACTAATCCATTGACCCAATATTTCAACTTTTGACCAAAAAGTAAAATTTGGTCAAAATAGTCAATTTTTGACCTAATGACCTCCCCATTGACCCAATAAGTAAGCTTTTAACCAAAAGGTTAATTTTGTTAAAAATGGTGAATTTCAGCCAATGACCGCCCCGGTAACCCAATGGGTCAACTTTTGATTAAAAAATTAATTTTGGTCAGAATAATTAATTTTTGACCTAATGACCAATTATTGACCCAATAAGTTAATCTCTGACTAAAAAGTCAACTTTGGTCAAAATGGTCAAGCTTAACCCAATGACCAACCCATTGATCAAATCGGTCAGCTTTTAATCAAAAAGTCAACTTTTGTCAAAATGGTCAATTTTTGACCCAATGACCAACCCATTGACCCAATAGGCAAACGTTGACCAAAAAGTTAACTATGGTCAAGATGGTCAATTCTAGACCCAATGACCAACTCATTAACCCAATAGGACAACTTTTGAACTACAAGTTAATTTTGGTCAAAATAGATAATTTTTTACCTAATGACGAATTTTTGACCAAAAAAGTGAATAAATGACCAAAAAGTCAAATTTGGTCATAACGGTCAATTCTTGACGCAATGACAAACCCATTGACCCAATAAGTCAACTTTTGACCAAAAAATTAGCTTTTGTCGAAATGGTAAATCCTTGACCCAATGACCAATCCACTGACCCAATAGATCGACTTTTGACCAAAAAGTCTATTTTGGTCAAAATAGTCAATTTTTGAACTAATGACCAAAATTGACCCAATATGTCAACTTTCAACCAAAGAGTTAACTTTGGTCAAAATGGTCAATCCTTGATCCAATGACCAACCCATTGACCCAATAGGTCAACTTTTGACTAAAGAGTCTACTTTAGTCAAAATCGTTGATCCTTGACCTAATGAGTAACCCATTGACCCAAAAGGATAAATTTTGACCAAAAAGTCAATTTTGGTCAAATTACCAATTTTTGAGTTAATGACCACCTCATTGACCCAATAGGTCAACTTTTAACCAAAAAGTTAAGTTTGGTCAAAATGGTCAATTTTTGACACAATGACCACCCATTGTCTCAAAGGGTTAACTTTTGACCGAAAATTCAATTTTGGTCAAAATAGTAAATTTTTGACCTAATGACCAATTATTGACCCAATAAGTCAATCTCTGACCAAAAAGTAAGTTTTGTCAAAATGGTCAATCCTTGACCCAATGACCTACCCATTGACCCAATAGGTCAACTTTTGACCAAAAAATCAATTTTGGTCAAAATAGTTAATTTTTGACCTAATCACCAATTATTGAACCAATAAGTCAATCTCTGACGAAAAATTCAACTTTGGTCAAAATGGTCAATCATTAACCCATTGACCAAATAGGTCAACTTTTAACCAAAAAGATAAGTTTGGTCAAAATAGATAATTTTTTACACAACGACCTCCCCATTGACCCAATAAGTCAACTTTTGACTAAAAAGTCAACTTCTGTCAAAATGGTCAATTCTTGACCGATTGACCAACCCATTGACCCAAAAGGTCAACTTTTGACCAAAATGTCAATTTTGGTCAAAATAGTCAATTTTTTACCTAATGACCAATTATTGAGCCAATAAGTCAATCTCTAACCAAAAAGTTAACTTTGGTCATAATGGTCAATCCTTGACCTAATGACCAACCCATCGACCCAATTGGTCAACTTTTGACCAAAAAATCAACTTTGGTCAAAATGGACAATCCTTGACCTAAAGACCAACCCATTGACCCAATATTTCAACTTTTGACCAAAAAGTAAATTTTAATCAAAATAGTCAATTTTTGACCTAATGACCACCCCATTGAGCCAGTAAGTTAACTTTTAACCAAAAAGTTAACTTTGTTCAAAATGGTCAATTTTTGCCAATGACCGCCCCGTTAACCCAATGGGTCAACTTTTGATCAAAAAATTATTTTTGGTTAAAATAATCAATTTTTGACCTAATGACCAATTATTTACCCAATAAGTCAATCTCTGACCAAAAAGTTAACTTTGGTCAAAATGGTCAATCCTTGACCCAACGACCAACCCATTGATCAAATCAGTCAACTTTTAATTAAAAAGTCAACTTTGGTCAAAATGATCAATTTTTGACCCAATGACGAACCCATTGACCCAATTGGCCAACGTTTGACAAAAAATTCAACTATGGTCAAGATGGTCAATTCTAGACCCAATGACCAACTCATTAACCCAATTGCACAACTTTTGAAGAAAAAGTAAATTTTGGTCAAAATAGATAATTTTTGACATAATGACGAATTTTTTACCCAAAAAGTCAATATATGACCAAAAAGTCAAATTTGCTCATAACGGTCAATCCTTGACCCAATGACAAAACCATTGACCCAATAAGTCAACTTTTGACCAAAAGATCAACTTTTGTCAAAATGGTAAATCCTTGACCCAATGACCAATCCCCTGACCGAATAGATCAACTTTTGACCAAAAAGTCAATTTTGGTGAAAATAGTCAATTTTTGAACTAATGACCAAAATTGACCCAATAGGTTAACTTTTGACCAAAAAGTTAACTTTGGTCCAAATGGTCAATCCTTGATCTAATGATCAACCCATTGAGCTAATAGGTCAACTTTTAACCAAAGATTCTACTATAGTCAAAATCATCGATTCTTGACCTAATGACAAACCCATTGACCCAAAAGGACAACTTTTGACCAAAAAGTCAATTTTGGTCAAATTGTCAATTTTTGACCTAATGACCACCTCATTGACCAAATAGGTCAACTTTTAACCAAAAATGGTCAATTTTTGACACAATGACTACACATTGTCTCAAAGGGTCAACTTTTGACCAAAAATTCAATTTTGGTCAAAATAGTCAATTTTTGACCTAATGACCAATTATTGACCCAATAAATCAATCTCTGACCAAAAAGTCAGTTTTGTCAAAATGATCAATCCTTGACCCAATGACCAACCCGTTGACCTAATAGGTCAACTTTTGACCAAAAAATCAATTTTGGTCAAAATAGTTAATTTTTGACCGAATCACCAATTATTGACCCAATCAGTCAATCTTTGACCAAAAATACAAATTTGGTCAAAATGGTCAATAATTGACCCAATGACCAACTCATTGACTAGATAGGTCAACTTTTAACCAAAAAGACAATTTTGGTCAAAATAGATAATTTTTTACATATCGACCTCCCCATTGATCTAATAAGTCAACTTTTGACCAAAAAGTCAACTTTGGTCACAATAGTTAATTTCTCACCCAATGACCAAAAATTCAACTTTCAAAATGGTCAATTCTTGACCATATAACCAACGCATTGACCCAATAGGTTAACCTTTTAACTAAAAAGTCAAATTTGGTCAAAATGGTCAATCTTTGACCCTATGACCAACCTATTGACATAATAGGTCAACTTTTGACCAAAAAGCTAGTTTTGGTCAAAATAATCAATTTTTTACCTAATGACCACCCCATTGACCCAATCAGACAACTTTTGACAAATACGTCAAGTTTGGTCAAAATGTTGAATTCTGATCCAATGACCAAACAATTTACCCAATATGTCATTTTTTGACAAAAAGTCAACTTTGGTCGAAATGGTAAAACTTTGACTCAATGGATAACCCATTGATCCAATAGGTCAACTTTTGATCGAAAAGTCAACTTTGGTCAAAATGGTCAATCCGTGACCCAATGACCCAATAGGTCAACTTTTGACCAAAAAGCAATTTTGGTCAAAAGAGTCAATTTTTAACCTAATGACCACCCAATTGACCCAATATGTCAACTTTTGACCGAAAAGTTAACTTTGATCAAAATGGTTAATTTTCAATCTAATGACTAACCCATCAATCTAATGAGTCTACTTTTGACGAAAACGTTAACATTGGTCAAAATGGTGAATTCTTGACCCAATGACTAAACCATTGACCCAATAGGTCAACCTTAGGCCAAAAAGTCAATTTTGGTAAAAATAGTCAATTTTTGACCTAATAACCAATTACTGACTCAATAAGTCAATTTCTTACCAAAAAGTCAACTTTAGTCAAAATGATCAATCCTTGACCCAATGACCAACCCACTGATCTAATTGTGACACTTTTAACCAAAAAAATTAACTTTGGTCAAAATGGTCAATGGTTGAGCCAATGACCAACCCATTGACACAATAGGTCAACTTTTAACCAAAAAATCATTTTCCGTCAAAATAGTCAAATTATCACCTAATGACCACCCCATTGACCCAATAAGTCAACATTTAACCAGAAAATTAACTTTGGTCAAAATGGTCAATTTCTGACCCAATGACAACCCCGTTAACCCAATAGGTCAAGTTTTGACCAAAAATGTAATTTTGGTCAAAATAGACAATTTTTTACTTAATGACCACCCAATTGACCCAATAGGTTAACTTTTGGCCAAAAAGTTGACTTTGGTCAAATGGTCAATGTCTGACCCAATGACCAACCCATTGACCCAATTAGAGCTGTCAAATAAGCTTGTTGTCCGCAAATAGTTTATGTTTGGTTCAGCAAGAAGTTTGTTTACGATTCGTTCAAAAAGCAATTGAGACGAACATGAACAATTTTTTTTGTTCGATTTGTTAAACGAACCAACCACGAACAGTGATGTGTTCGTTCATGTTTGGTTTGTTATTGTTCAAAATATAAAGCAATTTTAAATAATTATATATAAAAAGTTTATGATATTTTAAAACTAATTATATATTATAAAATTTATCATATTTTAAATTATTAAACTTCTATAAATTATAATATAAATTATAATATATGATAAATTATTAATAACAATAATAATTTTATTGTATTAATTATATTAATATTAATATTATAATATTATAATTAATATACTATACTATATATTAAAAGAAACCCTAAACGTCTTATTCGATTTGCTTCATTTTGAGTAAGTTTGGATTAAATGATGTGTACGGAATACCTAATCATTTTGCTTCTTTTTTAGGAAGTATGCTAAGTATGTTATCAAAGCTAAGGCTGTCAAAAAAGCTCATTGTTAGCGAACAGTTCGTGTTCGGTTCGTCAGGAAGTTTATGTTTGATTCGTTCGATAAGCAAACGAGACGAACACGAACAATTTTTTTCGTTCGGTTTGTTAAACTAACCAAACAAGAATAGTAATGTGTTCGAACATTCCGAACATGAACACTAGCTCTGTTCTTTCGTGTTCGGTTCGTTTACACCCCTGTAACCTAATAGTTCAACTTTTGACCAAAAAGCCATCTTTGGTCAAAATGGTCAATTCTTGACCCAATGACCAACACATTTACCGAATTGGTCAACTTTAGAACAAAAAATCAATTTTAGTCAAAATACTCAATTTTTGACCTAATGACCAATTATTGACCCAATAAGTCAATCTCTGACCAATACGTCAACTTTGGTCAACATGGTCAATCCGTAACCCAATGACCAACCCATTGACCCAATTGGTCAACTTTTGAAAAAAAAATCAACTTTGGTCAAAATTGTCAATCCTTGACGCAATGACCAACCCATTGACCCAATTTGTCAATTTTTAACAAAAAAATCAACTTTGGTCAAAATGGTCAAACCTTAACCCAATGACCAACCCATTGATCCAATATATCAACAATAGACAAAAAAGTCAATTTTTTGTCAAAATTGTCAATTTCGGACCGAATGACTAGCTCATTGAACCAATTGGTCAACTTTTGACCAAAAAGTCAACTTCTGTCAAAATGGTCAATTCATGACCGAATGACCAACCCATTTACCCAATATGTCAACTTTTGACCAAAATGTCAATTTTGGTCAAAATAGTCAATTTTTGACTTAATGACCAATTATTGAGCCAATAAGTCAATCTCTGACCAAAAAGTCAACTTTGGTCATAATGGTCAATCCTTGACCCAATGGCCAACTCATTGACCCAATCGGTCAACTTTTCACCAAAAAGTCAATTTTGGTCAAAATGCTCAATTTTTGACCCAATGACCAACACATTTACCCAATAGGCCAACTTTTGACCAAAAAGTCAACTTTGGTCAAAATGGTCAATCCTTGACCTAATGTACAACCTATTGACCCAATACGTCAACTTTTATCAAAATGTTTAACTTTTGTCAAAATAGTCAATTTTTGACCCAATGACTAACCCATTGACCTAATTGGTCAACTTTTGACCAAAAAGTTAACTTTAGTCAAATGGTCAATTCTTGACCCAATGACGGACTCATTGACCTAAAAGTTAACTTTTGAACAAAAATTCAATTTTGATTATTATAATCAATTTTCCACCTAATGACCACCTCATCTACCCAATAGGCCATCTTTTGACCGAAAAGTCAACTTTTGTCAAAATGGTCAATTTCTGATCCAATAACCACCAGATTAACCTAATGGGTCAACTTTTGACCAAAAATGCAATTTTGGTCAAAATAGTCAATTTTTAACCTAATGACCAATTATTGACCCAATAAGTCAATATCTGACCAAAAAGTCAACTTTGGTCAAAATGGTCAATGCTTGACCTGATGACCAACCCATTGAACCAATAGGTAAACTTTTGACCAAAAAGTCAACTTTGGTCAAAATGATCAATCCGGACCCAATGACCCAATAGGTCAACTTTTGACCAAAAAGCATATTTGGTCAAAACAGTGAATTTTCGACCTAATGACCTCCAATCGACTCAACAGGTCAACTTTCGACCAAAAAGATAACTTTGGTCAAAATGGTCAATTTCCGACCCAATGACTAACCCATTGACCCAATAGGTCAACTTTTGACGAAAAGTCTACTTTTGTCAAAATGGTCAATTCTTGAACCAATGACCAACCCATTGCCCAAAATGTCAACTTTTGACCAAAAAGTCAATTTTGGTTAAAATAGTCAATTTTTGACCTAATGACCAATTATTGAACCAATAACTCAATCTCTTACAAAAAAGTCAACTTTGGTCAAAATGATCAATCTATGACCCAATAAGTCAATCTCTTACCAACAAGTCAATTTTGGTTAAGATAGTCAAATTTTGACCTAATGACTACCCATTGACCCAATAAGTCAACTTTTAAGCAAAAAGTTAACTTTGGTTAAAATGATTAATTTCCAACCCAAAGACTACCCCGTTAACTTAAAGGGACAACTTTTGACCAAAAAAGCAATTTTGGTCAAGATAGTTAATTTTTGACTTAATGACCTCCTAATTGACCCTATAGGTCAACTTTTGACCAAAAAGTTAACTTATGTCAAATGCTCAATTTCTAACCCAATGACCAACCCTTAGACCCAATAGGTCAACTTTTGACCAAAAAGTCAACTTTGGTCAAAATTGTTATTTCTTGACCCAAAGACCAACCCATAGACTCAATATGTCAACTTTTAACCAAAAAGTTAATTTTGGTCTAAATATTCAATTTTTGATTTAATGACCAATTATTGACCCAATAAGTCAATCTCTGACCAAAAATTCAACTTTGGTCAAGATGGTCAATCCTTGA
Source organism: Papilionanthe hookeriana x Papilionanthe teres (assembly GCA_022702705.1). Taxonomy (NCBI): domain Eukaryota; kingdom Viridiplantae; phylum Streptophyta; class Magnoliopsida; order Asparagales; family Orchidaceae; genus Papilionanthe; species Papilionanthe hookeriana x Papilionanthe teres. The sequence continues at coordinate 20,815,216 of CM040438.1, forward strand.
CCCAATGACCAACCCATTGACCCAATTGGTCAACTTTTGACAAATAAATCAACTTAGGTCAAAATGGTCAATCCATGGCCCAATGACCAATCCATTGATCCAATATGTCAACTTTTGACCAAAAAGTAAATTTTTTGTCTCAATTTTTGACCAAATGACCAACCCATTGACCAAATAAGTAAACTTTGTTCAATATGGTCAATTTCGGACCCAATGACGACCCCGTTTACCCAATGGGACAACTTTTGATAAAAAATTAAATTCTGGTCAAAATTGTCAATTTTAGACGTGATGAACAATTATTGACCCAATAAGTCAATCTCTGACCAAAAAGTCAACTTTGGTCTAAATGGTCAATCCTTGACCGAATGACCACCCAATTAACCCAATAGGCCAACTTTTAACCAAAAAGTTAACTTTGGTCAAAATGGTTAATTTTTTACTCAAAGACCAACTCATTGACCCAAAAGATCAACTTTTGACCAAAAAGTCAACTTTGGCTAATTAGTCAATTCTTGACCCAATGACCAACTCATTAGCCCAATATGTCAACTTTTGAATAAAAAGTCAATTTTTGTCAAAATAGACAATTTTTAAGTAAATGACCAATGATTGACCCAATAAGTCAATCTCTGACCAAAAAGTCAAATTTGGTCAAAATGGTCAATCCTTGACCCAATGAAAAACCCATTGACCCAATAGGTCAACTTTTGACCAAAAAGTCAACTTTGGTCAAAATGATTAATTCTTGACTAAATGACCAACCCCTTTGACCAAATAGGTCAACTTTTGACCCAAAAGTCAATTTTGTTCTAAATAGTCAATTTTGGGCCTAAAGACAAATTATTAACCCAATAAGTCATTCACTTACCAAAAAAGTAAACTTTCGTCAAAATGATCAATCATTGACCCAATGACCAACCCATTGAGCGAATTTGTCAACTTTTGACCAAAAAATCAACTTTGGCCAACATGGTAAATACTTGACACAATGAGCAATCCCATGACCCAATATGTCAACTTTTGACCAAAAAGTCAGTTTTGGTCAAAATAGTCAATTTTTTACCTAATGACCACCCCATTGACCCAATAAGTCAACTTTCGACCAAAAAGTCAATTTTGATCAAAATGCTCAATTTCTGACACAATGACCACCCCGTTAACCAAATGGGTCAACTTGTGACAAATGAAGCAATTTTGGTCACAATAGTCAATTTTGACTGAATGAACACCCAATTTACCCAATAGGTCAACTTTTGACCAAAAAGTTAATTTTGGTCAAAATGGTCAATTTCGGACCCAATAACTAACCCATCGACCCAATAGGTCAACTTTTGACCAAAAAGTCAACTTTGGTCAAAATTGTTAATTGTTGACCCAATGGCTAACCCATAGACTCAATAAGTCAACTTTTAACCAAAAAGTCAATTTTGATCAAAATGGTCAATTTTTTACTTAATGACCTATTATTGACCCAATAAGTCAATCTATATCCAAAAGTCAACTTTGGTCAAAATGGTCAATCATTGACCCAATGACCAAACCATTGACCAAAAAGTCAATTTTTGTCAAGATAATCAATTTTTGACTTAATGGCCACCCAATTAACCCATTAGGTCAACTTTTGACCAAAAAGTTAACTTTAGTCAAAAAGGTCAAATTCTGACCCAATGACCATCCCATTAATTCATAAGGTCAACTTTTGTCCAAAAAGTCAACTTTGGTCACATTGGTCAATTCTTGACCCAATGGCCGACCAATAGGTCAACTTTTGCCCAAAAAGTCAATTTTGGTCAAAATAGTCAATTTTGGTCAAAATAGTCAATTTTTGACCTAATGACAAATTATTGACCGAATAAGTCAATCTCTGAACAAAAAGTCAACATTTGACAAAAAAATTTAACTTTGGTCAAAATGGTCAATACTTGACTTAATGACCAACCCATTGATCTAATATGTCAACATTAGACCAAATAGTTAATTTTTGGTCAAAATAGTCAATTTCAGATCGAATGACTAACCCTTTGACCCAATAGATCAACTTTTGACTAAAAAGTCAACTTCTGTCTAAAAAGTCAATTTTGTAAAAATGGTCAATTCTTGACCGATTGACCAACCCATTGACCCAAAAGGTCAACTTTTGACCAAAATGTCAATTTTGGTCAAAATAGTCAATTTTTGACCTAATGACCAACTATTGAGCCTATAAGTTAATCTCTGACCAAAAAAGTCAACTTTGGTCATAATGGTCAATCCTTGACCTAATGACCAACCCATTGACTCAATTAGTCATCTTTTGACCAAAAAATAAACTTTGGTCAAAATGGACAATCCTTGACCTAATGACCAACCCATTGACCTAATATTTCAACTTTAGACTAAAAAGTAAATTTTGGTCAAAATAGTCAATTTTTGACCTAATGACCATCCCATCGACCCAATAAGTAAGCTTTCAACCAAAAAGTTAACTTTGTTCAAAATGGTCAATTTCTGCCAATGAACGCCCCGTTAACCCAATGGGTCAACTTTTGATCAAAAAATGAATTTTGGTCAAAATAATTAATTTTTGACCTAATGACTAATTATTGACCCAATAAGTCAATCTATGACCAAAAAGTCAACTTTGGTCAAAATGGTCAATCTTTGACCCAATGACCAACAAATTGATTAAATCGGTCAACTTTTAATCAAAAAGTTAACTTTGGTCAAAATGGTCAATTATTAACCCAATGACCAAACCATTGACCCAGTAGGCCAACGTTTGACCAAAAAGTCAACTATGGTCAAGATGGTCAATTCTAGACCCAATGACCAACTCATTAACTCAATAAGACAACTTTTGAACAAAAAGTTAATTTTGGTCAAAATAGATAATTTTTTACCTAATGACGAATTTTTGACCCAAAAAATGAATATATGACCAAAAAGTCAAATTTGGTCATAACGGTCAATCCTTGACCCAATGACAAACCCATTGACCCAATAAGTCAACTTTTGACCAAAAAATCAACTTTTGTCAAAATGATAAATCCTTGACCCAATGACCAATCCACTGACCCAATAGATCGAATTTTGACCAAAAAGTCAATTTTGGTCAAAATAGTCAATTTTTGAACTAATGACCAAAATTGACCCAATAGGTCAACTTTTGACCAAAAAGTTAACTTTAGTCAAAATGGTCAATCCTTGATCCAATGACGAACCCATTGATCCAATAGATCAACTTTTGACCAAAGAGTCTACTTTAGTCAAAATCGTTGATCCTTGACCTAATGACTAACCCATTGACCCAAAAGGACAACTTTTGACCAAAAAGTAAATTTTGGTCAAATTATCAATTTTTGACCTAATGACCACCTCATTGACCCAATAGGTCAACTTTTAACCAAAAAGTTAAGTTTGGTCAAATGGTCAATTTTTGAAACAATGACCACCCATTGTCTCAAAGGGTCAACTTTTGACCAAAAATTCGGACCCAATGACAAACCCATTGACCCAATAGGTCAAGTTTTGACCAAAAAGTCTATTTTAGCCAAAATAGTCAATTTTTGACTTAATGGACACCCATTGACCCAATAGGTCAACTTGGTTATAATGTTCAATTTTTGACCCAATGACCAACCCATTGACCCAATAGATCATCTTTTGACCACAATGTCATCTTTGGTCAAAATGGTCAATTCTTGACGCAATTACAAACTCATTGACCAAATATGTCAACTTTTGACCAAAAAGTCAACTTTGGTCAAAATGGTCAATTTCTGACCCAATAAGCACCCGTTCACCTAATGGACCAAAAATTTAATTTTGGTCAAAATAGTCAATTTTTAACCTAATGAGCAAAATTGTCAATTTTTAATTTATGACCAATTATTGACCTAATAAGTCAATCTCTGACCAAAAAGTTAACTTTGGTCAAAATGGTTAATCCTCGATCTAATGACAAACCTTCGACCTAATAGTTAACTTTTGACCAAAAAGTCAATTTTTGTCACACTAATTAATTTTTGACTTAATGACCACCAATTGACCCCATTGGTCATCTTTTGACCAAAAAGTCAACTTTGGTCAAAATAGTCAACTTTGACCTAATGACCACCCGTTGACCAAATAGGTCAACTTTTAACCAAAAAGTTAATTTTGGTCAAAATTAATAATTTTTGACCTAATGACCACCAATCAATCTAATACAGTCAACATTTGACCAAAAAGTCAACTTTGGTCAAAATAGTTAATTTTTTACCTAATGAACACCCATTGACCTAATATGTCAACTTTTCACCAAAAAGTCAATTTTGGTCAAAATGGTCAATTTTTGACCCAAAGACCAACCCTTTGACCCGATAGATCAACTTTTGACCAAAATGTCAACTTCAGTCAAAATGGTCAATTTCTCTACCCAATTACCAACTCATTCACCAAATAGGTCAACTTTTGACTAAAAATTCAACTTTAGTCAAAATGGTCAATTTCTGACCCAATGACCACCCCGTTGATCCAATGGGTCAACTTTTGACAAAAATTTTAATTTTGGTATAAGTAATCAATTTTTGGTAAAAAAATGGTCAATCCTTGACCCAATGACCAACCCATTGACCCAATTTGTCAAATTTTGACCAAAAAGTTAATTTTGGTCAAAATAGTCAATTTTTGACCGAACAACCAATTATCGCCTAAGAAGCCAATCTTCAACAAAAAGTCAACTTTGGTCAAAATGGTCAATCCTCAACCAATGACCAACCCATCGACCCAATAAGTCAACTTTTCGACCAAAAAGTTAAGTTTGGCAAAATGATCAATCCTCGACACAATGACCAACCCATCGGTCTAATATGTCAACTTTTGACCAAAAGTCAATGTTGGTCAAAATAGTCAATTTTTGATTTAATGACCAATTATTGACCCAATAAGTCAATCTCTAACCAAAAAGTTAACTTTGGTCAAAATGGTCAATCCTTAAGTAAAAAGTACATTTTGGTCAAAATAATCAATTTTTTAGCTGATGACCACCCGTTGACCCAACAGGTGAACGTTTGACCAAAAAGTCAACTTTGGTCAAAATGGTCAATTTTGTTTTACCAAAAATTCAGTTTTGGTCAAAATAGTTATATTTTGTACTAATGACCAATTATTAACCCAATAAGTTAATCTCTAACCAAAAAGTCAGCTTTGGTCAAATTGGTCAATCCTTGACCCAATGACAAACCCATTAACCAATAGGTCAAATTTTGACCAAAAAGTCAATTTTGGTAAAAATAGTCAATTTTTGATTTAATGACCACCCATTGACCCAATATGTCAACTTTTGACCAAAATGTTAACTTTGGTCAAAATGGTCAAATTTTGACCCAATTACCAACCCATCGACCCAATAGATCAACTTTTGACCAAAAAGTCATCTTTAGTCAAGATGGTCAGTCTTCGACGCAATTACCTTCTCATCAACAACAGTCAACTTTCGACTAAAAAATTAACTTTGGTCAAAATGGTCAATTTCCGTCTAATGGGTTAACCTTCGACAAAAAATTCAATTTTCGTCAAATTAGTCAACTATCGACCAAAAGTCATCTTTGGTCAAAATGGTCAATTTCGACTCAACGACGACCCCGTAACCAAATGGGTTAACTTCGACAAAAATTCAATTTGTTCAAAATTGTCAATTTTGTTAAAAATTGTCAATTTTTGAATTAATAACCAATTATTGACCCAATAAGTCAATCTGTGACTAGAAAGTCAACTTTGGTCAAAATGGTCAATCATTGACCCAATGGCAAACCTATTGACCCAATAAGTGAACTTTTGACCAAAAAGTCAATTTTTATCAAAATGGTCAATTTTTGACCTAATGACCACCCATTAACCCAATAGGTCAACTTTTGACCAAAAAGTCAACTTTAGTTAAAATAGTCAATTTTTGACTTGATGACCACCAATTGACCCAATAGGTCAACTTTTGACCAAAAAGTCAACTTTGGTCAAAAAGGTCAATTTTGAGCTAATGACCAACAAATTTACTCAATAGGTCAACTTTTGACCAAAAAGTCATCTTTGATCAAAATGATCAAATCTTGTCCAAATTACCAACTGATTGACCATGTAGGTGAACTTTTAACCAAAAAGTCAACTTTGGTCAAAATGGTCAATTTTTGAACTAATGACCACCCGTTGACACAATGGACTAACATTTGTCAAAAAATTCAATTTTGGTTAAAATAGTCAATTTTTGACCTAATGAAAATTATTGACCCAATAAGTTAATCTCTAACCAAAAAGTCAACTTTGGTCAAAAAGGTCAATCATTGACCCTATGACAAACCCATTGACCCAATAGGTCAACTTATGACCAAAAAGTTAATTTTGGTCAAAATAGTTAATTTTTGACCTAATGATCACCCATTGACCCAATTGGTCAACTTTTACGAAAAAGTCAACCTTGGTCAAAATAGTCAATTTTTGACCTAATGACCACCCTTTACCCAAAAGTTCAATTTTTGACCGAAAAGTCAACTTTTGGTCAAATTGGTCAATTTTTGACCCAACGACCAACCCACTGACACAATAGATCAACTTTTGACCAAAAATTCATCTTCACTCAAAATGCTCAATTCTTGACCCAATTACCAATTCATTAACCAGATAGGTCAACTTTTGACCAAAAAGTTAACTGTGGTGAAAATGGTCAATTTTTGACCCGATGACCATCACGTTAACCCAATGGGTCAACTTTTGACAAAAAGTTTAATTTTGGTCAAACAAATCAATTTTTGTCCTAATGACCAAATATTAACTCAAAATGTCAATCTCTGACTAAAAACTCAACTTTGGTCAAAATTGTCAATCCTTGACCCAATGACCAACCCATTGACCCAATAGGTCAACTTTTGACGAAAAAGTCAACTTTGGTCAAAATGGTGAATCCTTGACCCAATGACCTTCCCATTGTCCCAATATGTCAACTTTTGACCAAAAAGTTAATTTTGGTCAAAATAACCAATTTCGATCTAACGACTAATTATTGCCCAGTAAGCCAATCTCTGACCAAAAAATCCACTTTGGTCAAAATGGTCAATCCTTGATCCAATGACCAACCCATTGACCCAATAGGTCAACTTTTGACCAAAAAGTTAACTATAGTCAAAATGATCAATCCTTGACCCAATGACCAACCCATAGGCCTAATAGGTCAACTTTTGACCAAAAAGTAAATGTTGGTAAACGTAGTCAATTTTTGAATTAATGACCAATTATTGACCCAATAAGTGAATCTCTAACAAAAAAGACAACTTTGGTTAAAATGGCCAATCCTTGACCCAATGACATACCCACTGATCTAATAAGTTAACTTTTGACCAAAAAGTCAAATTTGGCCAAAATAATCAATTTTTGACCTAATGACTCCCATTGACCCAATAAGTCAACTTTTGACCAAAAAGTCAACTATGGTCAAAATGGTCAATTTTTTACCAAAAATTCAATTTTGGTCAAAATAGCAATTATTGACCTAATGACAAATTATTGACCTAATAAGTTAATCTCTCGACCAAAAAGTCAACTTCGTCAAAATGGTCAGTCCTTGACCCAATGACAAACACATTGACCCAATAGGTCAACTTTTGACAAAAAAGTCAATATTGGCCAAAATAGTGAATTTTTGACTTAATGACCACCCATTGACCCAATAAGTCAACTTTTAACCATAAAGTCAACTTTGGTCAAAATGGTCAATTTTTGATCCAACGATCAACCCATTGATCCAATTGATAAACTTTTGACCAAAAAGTCATCTTTGGTCAAAATGGTCAATTCTTGACGCAATTACCAACTCATTGACCAAATAGGTCAACTTTTGACCAAAAAGTTAACTTTTGTCAAAATGGTCAATTTCTGACCCAATGACCACCACGTTAACCCAATGGGTCAACTTTTGACAAGAAATTTAATTTTGGTCAAACTAATCAATTTCTGACCTAATGACTAATAATTGACCCAAAAAGTCAATCCCTGACCAAAAAGTCAACTTTGGCCAAAATGGTCAATCCTTGACCCATTGACCAACCCATTGACCCAATAGGTCAACTTTTGATGTAAAAGTCAACTTTGGTCAAAAAGGTCAATCCTTGACTAAATGACCAGCCCATTGACCCAATATGTCAACTTTGGACCAAAAAGTTAATTTTGGTCGAAATAGTCAATTTTGGACCAAACGGCCAATTATTGCCTAGTAAGCCAATCTCTGACCAAAAAGTCAACTTTGGACAAAATGATCAATCCTTGACCCAATGACCAACCGATTGACCAAATTGGTCAACTTTTGAGCAAAAAGTTAACTTTAGTCCAAATGATCAATACTTGACCCAACGACCAACCTTTTGGCCTAATAGGTCAACTTTTGACCAAAACGTTAACGTTGGTCAAAATAGTCAATTTTTGAATTAATGACCAATTATTGACCCAATAAGTCAATCTCTAACCAAAAAGACAACTTTGGTCAAAATGGTCAATCCTTGACCCAATGACATACCAATTGATCTTATATGTTAACTTATGACCAAAAAGTCAACTTTGGTCAAATTGGTCAATTTTTGACCCAACGACCAACCCACCGACCTAATAGGTCAACTTTTGACCAAAAGTCAATTTTGACCAAATTGGTCAATTCTTGACCCAATTAGCAACTCATTGGCCAAATAGGTCAACAATTGACCAAAAAGTCAATTTTGGTCAATATGGTGTATTTCTGACCCAATGACCACCCAGTTGACCCATTGGGTTAAACTTTGACCAAAAATTAAATTTTGGTCAAAAAGGTTAATTTTTGACCTAATGACCAATTATTGACCCATTAAGTCAATCTCTGACCAAAAAGTCAACTTTGGTCAGAATGGTCAACTCATGACCCAATGACAAACCCATTGACCCAAAAAGTCAACTTTTGAGCAAAAAGTCAATTTTGGTCAAAATAGTAAATTTTTTACCTAATGACCACCCATTGACCCAATAGGTCAACTTTTGACCAAAAGGTCAACTTTGGTCAAAATGGATAATTTATGACCTAATGACCAACCCATTGACCCAATAGGTCAACTTTTGACTAAAAAATCAACTTTGGTCAAAATGGTCAATTTTTGACCCAATGACCAACTGATTGACCCAATAGATTAACATTTGACCAAAAAGTCATCTTCGGTCAAAATGGTCAATTTTCGACCCAATTACCAACTCATCGACCAAATAGGTCAACTTTTTACCAAAAAGTCAACTTTGTCAAAATGGTCAATTTCGACCTAATGACTCATCCGTCAATCTAACGGGTTAATTTTTGACCAAAAATTCAATTTTGGTGAAATAGTCAATTTTTGACCTAATGACCAAGATTGTCAATTTTTGAATTAATGACCAATTATTGACCCAATTAAGTCAAACTCTGACTAAAAGTCAACTTTGGTCAAAATGTTCAATCCTTGACCAAATGACAAACCCAATGACCCAATAGGCCAACTTTTGACCAAAAAGTTAATTTTGGTCAAAATAGTTAATTTTTGACTTAATAACCACCCATCAACCCAATTGGTCAACTTTTGACCAAAATGCCAACTTTGGTCAAAATAGTCAAATTTTGACCAAATGACGAACCATTTAACTAATAATAGGTCAACGCTTGACCAAAAAGTCAACTTTGGTCAAAATGGTCAATTTCTGACCCAATGACCAGGTCGTTGACCCAATGGGATAACTTTTAACCAAAAATTCAATTTTGGTCAAAATAGCCAATTTAGGTCAAAAAAGTCAATTTTGGTCAAAATAGTTAATTTTTGGCCTAATAACCAATTATTGACCCAATAAGTCAATCTCCGACCAAAAAGTCAACTTTAGTCAAAATGGTCAATCCTTGACCCAATGACATACTCATTTACCAAATTGGTCAACTTTTAACCAAAAAGTCAATTTTGGTTAAAATAGTCAATTTTTGACCTAATCACCACCCATTGACTAAATAGGTCAACTTTTGACCAAATAGTCAACTTTGGTCAAAATGGATAATTTTTGACCCGATGACCAACCCCTTGACCCAATAGATCAACTTTTGGCCAAAATGTGATCTTCGGTCAAAATGGTCAATTCTTGGCCCAATTACCAACTCATAGACCAAATAGGTCAACTTTTGACCAAAAAGTCAACTTTGGTCAAAATGGTCAATTTTTGACCCCCAATGACCCACTCATTGACCCAATAGAACAACTTTTGACCAGAAAGTCATCTTAAGTAAAAATGGCCAATTCTTGACCCAATTACCAACTCATTGACCAAATAGGTCAGCTTTTGAACAAAAAGCCAACTTTAGGAAAAATTGTCAATTTCTGACACAATGACCACTCTGTTGACCCAACGGGTTAACTTTTAACCAAAAATTCAATTTTTGTAAAAATTGTCAATTTTTAACCTGATGACCAAGATAGTCAATTTGTTAATTAATGACCAATTATTGACCCAATTAAGTTAATATCTGACCAAAAAGTTAACTTTCGTCAAAATGGTCAATCCTTGACCCAATGACAAACCCATTGACCCAATATGCCAACTTTTGACCAAAAAGTCAATTTTGGTTAAAATAGTTAATTTTTGATCTAATAACCATCCTTTGACCCAATTGGTCAACTTTTGACCAAAAGTCAACTTAGGTCAAAATAGTCAAATTTTGACCTATTGACCACCCATTGACCCAATAAGTCAACTTTTGACCAAAAAGTCAACTTTAGTCAAAATGGTCAATTTCTGACCCAATGACCACCCCGTTGACCCAATGGGTAAATTTTAACAAAAAATTTAATTTTGGTCAAAATAGTCAATTTTTGAACTATTGACCAATTATTGAACCAATAAGTCAATCTCCGACCAAAACGTCAACTTTAGTCAAAATGGTCAATCCTTGACCCAATGACAAACCCATTGACCCAATAGGTCAACTTCTGACCAAAAAGACAATTTTGGTCAAAATAGACAAATTTTGACCTAAGGACCACCCATTGACCAAATAGGTCAACTTTGGACTAAAAAGTCAACTTTGGTTAAAATTGTTAATTTTTGACCCAATGACCAAGCCCTTGGCCCAATAGATCAACTTTTGGCCAAAAAGACATCTTCGGTCAAAATAGTCACTTCTTGGCCTAATTACCAACTCATTGACCAAATTGGTCAACTTTTGACCAAAAAGTCAACTTTAGTCAAAATGGTCAATTTCTGACCCAATTACCACCCCGATGACCCAATGTGTTAGCTTTTTACCAAAAATTTAATTTTGGTCAAAATAAGTCAATTTTTGACCTAGTGACCAGTTATTGACCCAATAAGTTAATCTCTGACCGAAAAGTCAACTTTGGTCAAAATGGTGAATCCTTGACCCAATGACAAACCTATAGACCCAAAAGGTCAACATTTGACCAAAAAGTCAATTTTGGTCAAAATATTCAATTTTGATTTAAAGACCACCATTTTACCTAATAGGTCAACTTTTGACCAAAAAATCAATTTTGGTCAAAATATTAAATTTTGACCTAATGACCAATTGCTGACCCAATAAGGCAATCACTGACCAAAAAATCAACTTTAATCAAAATGGTCAATCCTTAGCCCAATGACCAACCCATTGACCCAATAGGTTAACTTTTGACCAAAAAGTTAACATTGGTCAAAATGATCAACCCATGACCCAATGACTAATCATTGACCAAATAGGTCGTCAAAATAGTTAATTTTTGACCTAATGACTACCCATTGATCCAATAAGTCAACTTTTGACCAAGAAGTCAACTTTGGTCAAAATGGTCAATTTTTTAGTCAATGACCAACACATTGACCCAATAGGTCAACTTTTGACCAAAAAGTCATCTTTCGTCAAAAAGGTCAAATCTTGACCAAATTACCAACTCATTGACCAAATAGGTCAACTTTTCACTAAAAAGTCAACTTTGGTCAAAATGGTCAATTTGTGACCCAACGACCACCTCGTTGACCCAATGGACTAACATTTGACCTAAAATTCATTTTTGGTCAAAATAGTCAATTTTTGACCTAATAACCAATTATTGACCCAATAAGTTAATCTATGACCAAATAGTCAACTTTGCTAAAAATGTTCAATCCTTGACCCAATGACAAACACTTTGACCCAATAGGTTAACTTTTGACCAAAAAGTCAATTTTGGTCAAAATAATCAATTTTTGACTGAATGACAACCCATTGACCTAATAGGTCAACTTTTTACCAAAAAGTCAACTTTAGTCAAAATGGTCAATTATTGACCCAATGACCAACTCATTGACCCAATAGATCAACTTTTGATCATAAAGTCATGTTTGGTCAAGATGGTCATTTCTTAATGTAATTACCAACTCATTGACCAAAAAGGTCAACTTTTAACCAGAAAGTCAACTTTGGTCAAAATGGTCAATCCTTGACCCAATGACAAACCCATTGAACAAATAGGTCAACTTTTGACAAAAAGTCAATTGTGGTCAAAATTATAAATTTTTGACCTATTGAGCACCTATTGACCCAATAGATTAACTTTTGACCAAAAAGTCAACTTTGGTCAAAATGGTTAATTTTTGACCCAATGACCAACCCCTTGACCCAATATATGAACTTTTCGCAAAAAAGTCATCTTCGATCAAAATGGTCAATTCTTAGCTCAATTACCAACTCATCGACAAAATAAGTCAACTTTCGGCCAAAAAGTCAACTTTGGTAAAATGGTCAATTTCGACTCGATGACCAATTCTATCGAATCCAATGGGTCAACTTTTCGACCAAAATTCAATCTGTCAAAATAGGTCAACTTTTGACCAAAAAGTCATCTTTCGTCAAAATGGTCAATTTCTGACCTAGTGACCAATTATTGACCTAATGAGTCAATCTCTCACTAAAAAGTCACCTTTGGTCAAAATGGTCAATCCTTGACCCAATGACAAACCTATTGACCCAATAGGTCAACTTCTGACCAAAAAGATACTTTCGGTCAAAATATTCAATTTTGACTTATTGACCACCCATTGACCCAATAGGTCAACTTTTGACCAAAAGGTCTATTTTGGTCAAAATATTCAATTTTTGACCTAATGACCAATTGTTGAACCAATAAGCCAATCACATATCAAAAAATCAAATTTCGTCAAAATGGTCAATCCTTGACCCAATGACCAACCCATTGACCAGAAAGGTCAATTTTTGACCAAAAAGACAACATTGGTCAAAATGATCAATCCTTGACCCAATAACCAACTCATTGACCAAATAGGTCAACTTTTGACCAAAAAGTCAATTTTGGTCAAAATAGTTAATTTTTGACCCAATGACTAACCCATTGGCCCGATAAGTCAACTTCTATGCAAAAATTTAATTTTGGCCAAAATAGTCAATTTTTGACCTAATGAACACCCATTGACCCAATAGGTCAACTTTTGACCAAAAAGTCAACTTTGGTCAAAATGTTCAATTTGACTTAATGACAAACCCATTTACCCAATAGGTCAACTTCTGACTGAAAAGTTATCTTTGGTCAAAATGGTCAATTCCTGACCAAATTACTAACTCATTGACCAAATAGGTCAACTTTTGCCTAAAAAGTCAACTTTGGTCAAAATGGACAATTTCTAACTCAATGACCACCCCGTTGACCCAAGGGGTTAACTTTTGACCAAAAATTCAATTTGGGTCAAAATAGTCAATTTTTGATCTAATGACAAAAAATTCAAACTTTGGTCAAAATGGTCAATCCTTGACCTAATGAGACACAATAGGTTAACTTTGTACCAAAAATTCATCTTCAGTCAAAATGGTCAATTTTTATCGCAATTACCGACTCATTGACAAAAAAATAGGTCTAAACACCCAATTACAAACTCATTAGGTCAAAATAGTCAATTTTTGACTTAATGACCACCCATTGTCCCAATAGGTCAACTTTTGACCAAAAAATCAACATTGGTCAAAAAGGTCAATCCTTGACCCATTGACCAACCCATCGACCCAATAGATCAACTTTTGAACAAAAAATCAACTTAGGTAAAAATGATCAATCCTTGACCCAATGACCATCCCATTGGCCCAATAGGTCAACTTTTGATCAAAAATTCAATTTTGGTCAAAATAGTCAACTATCGACCTAATGAATTGACCCAATAGGTCAACTTTTGACCAAAAAGTCAACTTTGGTCAAAATATTCAACTTTTGACCCAATGACCAACCCATTGACCCAATAGGTCAACTTTTGATCAAAAAGTTATCTTTGGTCAAGATGGTCAATTTCTGACCCAATGACCACCCTGTTCACCGAATGAGTTAACTTTTGACAAAAAATTCAATTTTGGTCAAAATATTCGATTTTTGACCTAATGACGAATTGTTGACCCAATAAGTTAATCTCTGACCAAAAAGTCAACTTTGGTCAAAATGGTCAATCCTTGACCCAATGTCAAACCCATTGCCCAATATGTTAACTTTTGATCAAAAAGTCAATTTTGGTCAAAATAGTCAATTTTTGACTTAATGACCACCCATTAACCAAATAGGTCAACTTTTAACCAAAAAGTCATCTTTGGTTAAAATGGTCAATTATTGACCCAATGACCAACCCATTGCCTCAATAGGTCAACTTTTGACCAAAAAGTCATCTTTGGTCAAGATGGTCATTTCTTGACGTAATTACCAACTCTTTGACAAAATAAGTGAACTTTTGACCAAAAAGTCAACTTTGCTGAAATTGGTCTATTTTTGACCCAATGAGCACCCCAATGACCCAATGGATCAACCTTTGACCAAAAATTTAATATTGGTCAAAATAGTCAATGTTTGACCTAATGACCAAAATAGGCTATTTTTGACCTAATGACCAATTATTGACCCAATAAGTCTTCGGTGACCAAAAAGTCTAATTTGGTCAAAATGGTCAATCCTTGGTCCAATGACAAACCCATTGACTCAAAAGGTCAACTTTTGACCAAAAAGTCAATGTTGGTCAAAATAGTTAATCTTTGATCTAATGAACACACATTGACCCAATTGGTCAACTTTTGACCAAAAAGTCAACTTTGGTCAAAATAGTCAATTTTTAACCAAATGACCACCCATTGACCCAACAGGTCAACTTTGACCAAAAAGTCAACGTTGGTCAAAATGGTAAATTTTTGACCTAATGACCAACCATTGACCCAATAAGTCAACTTTTGACCAAAAAGTCAACTTTGATCAAAATAATCAATTTTGACCTAAAGAGCAACTCATCGATCTAACAGTCAACTTTTCGACCAAAAAGTCAAATTCGTCAAAATGGTCACTTTTGAACCAATGACCACCCATCGAATCTAATAGATCAACTTCTGACCAAAAAGTCATCTTCTTGGCCAAAATGGTCAATTTCACCTAATGACCAACCCTACTACATAATGGGTTATCTTTTGACCAAAAAATTAATTTTGGTCAAAATAGGTCATCTTTTGACCAAAATGTCATCTTTGGTCAAAATGGTCAATTTCTGACCCAATCACCACCCCGTGGACCCAATGGGTTAACTTTTGACCAAAAATTCAATTTTGGTCCAATTAGTCAATTTTTGACCATGTGACCAATTATTGACCCAACAAGTCAATCTCTGACCAAAAAGTCAACTTTGGTCAAAATAGTCAATCCTTGACCCAATGACAAACCCATTGACCCAATCGGTCAACTTTTGACAAAAAAGTCAATTTTTGACCCAGTAAGCCAATCACTGACCAAAAAATCAATATTGGTCAAAATGGTCAATCCTTGACTTAATGACCAACCCATTGACCCAATAAGTCAACTTTTGACCAAAAAGTTAACTTTGGTCAAAATGATCAATCCTTGATCCAATGACCAACCCATTGGCCCAATAAGTCAACTTTTGACCAAAAATTCAATTATGGTCAAAATAGTCAATTTTTGACCTAATAAACACCCATTGACCCAATATGTCAACTTTCGATCAAAAGTCAACTTTGGTCAAAATGTTAAATTTTTGACCCAATGACCAACCTATTGACCCAATAAGTCAACTTTTGACCAAAAAGTTATCTTTGGTCAAAATGGTCAATTCTTGACCAAATTACCAACTCATTATGTCAAAATACTCAATTTATGACTTAATGACCTCCCATTGACCCAATAAGTCAACTTTGACCAAAAAGTCAACTTTGGTCAAAATGGTCATTTTTTGACCTAATAACCAACCGTTGACCCAATAGATCAACTTTTGACCAAAAGGTCAACTTTGGTCAAAATAGTCAATTTTTGACCTAATGACCACCCATTGGTCCAATAGGTCAACTTTTGACAAAAAAGTCAACTTTGATCAAAATGGTCAGTTTTTGACTCAATAGATCAAGTTTACACCAAAAAGTCATCTACGGTCAAAATAGTCAATTCTTGACCCAATTACCAACTCATTGACCAAATTGGTTAACTTTTCACAAAATAGTCAACTTTGGTCAGAATTTTCAATTTCACCCAATCACGACACCGTTGACCCAATGGGTTAACTTTTGACCAAAAATTCAATTTTGGTCAAAATATGTTCACTTTTGACCAAAATGTCATCTTTGGTCAAAATGGTCAATTTCTGACCTAATGACCCCCATTCACCCAATGGGTTAACTTTTGACCAAATATTCAATTTTGTTGAAAATAGTCAATTTTTTACTTAGTAACCAATTATTGACCCAATAGGTCAATCTCTGACCAAAAAGTCAACTTTGGTCGAAATGATTAATCCTTGACTCAATGACAAACCCATTGACCCTATAGGTCAACTTTTGACTTAAAAGTCATTTTTAGTCAAAATAGTTAATCTTTGACCTAATGACCAATTATTGACCCAATAAGCCAATCGCTGACCAAAAAATTAATATTGGTCAAAATGGTGAATCCTTGACCCAATGACCAACCCATTGACCCAATGGGCCAACTTTTGACCAAAAAGTCAACTTTGGTCAAAATGATCAATCCTTAACATAATGACCAACCCATTGGCCCAATAAGTTAACTTTTGACCAAAAGTTCAATTTTGGTCAAAATAGTCAATTTTTGACCTAATGAACACCCATTGACTCATTAGGTCGACTTTTGACCAAAATGTCAACTTTGGTCAAAATGTTCAATTTTTGACACAATGACCAATCCAATGACCCAATAGGACAACTTTTGCCCAAAAAGTTATCTTTGGTCAAAAGGGTCAATTCTTGACCAAATTACCAACTCATTAACCAAATAGGTCAACTTTTGACCAAAAAGTCAACTTTGGACGAAATGGTCGATTTCTCACCCAATGACCACCCCGTTGACCCAATGGGTTAGCTTTTGACCAAAAATTTAATTTTGGTCAAAATGGTTAATTTTTGACCTAATGACCAATTATTGACCAAATAAGTTAATCGCTGACCAAAAAGTCAACTTCGGTCAAAATGGTCAATCCCTGACCCAATGAGAAACCCATTGACCCAATGGGTTAACTTTTGACCAAAAAGTCAATTTTTGGTCAAAATTATCAATTTTTGACATAATGACCACCCATTGACCCAACAGGTCAACCTTTGACCAAAAAGTCAACTTTGGTCAAAATGGTCAATTATTGACCCAATGACCAACCCATTGACCCAATATATCAACATTTGACTAAAAAGTCATCTTTGGTCAAGATGGTCATTTCTTGACGTAATTACCAACTCATTGACCAAATAGGTTAACTTTTGACCAAAAAGTCAACTTTGGTCAAATTGGTCAATTTTTGACCCAATGAGCACCCCATTGACCCAATATATCAACTTTTGACCAAAAATATTCTTTTGGTCAAAAGTGTCAATTTTTGACCTCATGACCAAAATAGTCAAATTTAGAATTAATGACCAATTATTGACTCAAGAAGTCAATCTGTGACCAAAAAACTCAACTTTGGTCAAAATGGTCAATCCTTGACCCAATGACAAACCCATTGACTCAAAAGGTCAACTTTTGACCAAAAAGTCAATTTTGGTCAAAATAGTTAATTTTCTGCCTAATGAACACCTATTGACCCAATTGGTCAACTTTTGACCAAAAACTAAACCTTAGTCAAAATATTCAATTTTTGACCTAATGACCACACTTTGACCCAATAGGTCAACTTTGACCAAAATGTCAACTTTGATCAAAATGGTCAATTTTTGACCTAATGACCACCCATTAACCCAATAGGTCAATTTTTGATAAAAAAGTTAAATTTGGTTAAAATAGTCAATTTTTGACCTAATGACCACCCATTAACCCAATAGGTCAACTTTTAACCAAAAAGTTAACTTTGATCAAAATGGTCATTTTTTGACCCAATGATTTGATCAGAAAGTCATCTTCGGTCAAAATGGTCAATTCTTGACCCAATTACCAACTCATTGACCAAATAGGTCAACTTTTGACCAAAAAGTCAACTATGGTCTAATTGGTCAATTTCACCCAATGACCACCCCGTTCACCCAATGGGTTAACATTTGACAAAAAAATCAATTTTGGTCAAAATAGGTCAACTTTTGACCAAAATGTCATCTTTGGTCAAAATGGTCAATTTCTGACCCAATGACCACCCCGTCAATCCAATGGGTTAACTTTCGACTTAAATTTAGTTTTGGTCAAAATAATTAATTTTGACGCTAGTTGACCAATTATTGACCCAATAAGTCAATCTCTGACCAAAGAGTCAACTTTGGTCAAAATGGTCAATCCTTGACCCAATGACAAACAAATTGGCCCAATAGGACAACTTTTGACCAAAAAGTCAATTTTGGTCAAAATAGTCAATTTTTGACCTAATGACCAATTATTGACCCAGTGAGCGAATCACTGACCAAAAAATCAACATTGGTCAAAATGGTTAATCCTTGACCCAATGACCAACCCATTGACCTAAAAGATCAACTTTTGACAAAAAAATCAACTTTGGCCAAAATGATCAATCCTTGACCCAATGACTTACCCATTGGCCTAATATGTCAACTTTTGACAAAAAATTCAATTTTGGTTATAATAGTCAATTTTTAGTCTAATGAACACCTATTTACCCTATAGGTCAACTTTTGACCGAAAAGTCAACTTTGGTAAAAATAGACAATTTTTGAACCAATGACCAACCCATTAGCCCAATAGGTCAACTTTTGACCAAAGAGTTATCTTTGGTCAAAATAGTCAATTCTTAATCAAATTACCAACTCATTCACCAAATAGATTAACCTTTGACCAAAAAGTTAACTTTGATCAAAATGGTCAATTTCTGACCCAATGACCACCCCGTTGACTCAATGTGTTAACTTTTGATGAAAAATTCAATTTTGGTCAAAATTGGTTAACTTTTGACCAAAAAGTCATTTTTGGTCAAAGTAGTTAATTTCTGACCCAAGGAACACCACGTTGACCCAATGGGCTTACTTTTGACCAAAAATCTAATTTTGGTCAAAATTGTCAATTTTTGACCTAGTGACCAATTATTGGCTCAGAGTCAATTTTTGACCAGAAAATCAACTTTGGTCAAAATGGTCAATCCTATGACAAACCAATTGACCCAATAGGTCAACTTTTGAAAAAAAAATCAACTTTGATCAAAATGGTCAATTTCTGACCCAATGAGCTCTCGTTGACCCAATGGATCAAGTTTTGACAAAAAATTTAATTTTGGTCAAAATAGTCAATTTTTGACCTAATGACCTAAATAGTCAATTTTTGAATTAATGACCAATTATTGACCTAATAAGTCAATCTCTGACCCAATGACAAACCTATTGATCCAATAGGTCAACTTTTGACCAAAAAGTCAATTTTGATCAAATTAGTTAATTTTTTACCTAATGACAACCCATTGACCCAATTGGTCAACTATTGACCAAAAAGTCAACTTTGGTCAAAATAGTCAATTTTAGACTAAATAACCACCCATTGACCCAATAGTTCAACTTTTGACCAAAAAGTTAACTTTGGTCAAATGGTCAATTTTTGACTTAATGACCACCAATTGACCCAATAGGTTAACTTTTGACCAAAAAGTCAACTTTGGTCAAAATTGTTAATTTTTGACCTAAAGACCACCCATTGACCCAAAAGGTCAACTTTTCACTAAAAAGTCAATTTTGGTCAAAATGGTCAATTTTTGACCCAAAGACCAACCCATTGACCCAATAGATCAACTTTTGACCAAAAAGTCAACTTCGGTCAAAATGGTCAATTTCTTGACCCAATTACCAACTCATTGACCAAATAGGTCAACTTTTGACAAAATAGTTAACTTCGGTCATATTGGTCAATTTCTGACCCATTGACCACCCCGCTAACCCATTGGGTCAACTTTTGACAAAAAACTTAATTTTGGTCAAACAAATCAATTTTTGACCTAATGACCAATATTGACCCAATAAGTCTATCTCTGACCAAAAAGTCAACTTTGGTCAAAATGGTCAATCCTTGACCCAATGACCAGCCCTTTGACCCAATAGATCAACTTTTGACCAAAAAGTTAACTTTGGCTAAAATGATCAATGCTTGACCTAATGACATACCCATTGACCTAACAGGTCAACTTTGGAGCAAAAAGTCAATTTTGGTGAAAATAATCAATTTTTGACCTAATGACCACCCATTGACCCAATAGGTGAACTCCTGACCAAAAAGTCAACTTTGGTCAAAATGGTCAATTTTTTACTAAAAATTCAATTATGGTCAAAGTAGTCATTTTTTGACCTAATGGCCAATTATCTACATAATAAGTTAAAATCTGACCAAAAAATCAACTTGGTCAAAATCGTGAATCCTTGACCCAATGACAAACTCATTGACTAAAAAGGACAAATTTTGACCAAAAAGTCAATTTTAGTCAAAATAATCAATTTTTTATTTAATGACCACCCATTGAGCCAATAGGTCAACTTTTGACCAAAAAGTCAACTTTGGTCAAAATGGTCAAGTTTTTACCCAATTACCAATCCATTGACCCAATATATCAACTTTTGACCAAAAAGTCATCTTAGGTCAAGTTGGTCAGTTCTTGACGCAATTACCAACTCATTGACCAAATAGGTCAACTTTTGACTAAAAAGTCAACTTTGGTCAAAATTGTCAATTTCTGACCTAATGAGCACCCCGTTGACTCAATGGATCAACTTTTGCCAAAAATTTAATTTTGGTCAAAATAGTCAATTTTTACCTAATGACTAAAATAATAAATTTTTGAATTAATTACCAATTATTGACCCAGAAAGTCAATCTTTGACCAAAAAGTCAAATTTGGTCAAAATGGTCAATCCTTAACCTAATGACATAACCATTGACCCAATTAGTCAACTTTTGACCAAAAAGTCAATTTTGGTCAAAATATTCAATTTTTAACCTAATGAGCTCCCATTGACCCAATTGGTCAACTTTTGACCAAAAGTCAACTTTGGTCAAAATGGTCAATTGTTGACCCAATTACCAACTCATTGGCCAAATAGGTAAACTTTTGACCAAAAAGTCAACTTTGGTCAAAATGGCGAATTTTTTACCCACTAACCACCCCGTCGACCTATTGGGTTAACTTTTGACCATAAATTCAATTTTAGTCAAAAAGGAAAATTTTTAACCTAATGACCTATTATTGACCCAATAAGTCAATCTCTGACCAAAAACTCAACTTTGGTCAGAATGGTCAATCCTTCATCCAATGACAAACTAATTGACCCAATAAGTCAACTTTTTACCAAAAAATCAATTTTGGTCAAAATTGTCAATTTTTGACCTAATGACCACCCTTTGACCCAATAGGCCAACTTTTGACCAATGACCACCCCGTGGACGCAATAGGTTAACTTTTGAACAAAAATTCAATTTTGGTCAAAATAGGTCACCTTTTGACCAAAAAATCATCTTTGATCAAAATGGTCAATTTCTAACACAATGACCCCTCGTTCACCCAATGGGTTAACTTTTGACCAAAAATTCAATTTCGGTCAAATAGTCAATTTTTGTCCTAATGACCAATTTTTTACCAAATAAGTCAATCTCTGACCAAAAAGGTAACTTTGGTCAAAATGATCAATCCTTGATCCAATAACAAACTCATTGACCCAATAAGTCAACTTTTGACCAAAAAGTCAATTTTGGTCAAAATAGTCAATTTTTGACTTTATGACCACCAATTGACCCAATAGGTCAACTTTTGACCAAAAAGTCAATTTTTGTCAAAATATTCAATTTTTGAACTGATGACCAATTATTGACCCAGTAAGCCAGTCTTTCACCACAAAATGGTTAAATTTTGACTAAAAAGTCAGCTGTGGTCAAAATGGGCAATTTCTGACCCAATGACCACCCCGTTGACCCAATGGATCAACCTTGGAACAAAAAGTCAATTATGGTCAAAATAGTCAATTTTTTACCTAATGACCAATTATTGACCCAATAAGTTAATCTCTGACAAAAAAGTCAACTTTGGTCGAAATGGTCAATCCTTGACCCAATGACAAACCATTGACCCAATAGGTCAACTTTTGACCAAAAAGTCAATTTTGATCAAAATAGTTAATTTTTGACTTAATGACCACCCATTAACCCAATAGGTCAACTTTTGACCAAAAAGTCAACTTTGGTCAAAATGGTCAATTTTTTACCTAATGACCACAATCATTGACCCAATAGATCAAATTTTGACCAAAAAGTCATCTTCGGTCAAAATGGTCATTTCTTTACCCAATCACTAACTCATTGACAAAATAGGTCAAATTAGTCAAGATGGTCAATTCTTAAAGTAATTACCAACTCATTGACCAAATAGGTTAACTTTTGACTAAAAAGTCAAATTTGGACAAAATGATCAATTTTTGACCCCATTAGCACCACGTTGACCCGATGATCAATTTTTGACCTAATGATCAAAATAGCCAATTTTTGAATTAAAGAACAATTATTGACCCAATAGGTCAATCTCTGACCAAAAAGTCAACTTTGGTCAAAATGATCAATCCTTGACCCAATGACAAACCCATTGACCCAAAAGGTTAAGTTTCGACAAAAAAGTCAATTTTGGTCAAAATAGTTGGTTTTTGACCTAATGACCAATTATTGACCCAGTAAGCCAATCAATGACCAAAAAATCAACATTGGTCAAAATGGTCAATCCTTGACCCAATGACCAACCCATTGACCCAATATGTCAACTTTTGACCAAAAAGTCAACTTTGGTCAAAATGATCAAATCTTGGACCCAATAACCAACGTCATGGCCCAATAAGTCAACTTTTGACCAAAAATTTAATTTTGGCCAAAATAGTTAAATTTTGACCTAATGAACACCCATTGAACCAATTGGTTAACTTTTGACCAAAAAAGTCAACTTTGGTCAAAATGGTCAATTTTTGACCCAATGACCAACCCATTGAACCAATTGGTCAACTTTTGACCAAAAAGTTATCTTTGGTCAAAATGGTCAATTCTTGACCAAATTACCAACTCATTGACCAAATATGTTATCTTTTTTGACCAAAAGTCAACTTTGGTTAAACTGATCAATTTCTGACCCACCCGATGACCCAATGGGTTAACTTTTGACCAAAAATTAAATTTTGGTCAAAATAATCTATTTTCGCCTAATGACCAATTATCGACCTCAATAAGTTAATCTTCGACCAAAAAGTCAACTTTGGTCAAAATGGTAAATCCTCGAGCCAATGAAAAACCCATTAACCTAATCAGTCAAATTTCGACCAAAAAGTCAATTTTGGTCAAAATAGTCAATTTCGACTTAATGACCGCCTATCGACGCAATTGGTCAACTTTTGACCAAAAAGTCAACTTTGGTCAAAATGGTCAATTTTCAACCCAATGACCAACCCATTGACCAAATAGATCAACTTTTGACCAAAAAGTCATCTTTGGTCAAGATGGTCAATTCTTGACAAAATTATCAACTCATTGACCAAATAGGTCAACGTTTGACCAAAAAATCAACTTTGGTAAAAATGCTTAATTTCTGACCCAATGAGCACCCCGTTGACCCAATGAATCACTTTTGACAAAAAATTTAATTTTGATCAAAATAATCATTTTTTGATATAATAACCAAAATAGTCAATTTTTGAATTAATGACCAATTATTGACCCAATAAGTCAATCTTTGACCAAAAATTCAACTTTTTGAAAATGGTTCATCCTTGACCCAGTATGTCAACTTTTGACCAAAAAGTCAATTTTGGCCAAAATAGTTAATTTTTGACCTAATGACCCATAATTGACCCAATTGGTCAACTTTTAACCAAAATGTCAACTTTGGTCAAAATAGTCAATTTTTGACCTAATGACCACCCTTGACCCAATAGGTCAACTTTTGACCAAAAAGTCAACTTTGGTCAAAAAGGTCAATTTTTGACCTAAAGACCACCCATTGAGCAAATACGTCAACTTTTGACCAAAAAGTCAACTTTGGTCAAAGTAGTTAATTTTTGACTTAATGACCACCCATTGACCCAATAGGTCAAATTTTGACCAAAAAGTCAGCATTGGTCAAAATGGTCAATTTTGGCCCCAATGACCAACACATTGACCCAATAGATCAACTTTTGACCAAAAAGTCATCTTCACTCAAAATGCTCAATTCTTGACCCAATTACCAACTCATTGACCAAAAAGTTAACTTTGGTCAAAATGTTCAATTTCTGACCCAATGACCACCCCGTTGACCCAAATCGGTCAACTTTTGACAAAAAGTCAACTTTTGTCAAAATGGTCAATCCTTGACCCAATGACCAACCCAATAACCCTATATGTCAACTTTTGATCAAAAAGTCAATTTTAGTCAAAATAGTCAATTTTTGACCAAACGACATTATTGCCCAGCATGACAAAAAATCTCTGACCAAAATGTCAACTTTGGTAAAAATGGTTTATCCTTGAACCAATGACCAACCCCTTGACCCAATAAGTCGATCTCTGACCAAAAAGTCAACTTTGGTCAAAATGGTCAATCCTTGCCCCAATGACCAACCCATTGACTCAATATGACAACTTTTGACCAAAAAGTCAATTTTGATTAAAATAATCAATTTTTTACCTAATGACAAATTATTGCCTAGTATGCCAATCTCTGACCAAAATGTCACCTTTTGTCAAAATGGTCAATCCTTGACCCAATGACCAACCCGTTGACCCAATATGTCAACTTTTGAACAAAAAGCTAATGTTGGTCAAAATAGTCAATTTTTGAATTAATGACCAATTATTGACCCAGTAAGTCAATCACTAACCAAAAAATCAACTTTGGTCAAAATGGTCAATCCTTGACCTAATGACCAACCCATTGACCCAATAGATCAACTTTTGACCAAAAAGTCATCTTTGGTCAAAATGGTTAATTCTTAACGCAATTACAACTCATTGACCAAATATGTCAACTTTTGACAAAAAGTCAACTTTGGTCAAAATAGTCAATTTCTGACCCAATGGATCAACTTTTGACCAAAAAATTAATTTTGATCAAAATAGTCAATTTTTGACCTAATGACCTAAATAGTCAAATTTTGAATTAATGACCTATTATTGACCTAATAAGTTAATCTCTGACCAAAAAGTTGACCTTGGTCAATCCTTGACCCAATGACAAAGCTATTGACCCAATAGGTCAACTTTTGACCAAAAAGTCAATTTTGGTCAAATTAGTTAATTTTTGACCTAATGACAACCCATTGACCCAATTGGTCAACTTTTGACAAAAAAAGTCAACTTTGGTCTAAATAGTCAATTTTTGATAAAATAACCACCATTTACCCAATAGGTCAACTTTTGACCAAAAAGTCAACTTTGGTTAACTTGTCAATTTTTGACCTAATGACCATCAATTGACCCAATTGATAAACTTTTGACCAAAAACTCAACTTTGGTCAAAAGTGTTAATTTTTGACCTAATCACCACCCGTTTACCCAATAGGTCAACTTTTCACTAAAAAGTCAATTTTGGTCAAAATAGACAATTTTTGCCCTAAAGACCAACCCATTGACCCAATAGATCAACTTTTCACCAAAAAGAGCTTCGGTCACAATGGTCAATTTCTTGACCCAATTACCAACTAATTGACCAAATAGGTCAACTTTTGACAAAATAGTGAACTTTCGTCTAATGATCAATTTCCAATCCATTGACCAACCTCTGATCAATCTAACGGTCAACTTTCGACAAAAAATTTAGTTTTGGTTAAATAAATCAATTTTTGACCTAATGAACAATTATTGACCCAATATGTCTATCTCTGACCAAAAAGTCAACTTTGGTCAAAATGGTCAATCCTTGACCCAATGACTAGCCCTTTGACCCAATAGATCAACTTTTGACAAAAATCTAACTTTGGCCAAAATGATCAATCCTTGACCCAATGACATACCCGTTGACCCAATATGTCAACTTTTGACCAAAGAGTCAAATTTGGTCAAAATAATCAATTTTCGACCTAACGACCAATTATCGCCCAATAAGGCAACTCTCTGACCAAAAAGTCAACTTTGGTCAAAATGGTCAATCCTTGACCCAATGACCAACCCATTAACCCAATAGATCAATTTTTGACCAAAAAGTTAACTTTGGCCAAAATGATTAATCCTAGACCCAATGACATACTGATTGACCTGATAGGTCAACTTTTGAGAAAAAAATCAATTTTGGTCAAAATAATCAATTTTTGACCTAAGCACTACCCATTGACCCAATAAGTGAACTCTTGACCAAAAAGTCACTTTGGTCAAAATGGTCAATTTTTTACCAAAAATTCAATTATGGACAAAATAGTCAATTTTTGACCTAATGACCAATTATTGACTCAATAAGTTAATCTCTGACCAAAAGTCAACTTTGGTCAAAATGGTCAATTCTTGACCCAATGATAAACCCATTGACCCAATAGGTAAACTTTTGACTAAAAAGTCAATTTTGGTCAAAATAGTCAATTTTTGATTTAATGACCACCCATTGACCCAAAATGTCAACTTTTGACCAAAAAGTCAAGTTTGGTCAAATGGTCAATTTTTGACCCAATTACTAACCCATTGACCCAATAGATCAACTTTTGACCAAAAGGTCATCTTTGGTCATGATGGTCAATTCTTGACGCAATTGCCAACTCATTGACCAAATAGATCAACTTTGGTCAAAATGGTGCATTTCTGACCCAATGACTATTTGAACTGATGGGTTAACTTTTGACAGAAAATTCAATTTTTGTCAAAATATGTCAACTTTTGACCAAAAAGTCATCTTTGGTGAAAATTATCAATTTCTGACTCAATGACAACCCTGTCGACCAAATGGGTTAACTTTTGACCAAAAATTCAATTTTGTTCAAATTTGACAATTTTTGAATTAATGAGTAATTATTGACCCAACGTGTCAATATTTGACCAAAAAGTCAACTTTGGTCAAAATGGTCAATCTTTGACCCAATGACAAACCCATTGACCCAATAGGTCAACTTTTGACCAAAACGTCAATTTTGGTCAAAATAGTCAATTTTTAATCTAATGACCACCCATTGACCCAATAAGTCAACTTTTGACCAAACAGTCAATATTGGTCAAAATAGTCAATTTTTGACTTAATGACGGACGTTGACCCAATAGGTCAACTTTTGACCAAAAAGTCAACTTTGATCAAAATGGTCAATTTTCGACCCAATGATCAACCCATTGACCCAATTGATCAACTTTTGACCAAAAAGTCATCTTTTGACAAAATGGTCAATTCTTGACGCAATTACGAACTCATTGACCAAATAGGTCAACTTTTGACCAAAAAGTCAACTTTTGTCAAAATGGTCAACTTCTAACCAAATGTGCACCCAGTTGACCCAATGGATCAACTTTTGACCAAAAATTTAATTTTGGTCAAATTAGTCAATTTTTGACCTTATGACCAAAGTAGTCAATTTTTAAATTTATCCCCAATTATTGGCCCAATAACTCAATCTTTGACCAAAAAGTCAACTTTGGTCAAAATGGTCAATCTTTGACCCAATGACAAACCCATTGACCCAGCATGTCAACATTTGACAAAAAAGTCAGTTTTGGTTAAAATGGTCAATTTTGGACCTAATAAATAAAATGACCACACATTGACCCAATTGGTTAACTTTTAGCCTAAATTCAACTTTGGTAAAAATGGTCAATTTTTGACCTAATGACCAACCCATCGACTCAATAGGTCAACTTTTGACCAAAAAGTCATACTTGGTCAAAATGGTCAATTCTTGACCCAATTACATCCTCATTGAATATATAAGTCAATGTTTGACCAAAAGGTCATCATTGGTGAAAATGGTTAATTTCTGACCCATTGACCACCCCGTTCACCCAATGGGTTAACTTTTGACAAAAAATTCAACTTTGGTCAAAATAGACAATTTTTGACCTACTGAACATATAATGACCCAAAATGGTCAATCTTGACATAATGACCAACTCATTGGCCCAATAGGTAAACATTTGACCAAAAAGACATTTTTTGTCAAAATAGTCAATTTTTTACCTAATGACCGCCTCATTGACCAAAATAGGTCAACTTTTGACCAAAAAGACAACTTTGGTCAAAATGGTCAATCCTTGACCCAATGACCAACCCATTGACCCAATAGATCAACTTTGGAACAAAAAGTCAATTATGGTCAAAATAGTCAATTTTTGACCTAATGACCAATTATCGACTGCAATAATCTCGACTAAACAGCTTCGACCCAAAAGTCAACTTCGGTCAAAATGGTCAATCCTTGACCCAATGACAAATCCATTGACCTTATATGTCAACTTTTGACCAAAAAGTCAACTTTGTTCAAAATGATAAATCCTTGACCCAATGACCAACCTCTTGGCCTAATAGGTCAACTTTTGACAAAAAAGTTAATTTTGGTTAAAATAGATAATTTTTGAATTAATGACAAATTATTGACCCAATAAGTCAATCTCTGACCATCAACATTGGTCAAAATGGTCAAACCTCGACCCAATGACAAACCCATTGACCTAATAAGTTAACTTTTGACCAAAAAGTCAATTTTGGTCAAAATAGTCAATTTTTGACCTAATGACCACCCATTGACCCAATAGGTCAACTTTTGACCAAAAAGTTAACTTTGGTCAAAATGGTCAATTTTTGACCCAATGACCAACCCATTGACCCAATAGGTCAACTTTTGACCAAAAAGTCATCTTTGGTCAAAACAGTCAAATTCTTGACTCAATTACCAACTCATTGACCAAATAGGTCATCTTTTAACGAAAAAGTAAACTGGTCAAAATGATCAATTTCTGACCCAATAAACTCCCTGTTGACCCAATCGGTTAACTTTTGACCAAAAATTCAATTTTGATCACAATAGTCAATTTTTCTCCTGATGACCAATTATTGACCCAATAAGTCAATCTCTGACCAAAAAGTCAACTTTGTTCAAAATGGTCAATCCTTGACCCAATGACAAACCCATTGACCCAATAGGTCTACTTTTGACCAAAAACTCTTTTTTGGTCAAAATAGTCAGTTTTTGACCTAATGACCACCCATTAACCCAACAGGTCAACTTTTGAACAAAAAGTCAACTTTGGCCAAAATGGTCAATTTTTTACCCAATGAACAACCCATTGACCCAATAGATCAAATTTTGACCCAAAAGTCATCCTCGGTCAAAATGGTCAATTCTTGAACAAATTTCCAACTCACTGACCAAATAAGTTAACTTTTGACCAAAATGTCAACTTTGGTCAAAATGATCAATTTCTGACCCAAAGACAACCCCGTTGACCAAACGGGTCAACTTTTGACAAAAATTTTATTTTGGTCAAAATAATCAATATTTGACCTAGACCAATTATTGACCCAATAAGTCAATCTCTGACTAAGAAGTCAACTTTGATCAAAATGGTCAATCCTTGACCTAATGACAAACCCATTGACCCAATTGGTCAAATTTTGACCAAAAAGTAAATTTTTGTCAAAATAGTCAATTTTTGACATAATGACCACCCGTTAACCCAATAGGTCAACTTTTGACCAAAAAGTCAACATTGGTCAAAATAGTCAATTTTTGACCAAATGAACAACCCATTGACCTAATAGATCAAATTTTGACCCAAAAGTCATTTTCGGTCAAAATGATCAATTCTTGACCTAATTACCAACTCATTAAGCAAATAAGTCAACTTTTGACCAAAAAGTCAACTTTGGTCAAAATGGTCAATTTCAAACCCAATGACCACCGCGTTGACCCAATGGGTCAACTTTTGACCAAAAATTTAATTTTGGTGAAAGTAATCAATATTTGACCTAATGACAAATTGTTAACCTAATAACTCAATCTCTTACTTAAAAGTAAACTTTGATCAAATTGGTGAATCCTTGACCCAATGACAAACCCATTGACCAAATAGGTCAACTTTTGACTAAAAAGTTAATTTTGGTCAAAATAGTCAATTTTCGATATTATGACAACCCATTAACCCAATAGATCAACTTATGAACAAAAAGTCAATTTTATTCAAAATAATTAATATTCGACCTAATGACCAATTTTTGACCTAGTAAGTCAATCTCTTACCAAAAAGTCAACTTTAGTCAAAATGGTCATTCCTTAACCCAATGACAAACCCATTTACCAATGGGTCAACTTTTGACTAAAAAGTCAATTTTGGTCAAAATGATCAATCCTTGACCCAATGACCAGTCGATTGGCCAAATGACAAACTCTTGACAAACTCAGTGATACAATTGGTCAACTTTTAACCAAAAAGTCAATTTTGGTCAAAATAGTCAATTTTTTACCTAATGACCACCCATTGATCTATACAGTCAACTTTTGACTAAAAAGTTAACTTTTTTGTCAAAATGCTCAGTTTTTTACCCAATGACCAACCCATTGACCCAATAGATCAAATTTTGACCAAAACGTCATCCTTGGTTAAAATGGTCAATTCTTGACCCAATTACAAACTCGTTGACCAAATTGGTCAACTTTCGATCAAAAGTCAACTTTCGTCAAAATGGTCAATTTTCGACACAATGATCAATCCGCAATTGATCCAATGGGTCAACTTTACACAAAAAATTTAATTTTTTCAAAATAGTCAATGTTTGACCTAATGACCAATTTTTGACCTAATGAACAACCCATTAACCAAATAGATATTCCGTTGACCAAAATGGTCAGTTTTTGACATAATGACCAACCCATTGAACCAGTAAGTCAACTTTTGAGTAAAAAATCATCTTTAGCCAAAATGGTCAATTCTTGACCCAATTACCAACTCATCAACCAAATAGGTCAATTTTTTACCAAAAAATTAACTTTGGTCATAATGGCCAATTTCTGACCAAATGACCACCCTGTTGACACAATGGGATAACTTTGACTAAAAATTCAATTTTGGTCAAAATAGTTAATTTTTGACGTAATGACCAATTATTGACTCAATATGTCGATCTCTGACCAAAAAGTCAATTTTGGTCAAAATGGTCAATCCTTAACCCATTGAAAACCCCATTACCCAATAGGTCAACTTTTGACCAAAAAAGTCAATTTTAGTCAAAATATTCAATTTTTTGCATAATGACCACCCATTAAACCAATAGGTCTTTTGACCAAAAAATCACATTTTGACCTAATGACCTATTATTGATCGAGTAAGCCAATCTCTGACCTAAAAGTTAAATTTGGTTAAAATGGTCAATCCTTAACCCAATGACCAACCCATTGACCAAATATGTCAACTTTTGACCAAAAATTCTACTTTAGTTGACCTAGTGACAAACCATTGGCCTAATAGGTCAACTTTTGAGCAAAAACGCAATTTTGGTCAAAATAGTCAATTTTTGAATTAATGACCAATTATTGACCCAATGAGTCAATCTCTGACCAAAAAGTCAACTTTGGTCAAAATGGTTAATCCTTGACCCAATGACTAACCCATTATCCCAATATGTCAACTTTTGACCAAATTGTCAATTTTGGTCAAAATAACCAATTATCGACATAATGTCCACCCATCGACCAAATAGGTCAACTTTTGATCATAAAGTCAACTTTGGTCAAAATGGTCAATCCTTGATCCAATGACCAACCCATTGACCTAATAGGTCAACTTTTGTCTAAAAAGTCATCTTTGGTTAAAGTGGTCAATTCTTAACCCAATTACCAACTCATTGGCCAAATAGGTCAGCTTTTAACCAAAAAGTCTACTTTGGTTGACCCAGTGACAAACCATTAGCCTAATAGGTCAACTTTTGGGCAAAAAACTCAATTTTGGTCAAAATAGTCAATTTTTGAATTAATGACCAATTATTGACCCAATGAGTCAATCTCTAACAAAAAAGTCAACATTGGTCAAAATGGTTAATCCTTGACCCAATGACTAACCCATTATCCCAATATGTCGACTTTTGACAAAATTGTCAATTTTGGTCAAAATAGACAATTATTGACATAATGTCCACCCATTGACCAAATAGGTCAAATTTTGACCATCAAGTCAACTTTGGTCAAAATGGTCAATCATTGACCCAATGACCAACACATTGACCTAATAGGTCAACTTTTGTCTAGACAATCATCTTTGGTTAAAGTGGTCAATTCTTAACACAATTACCAACTCATTGGCCAAATAGGTCAACTTTTGACCAAAAAGTGAACTTTGGTGTAAATGGTCAATTTCTGACCCAATGACCACGACCACCCCGTTGGCCCATTGGGTTAACTTTTGACCAAAAATTCAATTTTGGTCAAAATAGTCAATTTTTGACCTAATGACCAATTATTGACCCAATAAGTTAATCTTTGACCAAAAAGACAACTTTTGTCAAAATGGTCAATCCTTTACCCAATGATAAACCCATTGACCCAATAGGTCAATTTTTGACCAAAAAGTCAAATTTTGTCAAAATAGTCAGTTTTTGACCTAATGACCACCCATTGACCCAATATGTAAACTTTTGACCAAAAAGTCAACATTGGTCAAAATGGTCAATTTTTGACCAAAAGACCAAACGATTCACCCAATAGATCAACTTTTGACCAAAAAGTCATCTTAGGTCAAAATGGTCAATTCTTAACCTAATTACCAACTCGTTGAGCAAATAGGTCAACTTTTGACCAAAATGTAAACTTTGGTCAAAATGGTTAATTTCTGACCCAATGACCACCTTATAACCTAATGATCTTTTGACCAAAAATTTAATTTTGGTCGAAATAGGTCAACTTTCGACCAAAAAGTTATCTTTGGTCAAAAATGGTCAATTTCTCGACCTAATGACCACCCCGTTAAACCAATGGGTTAACTTTTGACCAAAATTTCAATTTTGGTCAAAATAGTCAATTTTTGACCTAATGACCAATTATTGAACCAAAAGGTCAATCTCCGACCAAAAAGTAAACTTTGTTCAAAATGGTTAATCCTTGACCCAATGACGAACCCATTGACCCAATAGGTAACCTCTTGACCAAAAAGTCAATTTTGTGTCAAAATAGTCAATTTTTGACCTTATGATCAATTATTGACCTAGATAGCCAATCACTGACCAAAAAGTCAACTTTGGTCAAAATGGTCAATCCTTGACCCAATGACCAACCCATTGACCCAATAGGTCAATTTTTGACCAAAAAGTCAACTTTGATCAAAATGAGCAAATCATTGACCCAATGACCAACCCATTGGCCTAATATGTCAACTTTTGACCAAAAACTCAATTTTGGTCAAAATAGTCTATTGTTGAATTAGTGACCAACTATTGACCCAATAAGTCAAACACTGACCAAAAAGTCAACTTTGGTCAAAATGGTCAATCCTTGACCCAATGACAAGCCCATTGACCTAATAGGTCAACTTCTGACCAAAAAGTCAATTTTGGTCAAAATAGTCAATTTTTGACCTAAAGACCACTCATTGACCAAATTGGTCAACTTTTGACCAAAAAGTTGGCTTTGGCCAAAATGGACAATTTTTGACCCATGGTGCAAACCATTTACCCTATAGGTCAACTTTGGACCAAAAATTAATTTTTGGTCGAAATGGTCAATTCTTGACTCAATTACCAACTCAATGACCAAGTAGATCAACTTTCGACCAAAAAGTCAACTTTCGGTTAAAATGGTCAATTTTCGACTCCATCGACTAACACGTTGACCCAATAGGTCAACTTTTGACCAAAAATTTAATGTTGGTCAAAATAGTCAATTTATGGCCTAATGATCAAAATAGTCAATTTTTGAATTAATGACCAATTATTGACCCAATAAGTCAATCTCTGACCAAAAAGTCAACTTTGGTCAAAATGGTCAATCATTGACCCAATTACAAACTCATTGACCCATTAGGTCAACTTTTGACAAAAAAGTTAATTTTAGTGAAAATAGTCAATTTTTAAACTCATTACCACATATTGACCCAATATTTCAACTTTTGACCAAAAAGTCAATTTTGGTCAGATAGGTTAATTTTTGACCCAATAACCAACCCATTGACCCAATCGATTAACTTTTGACCAAAAAGTCATCTTAGGTTAAAATGGTCAATTCTTGACCCAATTACCAACTCGTTAATAAAATAGGTCAACTTTTGACCAAAAAGTCAACTTTGGCTAAAATGGTCAATTTTTGACCCATTGTGCAAACCATTTACCCTATAGGTCAACTTTTGACCGAAAATTAATTTTTGGTCAAAATGGCCAATTCTTGACTTAATTACCAACTCAATGACCAAGTAGGTCAACTTTTGACCAAAAAGTCAACTTTGGTCAAAATGGTCAATTTCTGACCCACTGACTAACACGTTGACCCATTGGGTTAACTTTTGACCAAAAATTTAATTTTAGTCAAAATAGTCAATTTATGGCCTAATGATCAAAATAGTCAATTTTTGAATTAATGACCAATTATTGACCCAATAAGTCAATCTCTGATCAAAAAGTTAACTTTGGTCAAAATGGTCAATCATTGACCCAATTACAAACTCATTGACCCTTAGGTCAACTTTTGACAAAAAAAGACAATTTTGGTCAAAATAGTCAATTTTTAACCTCATGACCACATATTGACCCATTACTTCAACTTTTGACCAAAAAGTCAATTTTGGTCAAATTTGTTAATTTTTGACCCAATAACCAGCCCATTGACCCAATCGATTAACTTTTGACCAAAATATGTTAATTCTTGACCCAATTACCAACTCATTAACAAAATAGGTCAACTTTTAACCAAAAAGTCAACTTTGGTCAAAATGGTCAATTTTTGAACTAATGACCACCGTGTTGACCGAATGGGTTAACTTTTGACCAAAAATTCAATCTTGATAAAAATAAGTTAACTTTTGACCAAAAAGTCATGTTTGATCAAAATGATCAATTACTGACCCAATGACCACCCCGTTGACCCAATGGGTTAACTTTAGACCAAAAACTCAACTTTGGTCAAAATAGTTAATTTTTGACCTAATGACCAATTATTGACCCAAAAAGTCAATCTCTAACCAAAAAGTCAATTTTTGTCAAAATGGTTAATTCTTGACCCAATGACTAACCCATTGACCCAATAGGTCAACTTTTGACCAAAAAGTTAACTTTGGTCAAAATGGTCAATCCTTGACCCAAAGACCAACACATTGACCTAATAGTCAACTTTCAGTCCAAAAATCAATTTTGGTCAAAATAGTCAATTTTCGACTTAATGACCAATTATCAACCAATTAGCAATCAATCTCAACAAAAGTCAACTTTGGTCAAAATGATCAATCCTCGAGCTAATGACCAACCTCATTGACTAATAGGTCAACTTTTGACCAAAAAGTCAACTTTTGTCAAAATAGTCAATTTTTGAATTAATGACCAATTATTGACCCAATAAGTCAATCTCTGACTAAAAAGTCAACTTTGGTTAAAATGGTCAATCCTTGACCCAATGATAAACCCATTGACCTAATAGGTCAACTTTTAACCAAAAAATCAATTTTGGTCTAAATAGTCAATTTTTGACCTAATGACCACCCATTGACCCAATAGGTCAACTTTTGACCAAAAAGTCAACTTTGATCAAAATGGTCAATTTTTTACCTAATGACCAACCCATTGACCCAATAGGTTAACTTTTAACTAAAAGTCATATTTGGTCAAAATGATCAATTCTTGACCCAATTACCAACTCATTGACCAAATATGTCAGCTTTTGACGAAAAATTCAACCTTGATTAAAATGGTCAATTTCAGACCCATTGACCACCTCGTTGACCCAATGGGTTAACTTTTGACCAAAAATTTAATTTTGGTCAAAATAGACAATTTTTGAATTAATGACCAATTATTGATCCAATAATTCAA
This sequence comes from Papilionanthe hookeriana x Papilionanthe teres, assembly GCA_022702705.1. Taxonomy (NCBI): domain Eukaryota; kingdom Viridiplantae; phylum Streptophyta; class Magnoliopsida; order Asparagales; family Orchidaceae; genus Papilionanthe; species Papilionanthe hookeriana x Papilionanthe teres. The sequence goes on from CM040438.1 coordinate 20,851,600, forward strand.
TCTCTGACGAAAAAGTCAACTTTGGCTAAAATGGTCTTTCCTTGACCTAATGACAAACTCATTGACCCAATATGTCAAGTTTTGACCAAAAAGTCATTTTGTCAAAATTGTCAATTTTTGACTTAATGACCACCCATTGACACAATAGGTCAACTTTTGACAAAAAAGTCAACTTTGGTCAAAAAGGTCAATTTTTGACCCAATGACTAACCCATTGACCTAATAGATCAACTTTTGATGAAAAAGTCATATTCGGTCAAATGGGTCAATTCTTGACCCCATTACCAACTCATTGACCAAATAGGTCAACTTTGACAAAAGTCAACTTTGGTCAAAATGGCCAATTTTTCACCCAATGACAAACCCGTTTACCCAATAGGTCAACTTTTGACCAAAAAGTCAATTTTGGTCAAAATAGACAATTTTTAAATTAATCACCAATTATCGACCGAATAAGTCAATCTCGGACCAAAAAGTCAACTTTGGTCAAAATGGACAATCTTTGACCCAATGATAAACCCATTAACCCAATAGGTCATCATTTAACTAAAAAGTCAAATTTGGTTAAAATAGTTAATTTTTGACCTAATGACCACACATTGACCCAATTTGTCAACTTTTGGCCAAAAAGTAAACTTTGGTCAAAATGGTCAATTTTTGACCCAATCACCAACCCATCGACCTAATAGGTCAACATTCGACCAAGAAGTCAACTTTAGTCAAAATGGTCAATCTCGACCCAATTACTAACTCATTCACTCAAACAGTCAACATTTGACCAAAAAGTCATTATTGGTCAAAATGATTAATTTCTGACCCAATGAACACCCCATTGACCCAATAGGTCAACTTTTGACCTAATGACAATATATTGACCCGATAAGTCAATCTCTGACCAAAAAGTCAACTTTGGTCAAAAAGGTCAATCCTTGACCCAATGACAAACCCATTGACCCAATAGGTCAATATTTGACCAAAAAGTCAATTTTGGTCAAAATAGTCAATTTTGACTTAATGACCACCTAATGACCCAAGAGGTTAACTTTCGACCAAAAAGTCAATTATGGTCAAAATAGTCAATTTTTGACCTAATGATCAATTACTGAACCAGTAAGCCAATCTCTGAATAAAAAGTGAACTTTGGTCAAAATAGTCACTTTTGAGCAAATGACCAACCTATTAACCCAATATGTCAACTTTTGACCAAAAAGTTAACTTTGGTTAAATGATTAATCCTTGACACAATGATCAACCCATTGGCCCAATAGGTCAACTTTTAACCCAAAAGTCATCTTTGGTCAAAATGGTCAATTTCTGACCCAATGACCACCCCGTTGACATAATGGGTTAACCTTTAACAAAAAAATTCAATTTTGGTCAAAATAGTCAATTTTTAACCTAATGATCATATATTGACCCAATAGGTCAATCTCTGACCAAAAATTCAACTTTGGACAAAATGGTCAATCCTTGACCCAGTGACAATCCCATTGACCCAACAGGTCGTCAAATTTTGGCAAAAATATCAATTTTGGTCAAAATAGTTAATTTTTGACCTAATGACAACCCATTGACCCGATAGGTCAACTTTTGCCAAAAAGTCAACTTTGGTAAAAATAGTTAATTTTTCACCCAATGACCAACCCATTTATCCAATAAGACAACTTTTGACCGAAAAAGTCATCTTTGGTAAAAATGGTCAATTCTTGACCCAATTACCAACTCATTGAACAAAAAAGTCAACTTTGGTCAAAATGGTCAATTAACCCATTGACCTCCCAATTAACCAAATGGGTTAACTTTTGACCAAAAAATTCAATTTTAGGCAAAATAGTCAATTTTTGACCTAATGACCAGTTATTGACCCAGTAAGCCAATCTCTGACCAAAAAGTCAACTTTCGTCAAAATGGTCCATCCTTGACCCAATGACCAACCCAATGACCCAATAGGTTAACTTTTGATCAAAAAGTCAACTTTGGTCAAAATGATCAATCCTTGACCCAATGACAAACCCATTGACCCAATTGGTCAAATTTTGACCAAAAAGTAAATTTTGGTCAAAATAGTCAATTTTTGACATGATGACCACCCGTTAACTCAATAGGTCAACTTTTGACCAAAAGTCAACTTTGGTCAAAATAGTCAATTTTTGACCAAATGAACAACCCATTGACCTAATAGATCAAATTTTGACCAAAAAGTCATTTTTGGTCAAAATGGTCAATTCTTGACCAATTACCAACTCATTGACCAAATAAGTCAACTTTTGACCAAAAAGTCAACTTTGGTCAAAATGGTCAATTTCTAACCCAATGATCATCCTGTTGACCCAATGGGTCAACTTTTGACCAAAAATTTAATTTTGGTGAAAGTAATCAATATTTGACCTAATGACAAATTGTTAACCTAATAACTCAATCTCTGACTAAAAAGTCAACTTTGGTCAAAATGGTGAATCCTTGACCCAATGACAAACCCATTGACCCAATAGGTCAACTTTTGACTAAAAAGTTAATTTTGGTCAAAATAGTCAATTTTCGATATTATGACCACCCATTAACCCAACAGATCAACTTATGAACAAAATAGTCAATATTTGACCTAATGACCCTTTATTGTCCCAGTAAGTCAATCTCATACCAAAAAGTCAACTTTAGTAAAAATGGTCATTCCTTAACCCAATGACCAACCCATTTACCAATGGGTCAACTTTTGACCAAAAAGTCAATTTTGGTCAAAATGATCAATCCTTGACCCAATGACCAGCCGATTGGCCAAATGACAAACTCTTGACAAACCCAGTGATGCAATAGGTCAACTTTTAACAAAAAAATCAATTTTGGTCAAAATAGTCAAATTTTTACCTAATGACCACTCATTGACCCAATAGGTCAACTTTTGACTAAAAAATTAACTTTTTGTCAAAATGCTCAGTTTTTTACCCAATGACCAACCCATTGACCCAATAGATCAAATTTTGACCAAAAAGTCATCCTTGGTCAAAATGGTCAATTCTTGACCCAATTACAAACTCGTTGACCAAATACGTCAACTTTTGACCAAAAAGTCAACTTTGGTCAAAATGGTCAATTTCTGACACAATGACCACCCCATTGACCCAATGGGTCACCTTTACACCAAAAATTTAATCTTTTCAAAATAGTCAATTTTTACCTAATGACCAATTTTTGACCCAATGACCAACCCATTAACCAAATAAATATTCCTTTGACCAAAATGGTCAGTTTTTGACATAATGACCAACCCATTGAACCGGTAAGTCAACTTTTGATTAAAAAGTCATCTTTAGTCAAAATGGTCAATTCTTGACCCAATTACCAACTCATCGACCAAATAGGTCAATTTTTTACCAAAAAAATTAACTTTGGTCAAAATGACCAATTTCTGACCAAATGACCACCCTGTTGACCCAATGGGATAACTTTGACCAAAAATTCAATTTTGGTCAAAATAGTTAATTTTTGACCTAATGACCAATTATTGACTCAATATGTCGATCTCTGACCAAAAAGTCAATTTTGGTCAAAATGGTCAATCCTTAACCCATTGAAAACCCCATTGACCCAATAGGTCAACTTTTGACCAAAAAAGTCAATTTTAGTCAAAATATTTAATTTTTTGCATAATGACCACCCATTAAACCAATAGGTCAACTTTTGACCAAAAAATCACATTTTGACCTAATGACCAATTATTGACCGAGTAAGCCAATCTTGACATAAAAGTTAAATTTGGTTAAAATGGTCAATCCTTAACCCAATGACCAACCCATTGACCAAATATGTCAAATTTTGACCAAAAATTCTACTTTAGTTGACCTAATGACAAACCATTGGCCTAATAGGTCAACTTTTGAGCAAAAACGTAATTTTGATCAAAATAGTCAATTTTTGAATTAATGACCAATTATTGACCCAATGAGTCAATCTCTGACCAAAAAGTCAACTTTGGTCAAAATGGTTAATCCATGACCCAATGACTAACCCATTATCCCAATATGTCAACTTTTGACCAAATTGTCAATTTTGGTCAAAATAGTCAATTATTGACATAATGTCCACCCATTGACCAAATAGGTCAACTTTTGACCATAAAGTTAACTTTGGTCAAAATGGTCAATCCTTGATCCAATGACCAACCCATTGACCTAATAGGTCAATTTTTGACCAAAAAGTCAACTTTGATCAAAATGAGCAAATCATTGACCTAATGACCAACCCATTGGCCTAATATGTCAACTTTTGACCAAAAACTCAATTTTGGTCAAAATAGTCAATTGTTGAATTAGTGACAAACTATTGACCCAATAAGTCAAATAGTGACCAAAAAGTCAACTTTGGTCAAAATGGTCCATCCTTGACCCAATGACAAGCCCATTGACCTAATAGGTCAACTTCTGACCAAAAAGTCAATTTTGGTCAAAATAGTCAATTTTTGACCTAAAGACCACGCATTGACCAAATTGGTTAACTTTTGACCAAAAAGTCAACTTTGGCCAAAATGGATAATTTTTGACCCATGGTGCAAACCATTTACCCTATAGGTCAACTTTGGAGCAAAAATTAATTTTTGGTCGAAATGGTCAATTCTTGACTCAATTGCCAACTCAATGACCAAGTAGGTCAACTTTTGACCAAAAAGTCAACTTTGGTTAAAATGGTCAATTTCTGACCCACTGACTAACACGTTGACCCAATGGGTCAACTTTTGACAAAAAATTTAATTTTGGTCAAAATAGTCAATTTAAGGCCTAATGATCAAAATAGTCAATTTTTGAATTAATGACCAATTATTGACCCAATAAGTCAATCTCTGACCAAAAAGTCAACTTTGGTCAAAATGGTCAATCATTGACCCAATTACAAACTCATTGACCCATTAGGTCAACTTTTGACAAAAAAAGTCAATTTAAGTGAAAATAGTCAATTTTTAACCTCATGACCACATATTGACCCAATATTTCAACTTTTAACCAAAAAGTCAATTTTGGTCAGATAGGTTAATTTTTGACCCAATAACCAACCCATTGACCCAATCGATTAACTTTTGACCAAAAAGTCATCTTTGGTTAAAATGGTCAATTCTTGACCCAATTACCAACTCATTAACAAAATAGGTCAACTTTTGACCAAAAAGTCAACTTTGGCCAAAATGGTCAATTTTTGACCCATTGTGCAAACCATTTACCCTATAGGTCAACTTTTGACCGAAAATTAATTTTTGGTCAAAATGGTCAATTCTTGACTCAATTACCAACTAAATGACGAAGTAGGTCAACTTTTGACCAAAAAGTCAACTTTGGTCAAAATGGTCAATTTCTGACCCACTGACTAACACGTTGACCCAATAGGTTAACTTTTGACCAAAAATTTAATTTTGGTCAAAATAGTCAATTTATGACCTATTGATCAAAATAGTCAATTTTTGAATTAATGACCAATTATTGACCCAATAAGTCAATCTCTGATCAAAAAGTCAACTTTGGTCAAAATTGTCAATCACTGACCCAATTACAAACTCATTGACCCTTTAGGTCAACTTTTGACAAAAAAAGTCAATTTTGGTCAAAATAGTCAATTTTTAACCTCATGACCACATATTGACCGAATATTTCAACTTTTGACCAAAAAGTCAATTTTGGTCAAATAGGTTAATTTTTGACCCAATAACCAGCCCATTGACCCAATCTATTAACTTTTGACCAAAAAGTCATCTTTGGTTAAAATGGTCAATTCTTGACCCAATTACCAACTCATTAACAAAATAGGTCAACTTTTGACCAAAAAGTAAACTTTGGTCAAAATGGTCAATTTTTGAACTAATGACCACCGTGTTGACCGAATGGGTTAACTTTTGACCAAAAATTCAATCTTGATAAAAGTAGGTTAACTTTTGACCAAAAAGTTATCTTTGATCAAAATGATCAATTACTGACCCAATGACCACCCCGTTGACCCAGTGGGTTAACTTTAGACCAAAAACTCAACTTTGGTCAAAATAGTTAATTTTTTACCTAATGACCAATTATTGACCCAAAAAGTCAATCTCTAACCAAAAACTCAATTTTTGTCAAAAGGGTCAATTCTTGACCCAATGACTAAGCCATTGACACAATAGGTCAACTTTTGACCAAAAAGTTAACATTGGTCAAAGTGGTCAATCCTTGACCCAATGACCAACCCATTGACCCAATAGGTCAACTTTTGGTCAAAAAATCAATTTTGGTCAAAATAGTCAATTTTTGACTTAATGACCAAATATTGAACCAGTTAGCCAATCTCTGAACAAAAAGTTAACTTTGGTCAAAATGATCAATCCTTGAGCCAATGACCAACCTATTGGCCTAATAGGTCAACTTTTGACCAAAAAGTCAATTTTTGTCAAAATAGTTAATTTTTGAATAAATGACCAGTTATTGACCCAATAAGTCAATCTCTGACTAAAAAGTCAACTTTGGTTAAAATGGTCAATCCTTGACCCAATGACAAACCCATTGACCCAATAGGTCAACTTTTAACCAAAAAATCAATTTTGGTCTAAATAATCAATTTTTGACCTAATGACCACCCATCAATCTGATAGGTCAACTTTTGACCAAAAAGTCAACTTTGGTCAAAATGGTCAATTTTTTACCCAATGACTAACCCATTGACCCAATAGGTTAACTTTTAACTAAAAAGTCATCTTTGGTCAAAATGATCAATTCTTGACCCAATTATCAACTCATTGACCAAATATGTCGGCTTATTGCGAAAAATTCGACCTTGATTAAAATGGTCAATTTCGGACCCATTGACCACCTCGTTGACCTAATGGGTTAACTTTTGACCAAAAATTCAATTTTGGTCAAAATAGTCAATTTTTGAATTAATGACCAATTATTGAACCAATAATTCAATCTCTGACGAAAAAGTCAACTTTGGTTAAAATGGTCTTTCCTTGACCTAATGACAAACTCATTGACCCACTATTTCAAGTTTTGACCAAAAAGTCATTTTGTCAAAATTATCAATTTTTGACTTAATGACCACCCATTGACACAATAGGTTAACTTTTGACAAAAAAGTCAACTTTGGTCAAAATGGTCAATTTTTGACCCATTGACTAACCCATTGACCTAATAGATCAAGTTTTGATGAAAAGTCATATTCGGTCAAATGGGTCAATTCTTGACCCCATAACCAACTCATTGACCAAATAGGTCAACTTTGACAAAAGTCAACTTTGATCAAAATGGCCAATTTTTCACCCAATGACAAACCCGTTTACCCAATGGGTCAACTTTTGACCAAAAAGTCAATTTTGGTCAAAATAGTCAATTTTTAAATTAATCACCAATTATCGACCGAATAAGTCAATCTCGGACCAAAAAGTCAACTTTGGTCAAAATGGACAATCTTTGACCCAATGATAAACCCATTAACCCAATAGGTCATCATTTGACTAAAAAGTCAAATTTGGTTAAAATAGTCAATTTTTGACCTAATGACCGCACATTAACCCAATTGGTCAACTTTTGGCCAAAACGTAAACTTTGGTCAAAATGGTCAATTTTTGACCCAATCACCAACCCTTCGACCCAATAGGTCAACATTTGACAAAGAAGTCAACTTTGGTCAAAATGGTCAATTCCTGACCCAATTACCAACTCATTGACTAAATAGGTCAACATTTGACCGAAAAGTCATTATTGGTTAAAATGGTTAATTTCTGACCCAATGAACACCCCATTGACACAAAAGGTCAACTTTTGACCTAATGACAATATATTGACCCGATAAGTCAATCTCTGACCAAAAAGTCAACTTTGGTCAAAAAGGTCAATCCTTGACCCAATGACAAACACATTGACCCAATAAGTCAATGTTTGACCAAAAAGTCAATTTTGGTCAAAATAGTCAATTTTTGACTTAATGACCACCCAATGACCCAGTAGGTTAACTTTTGACCAAAAAGTCAATTATGGTCAAAATAGTCAATTTTTGACCTAATGACCAATTACTTAACCAGTAAGCCAATCTCTGATTAAAAAGTGAACTTTGGTCAAAATAGTCACTTTTGAGCCAATGACCAACCTATTAACCCAATATGTCAACTTTTGACCAAAAAGTTAACTTTGGTCAAATGATTAATCCTTGACCCAATGATCAACCCATTGGCCCAATAGGTCAACTTTTAACCCAAAAGTCATCTTTGGTCAAAATGGTCAATTTCTGACCCAATGACCACCCCGTTGACATAATGGGTTAACCTTTAACAAAAAATTCAATTTTGGTCAAAATAGTCAATTTTTAACCTAATGATCATATATTGACCCAATAGGTCAATCTCTGACCAAAAATTCAACTTTGGTCAAAATGGTCAATCCTTGACCCAGTGACAAACACATTGACCCAACAGGTCGTCAAATTTTGGCAAAAAAGTCAATTTTGGTCAAAATAGTTAATTTTTGACCTAATGACCACCCATTGACCCGATAGGTCAACTTTTGCCAAAAAGTCAACTTTGGTAAAAATAGTTAATTTTTCACCCAATGACCAACCCATTTATCCAATAAGACAACTTTTGACCGAAAAAGTCATCTTTGGTAAAAATGGTCAATTCTTGACCCAATTACCAACTCATTGAACAAAAAAGTCAACTTTTTACAAAAAAGTCAACTTTGGTCAAAATGGTCAATTGACCCATTGACCTCCCAGTTAACCAAATGGGTTAACTTTTGACCAAAAAATTCAATTTTAGGCATAGTCAATTTTTGACCTAATGACTAGTTATTGACCCAGTAAAACAATCTCTGACCAAAAAGTCAACTTTGGTCAAAATGGTTCATCCTTGACCCAATGACCAACCCATTGAACCAATAGGTTAACTTTTGATCAAAAAGTCAACTTTGGTTAAAATTATCAATCCTTGACCCAATGACAAACCCATTGACCCAATTTGTCAAATTTTGACCAAAAAGTAAATTTTGGTCAAAATAGTCAATTTTTGACATAATGACCACCCGTTAACCCAATAGGTCAACTTTTGACCAAAAGTCAGCTTTGGTCAAAATAGTCAATTTTTAACCAAATGAACAACCCATTGACCTAATAGATCAAATTTTGACCAAAAAGTCATTTTTGGTCAAAATGGTCAATTCTTGACCCAATTACCAACTCATTGACCAAATAAGTGAACTTTTGACCAAAAAGTCAACTTTGGTCAAAATGGTCAATTTCTAACCCAATGATCACCCTATTGACCCAATGGGTCAACTTTTGACCAAAAATTTAATTTTGGTGAAAGTAATCAATATTTGACCTAATGACAAATTGTTAACCTAATAACTCAATCTCTGACTAAAAAGTCAACTTTGGTCAAAATGGTGAATCCTTGACCCAATGACAAACCCATTGACCCAATAGATCTATTTATGAACAAAAAGTCAATTTTATTCAAAATAGACAATATTTGACCTAATGACCCTTTATTGGCCCAGTAAGTCAATCTCATACCAAAAAGTCAACTTTAGTAAAAATGGTCATTCCTTAACCCAATGACCAACCCATTTACCAATGGGTCAACTTTTGACCAAAAAGTCAATTTTGGTCAAAATGATCAATCCTTGACCCATCGATGACGCCCGATCGGCCAAATGACAAACTCTTTGACAAACCCGGTGATGCAATAGGTCAACTTTTAACAAAAAAAATTAATTTTGGTCAAAATAGTCAATTTTTTACCTAATGACTCACCCATTGACCCAATAGGTCAACTTTTGACTAAAAAATTAACTTTTTGTCAAAATGCTCAGTTGTTTACCCAATGACCAACCCATTGACCCAATAGATCAAATTTTGACCAAAAAGTCATCCTTGGTCAAAATGGTCAATTCTTGACCTAATTACAAACTCGTTGACCAAATTGGTCATCTTTTGACCAAAAAGTCATCTTTAGTCAAAATGGTCAATTCTTGACCCAATTACCAACTCATCGACCAAATATGTCAATTTTTTACCAAAAAAATTAACTTTGGTCAAAATGGCAAATTTCTGACCAAATGACTACCCTGTTGACCCAATAGGATAACTTTGACAAAAAATTCAATTTTGGTCAAAATAGTTAATTTTTGACCTAATGACCAATTATTGACACAATATGTCGATCTCTGACCAAAAAGTCAATTTTGGTCAAAATGGTCAATCCTTAACCCATTGAAAACCCCATTGACCCAATAGGTCAACTTTTGACCAAAAAAGTCAATCTTAGTCAAAATATTCAATTTTTTGCATAATGACCACCCATTAAACCAATAGGTCAACTTTTGACCAAAAAATCACATTTTGACCTAATGACCAATTATTGACCGAGTAAGCCAATCTTGACCTAAAAGTTAAATTTGGTTAAAATGGTCAATCCTTAACCAATGACCAACCCATTGACTAAATATGTCAACTTTTGACCAAAAATTCTACTTTAGTTGACCTAGTGACAAACCATTGGCCTAATAGGTCAACTTTTGAGCAAAAACGCAATTTTGATCAAAATAGTCAATTTTTGAATTAGTGACCAATTATTGACCCAATGAGTCAATCTCTGACCAAAAAGTCAACTTTGGTCAAAATGGTTAATCCATGACCCAATGACTAACCCATTATCCCAATATGTCAACTTTTGACCAAATTGTCAATTTTGGTCAAAATAGTCAATTATTGACATAATGTCCACCCATTGACCAAATAGGTCAACTTTTGACCATAAAGTTAACTTTGGTCAAAATGGTCAATCCTTGATCCAATGACCAACCCATTGACCTAGTTGGTCAACTTTTGTCTAAAAAGTCATCTTTGGTCAAAGTGGTCAATTCTTAACCCAATTACCAACTCATTGGCCAAATAGGTCAGCTTTTGACCAAAAAGTCTACTTTGGTTGACCCAGTGACAAACCATTGGCCTAATAGGTCAAATTTTGAGGAAAAACACAATTTTGGTCAAAATAGTCAATTTTTAAATTAATGACCAATTATTGACCCAATGAGTTAATCTCTAACCAAAAAGTCAACTTTGGTCAAAATGGTTAATCCTTGACCCAATGACTAACCCATTATCCCAATATGTCGACTTTTGATCAAATTGTCAATTTTCGTCAAAATAGTCAATTATTGACATAATGTCCACCCATTGACCAAATAGGTCAACTTTTGACCATCAAGTCAACTTTTGTCAAAATGGTCAATCCTTGACCCAATGACCAACCCATTGACCTAATAGGTCAACTTTTGTCTAGAAAGTCATCTTTGGTCAAAGTGGTCAATTCTTAACCCAATTACCAACTCATTGGCCAAATAGGTCAACTTTTGACTCAAAAGTCAACTTTTGTGTAAATGGTCAATTTCTGACCCAATGACCACCCCGTTGGCCCATTGGGTTAACTTTGACCAAAAATTCAATTTTGGTCAAAATAGTCAATTTTTGACCTAATGACCAATTATTGACCCAATAAGTTAATCTCTGACCAAAAAAAAAACTTTTGTCAAAATGGTCAATGCTTTACCCAATGATAAACCCATTGACCCAATAGGTCAACTTTTGACCAAAAAGTCAAATTTTGTCAAAATAGTCGAATTTTAACTTGACCACCCATCGACCCAATATGTAAACTTTCGACCAAAAGTTCAACTTTGGTCAAAATAATCAATTTTCGACCAAAAGACCAAACCATTCACTCCAATGAATCAACTTTCGACCAAAAAGTCATCTTAGGTCAAAATGGTCAATTCTTATCCCGATTACCAACTCGTTGAGCAAATAGGTCAACTTTTGACCAAAATGTAAACTTTGGTCAAAATGGTTAATTTCTGACCCAACGACTACCTTGTTAAACCTAATGAACTTTTGACCAAAAATTTAATTTTGGTCGAAATAGGTCAACATTTGACCAAAAAGTTATCTTTGGTCAAAATGGTCAATTTCTGACCTAACGACCACCCCGTTAAACCAATGGGTTAACTTTTGACCAAAATTTCAATTTTGGTCAAAATAGTCAATTTTTGACCTAATGACCAATTATTGAACCAAAAGATCAATCTCCGACGAAAAAGTCAACTTTGTTCAAAATGGTTAATCCTTGACCCAATGACGAACCCATTGACCCAATAGGTCAACTCTTGACCAAAAAGTCAATTTTGGTCAAAATAGTCAATTTTCGACCTTATGATCAATTATTGAACTAGTTAGCCAATCACTGACCAAAAAGTCAACTTTGGTCAAAATGGTTAATCCTTGACCCAATGACCAACCCATTGTCCCAATAGGTCAATTTTTGACCTAAAAGTCAACTTTGATTAAAATGAGCAAATCATTGACCCAATGACCAACCCATTGGCCTAGTACGTTAACTTTTGACCAAAAACTCAATTTTGGTCAAAATAGTCAATTGTTGAATTAGTGACCAACTATTGACCCAATTAGTCAACACTGACCAAAAAGTCAACTTTTGTCAAAATGGTCAATCCATGACCCAATGACAAGTCCATTGACCTAATAGGTCAACTTCTGACCAAAAAGTCAATTTTGGTCAAAATAGTCAATTTTTGACCTATAGACCACTCATTGACCTAATTGGTCAACTTTTGACCAAAAAGTCAACTTTGGCCAAAATGGACAATTTTTGACCCATGGTGCAAACCATTTACCCTATAGGTCAACTTTTGACAAAAGATTAATTTTTGGTCAAAATGGTGAATTCTTGACTCAATTACCAACTCAATGACCAAGTAGGTCAACTTTTGACCAAAAAGTCAACTTTGGTCAAAATGGTCAATTTCTGACCCACTGACTAACACGTTGACCCAATTGGTCAACTTTTGACCAAAAATTTCATTTTTGTCAAAATAGTCAATTTATGGCCTAAGGATCAAAATAGTCAATTTTTGAATTAATGACCAATTATTGACCCAATAAGTCAATCTCTGACCAAAAAGTCAACTTTGGTCAAAATGGTCAATCACTGACCCAATTACAAACTCATTGACCCATTAGGTCAACTTTTGACAAAAAAGTCAATTTTGGTCAAAATAGTCAATTGTTAACCTCATGATGACATATTGACCCAATATTTCAACTTTTGACCAAAAAGTCAATTCTGGTCAGATAGGTTAATTTTTGACCCAATAACATCTCCATTGACCCAATCAATTAACTTTTAACCAAAAAGTCATCTTTGGTTAAAATGGTCAATTCTTGACCCAATTACCAACTCATTAACAAAATAAGTCAACTTTTGACCAAAAAGTCAACTTTGGCCAAAATGGTCAATTTTTGACCCATTGTGCAAACTATTTACCCTATAGGTCAACTTTTGACCGAAAATTAATTTTGGGTCAAAATGGTCAATTCTTGACTCAATTACCAACTCAATGACCAAGTAGGTCAAGTTTTGACCAAAAAGTCAACTTTGGTCAAAATGGTCAATTTCTGACCCACTCACTAACACGTTGACCAAATGGGTTAACTTTTGACCAAAAATTTAATTTTGGTCAAAATAGTCAATTTATGGCCTAATGATCAAAATAGTTAATTTTTGAATTAATGACCAATTATTGACCCAATAAGTCAATCTCTGACAAAAAAGTCAACATTGGTCAAAATGGTCAATTATTGACCCAATTACAAACTCATTGACCCATTAGGTCAACTTTTGACAAAAAAGTCAATTTTGGTCAAAATAGTCAATTTTTATCCTCATGACCACATATTGACCCAATATTTCAACTTTTGACCAAAAAGTCAATTTTGGTCAAATAGGTTAATTTTTGACCCAATAACCAGCCCATTGACCCAATCGATTAACTGTTGACCAAAAAGTCATCTTTGGTTAAAATGGTCAATTCTTGACCCAATTACCAACTAATTAACAAAATAGGTCAACTTTTGACCAAAAAGTCAACTTTGGTCAAAATGGTCAATTTTTGAACTAATGACCACCGTGTTGCCGAATGGGTTAACTTTTCACCAAAAATTCAATCTTGATAAAAATAGGTTAACTTTTGACCAAAAAAGTCATCTTTGATCAAAATGATGAATTACTGACCCAATGACCACCCCGTTGACCCAATCGGTTAACTTTTGGACCAAAAACTAAACTTTGGTCAAAATAGTTAATTTTTGACCTAATTACCAATTATTGAACCAAAAAGTCAATCTCTACCAAAAAGTCATTTTTTGTCAAAAGGGTCAATTCTTGACCCAATGACCAACCCATTTACCCAATAGGTCAACTTTTGACCAAAAAGTTAACTTTGGTCAAAATGGTCAATCCTTGACCCAATGACCAACCCATTGACCCAATAGGTCAACTTTTGGTCAAAAAATAAACTTTGGTCAAAATGGTCAATTTTTGACTTAATGACAAATTATTGACCCAGTTAGCCAATCTCTGAACAAAAAGCCAACTTTGGTCAAAATGATCAATCCTTGAGCCAATGACCAACTTATTGGCCTAATAGGTCAACTTTTGACCAAAAAGTCAATTTTTGTCAAAATAGTCAATTTTTAAATAAATGACCAGTTATTAACCCAATAAGTCAATCTCTGACTAAAAAGTAAACATTGGTTAAAATGGTCAATCCTTGACGCAATGACAAACCCATTGACCCAATAGGTCAACTTTTAACCAAAAATCAATTTTGGTCTAAATAGTCAATTTTTGACCTAATGACCACCCATTGACCCAATAGGCCAACTTTTGACCAAAAAGTCAACTTTGGTCAAAATGGTAAATTTTTTACCCAATGACCAACCCATTGACCCAATAGGTTAACTTTTGACTAAAAAGTCATCTTTGGTCAAAATGATCAATTCTTGAACCAATTACCAACTCATTGACCAAATATGTCAGCTTTCGACGAAAAATTCAACCTTGATTAAAATGGTCAATTTCGGTACCATTAACCACCTCGTTTACCCAATGGGTTAACTTTTGACCAAAAATTCAATTTTGGTCAAAATAGTCAATTTTTAATTAATGACCAATTATTGAACCAATAATTCAATCTCTGATGAAAAAGTCAACTTTGGTTAAAATGGTCTTTCCTTGACCTAAAGACAAACCCATTGACCCAATAGGTCAACTTTTGACCAAAAAGTCATTTTGTCAAAATTGTAAATTTTTGACTTAATGACCACCCATTGACATAATAGGTCAACTTTTGACCAAAAAGTCAACTTTGGTCAAAATGGTCAATTTTTGACGCAATGACTAACACATTGACCCAATAGATCAACTTTTGACGAAAAAATCATAGTCGGTCAAATGGGTCAATTCTTGACCCCATTACCAACTCATCGACCAAATAGGTCAACTATGACAAAAGTCAACTTTGGTCAAAATGACCAATTTTTCACCCAATGACAAACCCGTTTACCCAATGGGTCAACTTTTGACCAAAAAGTCAATTTTGGTCAAAATAGTCAATTTTTAAATTAATCACCAATTATCGACCGAATAAGTCAATCTCGGACCAAAAAGTCAACTTTGGTCAAAATGGACAATCTTTGACCCAATGATAAACCCATTAACACAATAGGTCATCATTTGACTAAAAAGTCAAATTTGGTTAAAATAGTTAATTTTTTACCTAATGACCACTCATTGACCCAATTGGTCAACTTTTGGCCAAAAAGTAAACTTTGGTCAAAATAGTCAATTTTTGACCCAATCACCAACCCATCGACCCAATAGTCAACATTTGACCAAGAAGTCAACTTTGGTCAAAATGGTCAATTCTTGACCCAATTACCAACTCATTGACTAAATAGGTCAACAATTGACCAAAAAGTCATTATTGGTCAAAATAGTTAATTTCTGACCCAATGAACACCCCATTGACCCAATAGGTCAACTTTTGACCTAATGACAATATATCGAATCCGATAAGTCAATCTCTGACCAAAAAGTCAACTTTGGTCAAAATGGTCAATCCTTGACCAAATGACAAACCCATTGACCCAATAGGCCAATGTTTGACCAAAAAGTTAATTTTGGTCAAAATAGTCACTTTTTGACTTAATGACCACCCAATGACCCAATAGGTTAACTTTTGACCAAAAAGTCAATTATGGTCAAAATAGTTAATTTTTGACCTAATGACCAATTACTGAACCAGTAAGCAAATCTCTGAATAAAAAGTGAACTTTGGTCAAAATAGTCACTTTTAACCCAATGACCAACCTATTGACCCAATATGTCAACTTTTGACCAAAAAGTTAACTTTGGTCAAATGATTAATCCTTGACCCAATGACCAACCCATTGGCCCAATAGGTCAACTTTTAACCAAAAAGTCATCTTTGGTCAAAATGGTCAATTTCTGACCCAATGACCACCCCGTTGACATAATGGGTTAACCTTTGACAAAAAAATTCAATTTTGGTCAAAATAGTCAATTTTTAACGTAATGATCATATATTGACCCAATAGGTCAATCTCTGACCAAAAATTCAACTTTGGTCAAAATGGTCAATCCTTGTCCCAGTGACAAACCCATTGACCCAACAGGTCGTCAAATTTTGGCAAAAAAGTCAATTTTGGTCAAAATAGTTAATTTTTGACCTAATGACCACCCATTGACCCGATAGGTCAACTTTTCCCAAAAAGTCAACTTTGGTAAAAATAGTTAATTTTTCACCCAATGACCAACCCATTTATCCAATAAGTCAACTTTTGACCGAAAAAGTCATCTTTGGTAAAAATGGTCAATTCTTGACCCAATTACCAACTTATTGAAAAAAAAAGTCAACTTTTTACAAAAAAGTCAATCTGGTCAAAATGATCAATTGACACATCGACCTCCCAGCTAACCAAATGGGTTAACTTTTGACCAAAAATTCAATTTCAGTCAAAATAGTCAATTTTGGCCTAATGACCAGTTATTGACCCAGTAAGCCAATCTCTGACCAAAAAGTCAACTTTGGTCAAAATGGTCAATCCTTGACCCAATGACCAACCCATTGACCCAATAGGTTAACTTTTGATCAAAAAGTTAACTTTGGTCAAAATGATCAATCTTTGACCCAATGAGCAACCTGTTGGCCTAATAGGTCAACTTTTGACAAAAAAGAAAATTTTTGTCTAAATAGCCAATTTTTAAATTAATGACTAATTATTGACCCAATAAGTCAATCTTTGACCAAAAAGTCAACTTTTGTCAAAATTGTCAATCCTTGACCCAATGACAAACCCATTGACCTAATATGTCAACTTTTTACCAAAAAATTAAGTTTGGTCAAAATCGTCAATTTTTTACCTAATGACCACCCATTGAACCAATATGTCAACTTTTGACCTATAAGTCAACTTTGGTCAGAATGCTCAATTTTTGACCCAATAACCAACCTATTGACCCAATAGATCAAATTTTAACCAAAAAGTCATCTTCGGTCAAAATCGTCAATTCTTGACCCAATTACCAACTCATTGACCAAATTGAGTAACTTTTGACCAAAAAGTCAACTTTCATCAAAATGGTCAATTTCTGACTCAATGACCACCACGTTGACTCAATGAGTCAACTTTTGACCAAAAATTTAATTTTTTTCGAAATAATCAAATTTTGACCTAATGACCAATTATTGACCCAATAAGTCCATCTTTGACCAAAAAGTCAACTTTGGACAAAATGGTAAATCCTTGACCCAATGACCAACCCATTGACCCAATAGGTGAACTTTTGACCAAAAAGTCAATTTTAGTCAAAATAGTCAATTTTTTACCTAATGACCAATTATTGACCCAATAAGTCAATCTATGACCAGAAAGTCAACTTTGGTCAAAAAGATCAATCCTTGACCCAATGACCAACCCTTTGACCTAATAGGTCAACTTTTGACTAAAAAAACAACTATGGCCAAAATGATCAATCCTTGACTTAATGACCAGCTAATTGGCCTAATAGGTCAACTTTTGACCAAAAGTCAATTTTGGTCAAAATAGTCAATTTTTAAATTAATGACCAATTAGTGACCCAGTAAGTCAATCTTTTGACCAAAAAGTCAACTTTTGTGAAAATTCTCAATCCTTAACCCAATGACAAACCCATTAACCCAATAGGCCAACTTTTGACTAAAAAGTCAATTTTGATAAAAATAGTCAATTTTTAACCTAATGACCAATTATTGAACTAGTAAGCCAATCTCTGACCAAAAAGTTAACTTTGGCCAAAATGGTCAATCCTTCATCCAATGACCAACCCTTTGACCTAACAGGTCAACTTTTGATCAAAAAGTCAACTTTGGTCAAAATGATCAATCCTTGACCCAATGACCAACTCATTGGCCAAATAGGTCAACTTTTGACCAAAAAGTAAATTTTGGTCAAAATAGTCAATTTATAAATTAATGACCAATTATTGACCGAATAAGTCAATCTTTGACCTAAAAGTTAATCTTTGTCAAAATTGTCAATCCTTGACCAAATGACAAACCCGTTGATGCAATAGGTCAACATTTAACCAAAGAATCAATTTTGGTCAAAATAGTCAATTTTTTACCTAATGACCACCCATTGACCTAATATGTGAACTTTTGACGAAAAAATTAATTTTGGTCAAAATAGTTAATTTTTTACCTAATGACCAATTATTGACCTAGTGAGACAATGTCTGAAAAAAAAAGTCAACTTTAGTCAAAATGGTTCATCCTTTACCCATTGAGTAACCCATTGACCCAATTGGTTATTTTTTGATCAAAAGGTCAAATTTGGTCAAAATGATTAATCTATGACCCAATGACCTACCCATTGGCCTAACAGGTCAACATTGGACCAAAAACTCAATATTGGTCAAAATAATCAATTTTTGAATTAATGTCCAATTATTGACCCAAAAAATCAATCTCTGACCACAAAGTCAACTTTGGTCAAAGTGGTCAATCCTAGACCCAAAGACAACCCTATTAACCCAGTAGGTCAACTTTTGACCAAATAGTCAATTTTAGTCAAAATAGTCAATTTTTGACTTAATGACCACCCAGTGACCCAATACATCAACTTTTGACCAAAAAGTCAACATTGGTTAAAATGATCAATTTTTGACCCAATGACCAACCCATTGACCAATTAGGTCAACATTTGACAAAAAAAGTCATCTTTGGTCAAAATGGTCAATTCTTGACTAAATTACCAACTCATTGACCAAATAGGTAAACCTTTAACTAAAAAGTAATCTTTGGTCAAAATGGTCAATTTCTCACCCAATGACCAACCCGTTAACCCAATGGGTTGTTAACTTTTGACCAAAAATTAAATTTTTGTCAAAATTGGTCAACTTTTGACCAAAAAGTCATTTTTGGTCAAAATGGTCAATTTCTGACCCAATGACCCCCACATTGACCAATTGGGTTAATTTTTGACCAAAAATTCAATTTAGGCCAAAATAGTCAATTTTTGACCTAATGACAAATTATTGACCCAATAAGTTAATCTCTGACCAAAAAGTCAACTTTGGTCAAAATGGTCAATCCTTAACCCTAAGACAAACCCATTGACCCAATTGGTCAACTTTTGACCAAAAATTCAATTTTGGTCAAATAGTCAATTTTTGACTTAATGACTGCACATTGACCCAATAAGTTAACTTTTGACCGAAAAGTCAACTTTGGTCGAAATGATCAATCCTTGACCCAATGACCAACCCATTAACCCAATAGGTCAACTTTTGACCAAAAAGTTAACTTTAGTCAAAATGATCAATCCTTAACTTAATGACTAACCCATTCGCTTAACAGGTCAACTTTTGACCAAAAAGTCAAATTTGGTCAAAATAGTCTATTTTTAAATTAATGACCAATTATTGACCTAATTAGTCAATCTCTGACGAACAAGTCAACTTTGGTCAAAATGGTCAATCCTTGACCCAATGACAAACTCAATGACCCAACAGGCTAACTTTTGAACAAAAAGACTTTTTTGGCCAAAATAGTTAATTTTTGACCTAATGACCAAGCATTGACCCAATAGGCCAACTTTTGACCAAAAAGTCAACTTTGGTCAAAATGGTTAGTTTTTAACTTAATGACCAACCCATTGAACCAATAGGTAAACTTTTGTCTCAAAAGTCATATTTAGTCAAAATGGTCAATTCTTGACCCAATTATCAACTCATCGACCTAATAAGTCAGTTTTTGACAAAAAAGTTAACTTTGGTCAAAACGACCAATTTCTGACCTAATGACCACCCTGTTGACTCAATGGGATAACTTTTGACTAGAAATTAATTTTGGTCAAAATAGTCAATTTTTGACCTAATGATGAATTATTGACTCAATATGTCAAACTTTGACCAAAAAATCAGCTTTAGTTAAAATGGTCAATCCTTGACCCAATGACAAACCCTTTGACCCAATAGGTCAACTTTTGACCAAAAAAGTAACTTTGGTCAAAATTTTTCAATTTTTGGCTTAATGACCACCCATTAACCCAAAAGGTCAATTTTTAACTAAAAAGTCAATTTTTGACCTAATGACCAATTATTGACCGAAAAGTCAAATTTGAGCAAAATGGTCAATCCTTAACCCAATGACCAACCCATTGACCCAGTAGGTTAACTTTTAACCAAAAAGTCAACTTTGATTGACCCAGTGACAAACCATTGGCCTAATAATTCAACTTTGAGCAAAAAGTTAATTTTGGTCAAAATAGTCAATTTTTGAATTAATGACCAATTTTGACCCAATGTGTCAATCTCTGACCAGAAAGTCAACTATGGTCAAAATGATTTATCCAATGACTAACCGATAGTCCCAATATGTCAACTTTTGACCAAAATGTCAATTTTAGTCAAAATAATCAATTTTTGACCTAATGATCACCCGTTGACCAAATAGGTCAACTTTTGACCATAAAGTCAACTTTGGTCAAAATGGTCAATCCTTAACCCAATTACCAACTCATTGGCCAAATATGTCAACTTTTGACCAAAAAGTCAACTTTGGTGAAAATGGTCAATTTCTGACCCAATAACCACACCGTTGGCCCATTGGGTTAACTTTTGACTGAAAATTTAATTTTGGTCAAAATAGTCAAATTTTGACCCAATGGCCAATTATTGAACCAATAAGTCAATCTCTGACCAAAAAGTCAACTTTGGTCAAAATGGTCAATCGTTGACCCAATGATAAACCCAATGACCCAATAGGTCAACTTTTGACCAAAAAATCAATTTTTGTCAAAATAGTAAGTTTTTTACTTAATGACCACCCATTGACCCAATAAGTCAACTTTTGACCAAAAAGTCAACTTTTGTCAAAATGGTTAATTTTTGACCAAAAGACCAACCCATTGACCCAATAGATCAACTTTTGACCAAAAAGTCATCTTCGGTCAAAAAAGGTCAATTCTTGGCCCAATTACCAACTCATTGACCAAATAGGTCATCTTTTGACCAAAAAGTAAACTTTGGTCAAAATGGCTAATTTCTGACCCAATGACCACCCCATTAACCTAATGGACTTTTAACAAAAAAATTAATTTTGGTCAAAATAGGTCAACTTTTGACCAAAAAGTTATCTTTGGTGAAAATGGTCAATTTCTGACCCAATGACCACCCCGTTAACCGAATGGGTTAACTTTTAACCAAAAATTGAATTTTGGTCAAAATAGTTAATTTTTTACCTAATGACCAATTATTGACCCAATAGGTCAATCTCTGACCAAAAAGTCAACTTTGTTCAAAATGGTTAATCCTTGACCCAATGACGAACCCATTGATCAATTAGGTCAACTTTTGACTAAAAAGTCAATTTTGGTCAAAATATTCAATTTTTGACTTAATGACCACCCATTGACCCAATAGGTCAACTTTTGACCAAAAAGTCATTTTTTGACCTAATGACCAATTATTGATCTAGTAAGTCAATCTCTGACCAAAAAGTCACTTTGGTCAAAATGGTCAATCCTTGACCCAGTGACCAACCCATTGACTCAATAGATCAACTTTTGACCAAAAAGTCATCTTTGGTCAAGTTGTTCAGTTATTGACGCAATTACCAACTCATTGACCAAATAGGTCAACTTTTGACTAAAATGTCAAGTTTGGTCAAAATTATCAATTTTTGACCCAATGAGCACCCCGTTGACTCAATGGATCAACTATTGACCAAAAATTTAATTTTGGTCAAAATAGTCAATTTTTTACCTAATGACCAAAATAATCAATTTTTGAATTAATTACCAATTATCGACCCAGAAAGTCAATCTTTGACTAGAAAGTCAAATTTGGTCAAAATGGTCAATCCTTGACCTAATGACATAACCATTGACCCAATTGATCAACATTTGACCAAAAAGTCAATTTTGGTCAAAATAGTCAATTTTTAACCTAATGAGCTCCCATTGACCCAATAGGTCAACATTTGACCAAAAAGTCAACTTTGGCCAAAATGGTCAATTCTTGACCCAATTTCCAACTCATTGGCCAAATAGGTCAACTTTGGTAAAAATGGTGAATTTTTGACCCACTAACCACCCCCTCGACCCATTGGGTTAACTTTTGACCAGAAATTCAATTTTGGTCAAAAAGGAAAATTTTTAACCTAATGACCTATTATTGACCCAATAAGTCAATCTTTGACCAAAAAGTCAACTTTGGTCAGAAGGGTCAATCCTTGATCCAATGACAAACTAATTGACCCAATAAGTCAACTTTTGACAAAAAAATCAATTTTGGTCAAAATTATCAATTTTTGACCTAATGACCACCCATTGAGCCAATATGCCAACTTTTGACCAATGACTACTCTCGATTAATAATAGGTTAACTTTCGACCAAAAATTCGATTTTAGTCAAAATAATCAATCATTTTGACCAAAAAATCATCTTTGATCAAAATGGTCAATATCTCGATCCAATGACCACCTCGTCAATCTAATCGGTTAACTTTCGACCAACAATTCAATTTTGGTCAAAATAACTAATTGGTCCTAATGACCTATTATTTACCGAATAAGTCAATCTCTAACCAAAAGGCAACTTTGGTCAAAATGGTCAATCCTTGACCCAATAACAAACCCATTGACCCAATAGGTTAACTTTTGACCAAAAAGTCAATTTTGGTCAAAATATTCAATTTGACTAATGACCCCCAATCAACCTAATAGTCAACTTTCGACCAAAAAGATCAACTTTCGCCAAAATATTCAATTTTCGAATTTATCACCAATTATCGACTCAAGAAGCCCAGATTTGACAACAAACTGGTTAAATTTTAACTAAAAAGTCACCGTGGTCAAACGCAGCAATTTCTGACCCAATGACACCCCGTTCACCCAATGGGTTAACTTTGGTCCAAAAATTCTATTTTGATCAAAGTAGTCAATTTTTAACCTAATGACCAATTATTGACCCAATAAGCTAATCTCTGACCAAAAAGTCAACTTTGGTCGAAATGGTCAATCCTTGATCCAATGACAAACCCATCAACCCAATAAGTCAACTTTCGACCAAAAAGTCAATTTTGACCAAAATAGTCAATTTTTGACTTAATGACCACCCATTGACCCAATAGGTCAACTTTTGACCAAAAAGTCAACTTTTGTCAAAATGGTAAATTTTTTACCCAATGACAAAAATCATTGACCCAATAGATCAAATTTTGACCAAAAAGTCATCTTCTGTGAAAATGGTCATTTCTTGACGAAATCACCAACTCATTGACAAAATAGGTTAAATTGGTCAAGATGGTCAATTCTTAAAGTAATTACCAACTCATTGACCAAATAAGTTAACTTTTGATCAAGAAGTCAAATTTGGTCAAAATGATCAATTTTTGACCCCATTAGCACCACGTTGACCCGATGATTAATTTTTGACCAAATGATCAAAATAGCCAAATTTTGAATTAAAGATCAATTATTGACCCAATAGGTCAACTCTGACCAAAAAGTCAACTTTGGTCAAAATGATCAATCCTTGACCCAATGACAAACCCATTGACCTAACAGTTAAGTTTCGACCAAAAAGTCAATTTTTGTCAAAATAATCCATTTTTGACCTAATGACCAATTATCGATCTAAGTAGTCAATCAATGACCAAAAATCAACATTGGTCAAAATGGTCAATCCTTGACCCAATGACCAACCCATTGACCCAATATGTCAACTTTTGACCAAAAAGTCAACTTTGGTCAAAATGATCAAATCCTAGACCAAATAAACAACGTCTTGGCCCAAGAAGTCAACTTTTGACCAAAAATTTAATTTTGGCCAAAATAGTCAAATTTTGACCTAATGAACACCCATTAGACCAATTTGTTAACTTTTGACCAAAAAGTCAACTTTGGTCAAAATGATCAATTTTTGACCCAATGACCAACTCAATGAACCAATGGGTCAACTTTTGACCAAAAAGTTATCTTTGGTCAAAATGGTCAATTCTTTACCAATTACAACCTCATTGACCAAATATGTTATCTTTTTCACCAAAAATTCAACTTTGGTTAAAATGATCAATTTCTGACTCATACACCCGATGACCCAATGGGTTAACTTTTCGACCAAAAATTCAATTTTGGTCAAAATAATCATTTTTTCGGCCTAATGACCAATTATCGATCTAACAAGTTAATCTCCGACCAAAAAGTCAACTTTGGTCAAAATGGTCAATCTCGAGCCAATGAACAACCTATCGATCTGACTTCGACTAAATTTCAATTAAAATGTCAATTTTGGTCAAAATAATCAATCTTTCGACTTAATGACCAACCCAATGACCCAACAGTTCAACTTTTGACCAAAAAGTCAATTATGGTCAAAATAATCAATTTTCGACCTAATGACCAATTACTTAACCTAGAAGCCAATCTCGAATAAAAAGTGAACTTTGGTCAAAATAACATACTTTCAGCCAATGACCAACCCATTAACTCAATATGTCAACTTTCGACAAAAAGTTAACTTCGATCAAATGATCAATCCTTGACCTAATGATCAACCCATCGACCCAATAGTCAACTTTTAACTCAAAAGTCATCTTTGGTCAAAATAGTCAATTCCGACCCATTGACCACCCCGTTGACATCAATGGGTTAACCTTTAACAAAAATTCAATTTTGGTCAAAATAGTCAATTCTTAACCTAATGATCATATCATCGACCCAATAGGTCAACTTCACCAAAAATTCAACTTTGGTCAAAATGGTCAATCCTCGACCTAACTGACAAACCCATTGACCCAACAGTCGTCAACTTCGCCAAAAGTCAATTTTGGTCAAAATACAACTTTGACCCATCGACCACCCATCGACCTGACGTCAACTTTCGACTAAAAAGTCAACTTTGGTCAAAAATAGTCAAGTTTTCACCCAATGACCAACCCATTTATCCAATAAGACAACTTTTGACCGAAAAAGTCATCTTTGGTAAAAATGGTCAATTCTTGACCCAATTACCAACTCATTGAACAAAAAAGTCAACTTTTTAAGAAAAAGTCAACTTTTTAAGAAAAAGTCAACTTTGGTCAAAATGGTCAATTGACCCATTGACCTCCCAGTTAACCAAATGGGTTAACTTTTGACCAAAAAATTCAATTTCAGTGCAAAATAGTTAATTTTCACCTAATAACCAGTCTATCGACTCTAAGAAGTCAATCTCTCGACCAAAAAGTCAACTTTGGTCAAAATGGTCCATCTTCACCTAATGACCAACCCATCGACCTAATATGTCAACTTTTGACCGAAAACTCAACTTTGGTCAAAATGTTCAATCCTTGACCCAATGACAAACCCATTGACCCAATTGGTCAAATTTTGACCAAAAAGTCAATTTGGGTCAAAATAACTAATTTTTGACATAATGACCACTCGTTAACCCAATAGGTCAACTTTTGACCAAAAGTCAACTTTGGTCAAAATAGTCAATTTTTGACCAAATGAACAACCCATTGATCTAATAGATCAAATTTTGACCAAAAAGTCATTTTTGGTCAAAATGGTGAATTCTTGACCCAATTACTAACCATTGACCAAATAAGTCAACTTTTGACCAAAAAGTCAACTTTGGTCAAAATGGTCAATTTCTAACCCAATGATCACCCTATTGACCCAATGGGTCAACTTTTGACCAAAAATTTAATTTTGGTGAAAGTAATCAATATTTGACCTAGTGACAAATTGTTAACCTAATAACTCAATCTCTGACTAAAAAGTCAACTTTGGTCAAAATGGTGAATCTCGACCCAATGACAAACCCATTGACCCAATAGGTCAACTTTTGACTAAAAAGTTAATTTTGGTCAAAATAGTCAATTTTCGATATTATGACCACCCATTAACCCAACAGATCAACTTATGAACAAAAAGTCAATTTTATTCAAAATAGTCAATATTTGGCCTAATGACCCTTTATTGGCCCAGTAAGTCAATATCATACCAAAAAGTCAACTTTAGTAAAAATGGTCATTCCTTAACCCAATGACCAACCCATTTACCAATGGGTCAACTTTTGACCAAAAAGTCAATTTTGGTCAAAATGATCAATCTCGACCTAATGACCAACTCGATTCGCCAAATGACAAACTCTTGACAAACCCAGTGATGCAATAGGTCAACTTTTAACAAAAAAATCAATTTTGGTCAAAATAGTCAATTTTTTGACCTAATGACCACCTCGTTCACCCAATGGGTTAACTTTTGACCAACAATTCAATTTTGGTCAAAATAGTCAATTTTTGTCCTAATGACCTATTATTTATCGAATAAGTCAATCTCTGACCAAAAAGGCAACTTTGGTCAAAATGGTCAATCCTTGACCCAATAACAAACCCATTGACCCAATAGGTTAACTTTTGATAAAAAAGTCAATTTTGGTCAAAATATTCAATTTTTGACTTTATGACCACCAATTGACCCAATAGGTCAACTTTTGACCAAAAAGACAATTTTTGTCAAAATATTCAATTTTTGAATTTATCACCAATTATCGACCTAGTAAGCCAGTATTTGACAACAAAATGGTTAAATTTTAACTAAAAAGTCAGCTGTGGTCAAAATGGGCAATTTCTGACCCAATGACACCCCGTTCACCCAATGGGTTAACTTTGGTCCAAAAATTCTATTTTGATCAAAGTAGTCAATTTTTAACCTAATGACCAATTATTGACCCAATAAGTTAATCTCTGACCAAAAAGTCAACTTTGGTCGAAATGGTCAATCCTTGATCCAATGACAAACCATTGACCCAATAGGTCAACTTTTGACCAAAAAGTCAATTTTGACAAAAATAGTCAATTTTTGACTTAATGACCACCCATCGAATCTAATAAGTCAACTTTTGACCAAAAAGTCAACTTTGGTCAAAATGGTAAATTTTTTACCCAATGACAAAAATCATTGACCCAATAGATCAAATTTTGACCAAAAAGTCATCTTCTGTCAAAATGGTCATTTCTTGACCCAACCACCAACTCATCGATAAAATAGAGCTAAATTGGTCAAGATGATCAATTCTTAAAGTAATTACCAACTTGATTGACCAACAAAGTTAACTTTGATCAAGAAGTCAAATCTGGTCAAACATGAATGTTTCGACTCTAATAGCACCACATCGAATTCGATGATCAATTTTCGACCAAATGATCAAAATAGCCAATTTTCGAATTAAAGAACAATTATTAACCCAATAGTCAACTCGACCAAAAAGTCAACTTTGGTCAAAATGATCAATCTTCGACCCAATGACAAACCCATCGACCTAATAAAGTTAAGTTTCGACCAAAAAGTCAATTTTCGTCAAAATGACCGATTTTGACCTAATGACCAATTATCGACCTCACTAAGCTAATCAATCGACCAAAAACAACATTGGTCAAACCGGTTAATCCTCGACCCAATGACCAACCCATCGACCCAATATGTCAACTTTCGACCAAAAAGTCAACTTTGGTCAAAATGATCAAATCCTAGTACCAAATTAACCAACAGTCTTGGCCCAAGAAGTCAACTTTTCGACTAAAAATTTAATTTTCGCCAAAATAGCCAATAATCGACCTACTGAACACCCATTGACTCAATTTGTTAACTTTCGAATCAAAAGTCAACTTTGGTCAAAATGGTCAATCTTCGATCTAATGACTCAACCCAATGAACCAATCGGTCAACTTTTGACCAAAAAGTTATCTTTGGTCAAAATGGTCAATTCTTTACCGAATTACCAACTCATTAACCAAATATGTTATCTTTTTCACCAAAAAGTCAACTTTTGTTAAAATGATCAATTTCGACTCCACCCGATGACCCGATGGGTCAACTTTTGACCAAAAATTCAATTTTGGTCAAATAATCTATTTTTGGCCTAATGACCAATTATTGACCCAATAAGTCAATCTCTGACCAAAAAGTCAACTTTGGTCAAAATGGTAAATCTCGAGCCAATGAAAAACCCATAAACCTAATCGGTCAAATTTTGACCAAAAATTCAATTTTGGTCAAAATAGTCTATTTTTGACTTAATGACCGCCCATTGACGCAATTGGTCAACTATTGAGCAAAAAATCAACTTTGGTCAAAATGGTCAATTTTCGACCCAATGACCAACCCATTGACCCAATAGATCAACTTTTGAACAAAAAGTCATCTTTGGTCAAGATGGTCAATTCTTGACATAATTACAAACTCATTGACCAAATATGCCAGCTTTTGACCAAAAAATCAACTTTGGTAAAAATGCTCAATTTCTGACCCAATGAGCACCCTGTTGACCCAATGAATCACTTTTGACAAAAAATTTAATTTTGATCAAAATAGTCATTTTTGATATAATGACCAAAATAGTCAATTTTTGAATTAATGACCAATTATTGACCCAATAAGTCAATCTTTGACCAAAAAGTCAACTTTTTGAAAATGGTCAATCCTTGACCTAGTAGGTCAACTTTTAAACAAAAAGTTAATTTTGGCCAAAATAGTTAATTTTTTACCTAATGACTCCATAACTCGACTCCAACTGGTCAAATTTTAACCAAAATGTCAACTCTCAGTCAAAATAATTAATTTTCGAACCTAATGACCAACCTTCACCCAATAGGTCAATCTCTCGACAAAAAAGTCAACTTTGGTCAAAAAGGTCAATTTTTGACCTAATGACCACTCATCGAGCCAATACGTCAACTTTCGACCAAAAAGTCAACTTTAATCAAAGTAGTTAATTTTCGACCTAATGACCAACCTATCGACCTAATAGGTCAAATTTCGACTAAAAAGTCTCAGATTGGTCAAAATTGATCAATTTTAGCCTCAATGACCAACACATCGATTCAATAGATCAACTTTCGACTAAAAAGTCATCTTCGTTCAAAATGCTCAATTCTCGAATCCAATTACCAACTCATCGACCAAATAGGTCAACTTTTGACCAAAAAGTTAACTTTGGTCAAAATGTTCAATTTCTGACCCAATGACCACCCCGTTGACGCAAAATCGGTCAACTTTTGACAAAAAAGTAAACTTTTGTAAAAATGATCAATCCTTGACCCAATGACCAACCCAATAACCCTATATGTCAACTTTTGATCAAAATGTCAATTTTGGTCAAAATTGGCAATTTTTGACCAAATGACATTATTGCCCAGCATGACAAAAAATCTCTGACAAAAATGTTAACTTTGGTAAAAATGATTTATCCTTGAACCAATGACCAACCCATTGACCCAATAAGTCGATCTCTGACCAAAAAGTCAACTTTGGTCAAAATGGTCAATCCTTGACCCAATGACCAAACCATTGACTCAATATGACAACTTTTGATCAAAAAGTCAATTTTGATCAAAATAATCAATTTTTTACCTAATGACAAATTATTGCCTAGTATGCCAATCTCTGACCAAAAATGTTAACTTTTGTCAAAATGGTCAATCATTGACCCAATGACCAACCCGTTGACCCAATATGTCAGCTTTTGAACAAAAAGCTAACTTTGGTCAAAATGATCAATCCTTGACCCAATGACCAACCCATTAGCCTAATAGTTCAACTTTTGACCAAAAAGTTAATGTTGGTCAAAATAGTCAATTTCTGACCCAATGAGCACCCATTGACCCAATGGATCAACTTTTGACCAAAAATTTAATTTTGATCAAAATCGTCAATTTTTGAACTGATGACCTAAATAGACAAATTTCAAATTAATGACCTATTATTTACCTAATAAGTCAATCTCTGACCAAAAAGTTGACCTTGGTCAATCCTTGACCCAATGACAAAGATATTGACCCAATAGGTCAACTTTTGACCAAAAAGTCAATTTTGCTCAAATTAGTTAATTTTTGATCTAATGACAACCCATTGACCCACTTGGTCAACTTTTGACAAAAAAGTCAACTTTGGTCTAAATAGTCAATTTTTGACCAAATAACCACCATTTACCCAATAGGTTAACTTTTGACCAAAAAGTCAACTTTGGTTAAATTGTCAATTTTTGACCTAATGACCACCAATTGACCCAATTGATAAACTTTTGACCAAAAAGTCAACTTTGGTCAAAAGTGTTAATTTTTGACCTAATGACCACCCATTTACCTAATAGGTCAACTTTTCACTAAAAAGTCAATTTTGGTCAAAATGGACAATTTTTACCCCAAAGACCAACCCATTGACCCAATAGATCAACTTTTCACCAAAAAGTCAGCTTCGGTCAAAATGGTCAATTTCTTGACCCAATTACAAACTCATTGACCAAATAGGTCAACTTTTGACAAAATAGTGAACTTTGGTCAGAATGGTCAATTCCTGACCCATTGACCACCTCGTTGACCCACTGGGTCAACTTTTGATAAAAAATTTAGTTTTGGTCAAATAAATAAAATTTTGACCTAATGACCAATTATTGACCTAATAAGTCTATCTCTGACCAAAAAGTCAACTTTGGTCAAAATGGCCAATCCTTGACCCAATGACCAGCCCTTTGACCCAATAGATTCACTTTTGACAAAAAATTAACTTTGGCCAAAATGATCAATCCTTGACCCAATGACATACCCGTTGACCCAATATGTTAACTTTTGACTAAAGAGTCAAATTTGGTCAAAATAATCAATTTTTGACCTAACGACCAATTATTGCCCAATAAGCCAATCTCTGACCAAAAAGTCAACTTTGGTCAAAATGGTCAATCCTTGACCCAATGACCAACCCATTAACCCAATAGATCAATTTTTGACCAAAAAGTTAACTTTGGCCAAAATGATTAATCCTTGACCCAATGACATACTGATAGACCTAATAGGTCAACTTTTGAGCAAAAAGTCAATTTTGGTCAAAATAATCAATTTTTAACCTAAGGACTACCCATTGACCGAATAAGTGAACTCTTGACCAAAAAGTCACTTTGGTCAAAATGGTCAATTTTTTACCAAAGCAACTTCCAATGTACTTGGACAAAATAATCAATTTTCGACCTAATGACCAATTATCAATCTAATAAGTTAATCTCTGACAAAAAAGTCAACTTTAGTCAAAATGGTCAATTCTTGACCCAATGATAAACCCATTGACCCAATAGGTCAACTTTTGACTAAAAAGTCAATTTTGGTCAAAATAATCAATTTTTGAATTAATGACCACCCATTGACACAAAAGGTCAACTTTTAACCAAAAAGTCAACTTTGGTCAAATGGTCAATTTTTGACCCAATGACTAACCCATTGACCCAATAGATCAACTTTTGACCAAAAGGTCATCTTTAGTCAATGATGGTACAATTTTCGACTCAATGACGCAACTCATCGATCAAATAAGTCAACTTTGGTCAAAATGACGTCATTTTCGACTCTAATGACCAATCATTGAACTGATGGGTTAACTTTTGACAGAAAATTCAATTTTGGTCAAAATAGGTCAACTTTTGACCAAAAAGTCATCTGTGGTCAAATGGCCAATTTCTTACCCAATGACCACCCTGTCAACCAAATGGGTTAACTTTTGACCAAAAATTCAATTTTGTTCAAATTTGACAATTTTTGAATTAATGGCCAATTATTGACCCAACATGTCAATCTTTGACCAAAAAGTCAACTTTGGTCAAAATGGTCAATCCTTGACCCAATGACAAACCCATTGACGCAATAGGTCAACTTTTGACCAAAATGTCAATTTTGGTCAAAATAGTCAATTTTAATCTAATGACCACCCTTTGACCCAATAAGTCAACTTTTGACCAAAAAGTCAATATTGGTCAAAATAGTCAATTTTTGACTTAATGACCGCCCGTTTACCCAATAGGTCAACTTTTAACCAAAAAGTAAACATTGGTCAAAATGGTCAATTTTTACTTTCTGATCAATCCATTGACCCAATTGATCAACTTTTGACCAAAAAGTCATCTTTGGTTAAAATGGTCAATTCTTGACGTAGTTACGAACTCATTCACCAAATATGTCAACTTTTGACCAAATAGGTCAACTTTTGACCAAAAAGTCAACTTTTGTTAAAATGGTCAATTTCTAACCAAATGTGCACCCCGTTGACCCAATGGATCAACTTTTGACCAAAAATTTAATTTTGGTCAAAATAGTCAATTTCTCACCAAATGCGCAACTCCGTTGACTCCAATCGGATCAACTTCGACCAAAAATTTAATTTCTGTCAAAATACATTAATTTTCGGACCTTATGACCAAAGTAGTCAATTTTTAAATTAATCCCCAATTATCAATCTAATAAGTCAATCTTCGACCAAAAAGTCAACTTTGGTCAAAATGGTCAATCTTCGACCCAATGACAAACCCATCGACCCAACAGAGTCAACATTCGACAAAAGTCGAGCTGGTTAAAGTGGTCAATTTTGGACCAAATGACCACACATTGACCAAATTGGTCAACTTTTAGCCTAAAATTCAACTTTGGTAAAAATGGTCAATTTTTGACCTAATGACCAACCATCGACCCAATAGGTCAACTTTTGACCAAAAAATCATATTTGGTCAAAATGGTCAATTCTTGACCCAATTACATCCTAATTGAATATATAAGTCAATGTTTGACCAAAAGGTCATCATTGGTCAAAATGGTTAATTTCTGACCCAATGACCACCCCGTTGACCCAATGGGTTAACTTTTGACAAAATATTCAATTTTGGTCAAAATAGACAATTTTTGACCTACTGAACATATAATGACCCAAAATGGTCAATCTTGACATAATGACCAACTCATTGGCCCAATAGGTAAACATTTGACCAAAAAGACATTTTTGTCAAAATAGTCAATTTTTTACCTAATGACCGCCTCAATGATCAAAATAGGTTAACTTTTGACCAAAAAGACAACTTTGGTCAAAATGGTCAATCCTTGAACCAATGACCAACCCATTGGCCCAATAGATCAACCTTGGAACAAAAAGTCAATTATGGTCAAAATAGTCAATTTTTGATCTAATGACCAATTATTAACCCAGTAAGCCAATCTCTGACCCAACAGTCTTTGACCCAAAAGTCAACTTCGGTCAAAATGGTCAATCCTTGACCCAATGACTAATCCATTAACCTTATATGTCAACTTTTGACCAAAAAGTCAACTTTGTTCAAAATGATAAATCCTTGACCCAATGACCAACCTCTTGGCCTAATAGGTCAACTTTTGACCAAAAAGTTAATTTTGGTTAAAATAGACAATTTTTGAATTAATAACCAATTATTGACCCAATAAGTCAATCTCTGACCACCAACATTGGTCAAAATGGTCAATCCTCGACCCCATGACAAACCTATTGACCCAATAAAACAAAAAGTCAATTTTGGTCAAAATAGTCAATTCATGACCTAATGACCACCCATTGACCCAATAGGTCAACTTTTGACAAAAAAGTCAATTTTGGTCAAAATGGTCAATTTTTGACCCAATGACCATCCCCTTGACCAAATAGATCAATTTTGACCAAAAAAGTCATCTTTGGTCAAAACAGTCAAATTCTTGACTCAATTAACAACTCATTGACCAAATAAGTCATCTTTTAAAGAAAAAGTAAACTGGTCAAAATGGTCAATTTCTGACCCAATAAACTCCCCGTTGTCCCAATGGGTCAACTTTTGACCAAAAATTCAATTTTGATAACAATAGTCAATTTTTCTTCTAATGACTAATTATTGACCCAATAAGTCAATCTCTGACAAAAAAGTCAACTTTGTTCAAAATGGTCAATCCTTGACCCAATGACAAACCCATTGACCCAATAGGTATACTTTTGACCAAAAACACTTTTTCGTCAAAATAGCTACACCTAATGACCACCCATTAACCTAACAAGTCAACTTTTGACCAAAAAGTCAACTTTGGCAAAAATGGTCAATTTTTTACCCAATGAACAACCCATTGACCCAATAGATCAAATTTTGACCAAAAAGTCATCCTCGGTCAAAATGGTCAATTCTTGAACCAATTTCCAACTCACTGACCAAATAAGTCAACTTTTGACCAAAAAGTCAACTTTGGTCAAAACGGTCAATTTCTGACCCAAAGACAACCCCGTTGACCGAACGGGTCAACTTTTGACAAAAATCTTATTTTGGTCAAAATAATCAATATTTGACCTAGACCAATTATTGACCCAATTAGTCAATCTCTGACTAAGAAGACAACTTTGGTCAAAATGGTCAATCCTTGACCCAATGACAAACCCATTGACCCAATTGGTCAAATTTTAACCAAAAAGTAAATTTTGGTCAAAATAGTCAATTTTCGACATAATAACCACCCGTTAACCCAATATGTCAACTTTCGACCAAAAGTCAACTTTGGTCAAAATAGTCAATCTTCGACCAAATGAACAACCCATCGACCTAATAGATCAAATTTCGATCGTAAAGTCATTTTCGGTCAAAATGGTCAATTCTTGACCCAATTACCAACTCATTGACCAAATAAGTCAACTTTTGACCAAAAAGTCAACTTTGGTCAAAATGGTCAATTTCTAACCCAATGACCACCCCGTTGACCCAATGGGTCAACTTTTGACCAAAAATTTAATTTTGGTGAAAGTAATCAATATTTGACCTAATGACAAATTGTTGACCTAATAACTTTGGTCAAAATGGTGAATCCTTGACCCAATGACAATCCCATTGACCCAATAGGTCAACTTTTGACCAAAAAGTTAATTTTGGTCAAAATAGTCAATTTTTGATATTATGACCACCCATTAACCCATCAGCATCAACTTATGAACGTAAAGTCAATTTTATTCAAAATAAGCCAATATTCGACCTAATGACCCTTTATTAACCCAGTAAGCCAATCTCATACCAAAAAGTCAACTTTAGTAAAAATGGTCATTCCTTAACCCAATGACCAACCCATTTACCAATGGGTCAACTTTCGACCAAAAAGTTAATTTTGGTCAAAATGATCAATCCTTGACCCAATGACTCACTCGATCGGCCAAATGACAAACTCTTGACAAACCCAGTGATGCAATAGGTCAACTTTTAACAAAAAAATCAATTTTGGTCAAAATAGTCAATTTTTTACCTAATGACCACCCATTGGCCCAATAGGTCAACTTTTGACCAAAAGTTAACTTTTTGTCAAAATGCTCATTTTTTACCCAATGACCAACCCATTGACCCAATAGATCAAATTTTAACAAAAAAGTCATCCTTGGTTAAAATGGTCAATTCTTGACGCAATTACAAACTCGTTGACCAAATTGGTCAAATTTTGACCAAAAAGTCAACTTTGGTCAAAATGGTCAATTTCTGACACAATGACCACCCCGTTGAGCTAATGGGTAAACTTTACACCAAAAATTTAACTTTTTCCAAAATAGTCAATTTTCGACCTAATGACCAATTCTTCGACCCAATGACCAACTCATTAACCAAATAGATCTTCCTTTCGACCAAAATGGTCGATCTACATAATGACCAACCCATCGAACCACAGTAAGTCAACTTTTCGACTAAAAAGTCATCTTTAGTAAAAATGGTCAATTCTTGACCCAATTACCAACTCATCGACCAAATAGGTCAATTTTTTACCAAAAAATTAACTTTGGTCAAAATGGCCAATTTCTGACCAAATGACCACCCTGTTGACCCAATGGGATAACTATGACCAAAAATTCAATTTTGGTCAACATAGTTAATTTTTGACCTAATGACCAATTATTGAGTCAATATGTTGATCTCTGACCAAAAAGTCAATTTTGGTCAAAATGGTCAATCCTTAACCCATTGAAAAACCCATTAACCCAATAGGTTAACCTTTGACCAAAAAAGTCAATTTTAGTAAAAATATTTAATTTTTTGCATAATGACCACCCATTAACCCAATAGGTCAACTTTTGACCAAAAAAATCACATTTTGACCTAATGACCAATTATTGACCGAGTAGGCCAATCTCTGACCAAAAAGTTAAATTTGGTTAAAATGGTCAATCCTTAACCCAAAGACCAATCCATTGATTAAATATGTTAACTTTTGACCAAAAAGTCTACTTTGGTTGACCCAGTGACAAACCATTGGCCTAATAGGTCAACTTTTCAGTTAAAACGTAATTTTGGTCAAAATAGTCAATTTTCGAATTAATGACTCAATTATCGACCCAATGAGTCAATCTCGACTAAAAAGTCAATTTTGGTCAAAATGGTTAATCTCGACCCAATGACTAACCCATTATCCCGATGATCAACTTTTCGACCAAATTGTCAATTTTGGTCAAAATAGTCAATTATTGACATAATGTCCAACTATTGACCAAATAGGTCAACTTTTGACCATAAAGTCAACTTTGGTCAAAATGGTCAATCCTTGACCCAATGACCAACCCATTGACCTAATAGGTCAACTTTTGTCTAAAAAGTCATCTTTAGTCAAAGTGGTCAATTGTTAACCCAATTACCAACTCATTGGCAGAATAGGTCAGCTTTTGACCAAAAAGTCAACTTCGGTGTAAATGGTCAATTTCTGACCCAATGACCACCCCGTTGGCCCATTGGGTTAACTTTTGACCAAAAAATCAATTTTGGTCAAAATAGTCAATTTTTGACCTAATGACCAATTATTGACCCAATAAGTCAATCTCTGACCAAAAAGACAACTTTTGTCAAAATGGTCAATCCTTTATCCAATGATAAACCCATTGACCCAATAGGTCAACTTTTGACCAAAAAGTCAATTTTTGTCAAAATAGTCATTTGACCTAATGACCAGCCATTGACCCAATATGTAAACTTTTGACAAAAAATTGAACTTTGGTCAAAAAAGTCAATTTTTGACCAAAAGACCAAACCATTCACCCAATAGATCAACTTTTGACCAAAAAGTCATCTTAGGTCAAAATGGTCAATTCTTAACCCAATTACCAACTCGTTGAGCAAATAAGTCAACTTTTGACCAAAATGTAAACTTTGGTCAAAATGGTTAATTTCTGACCCAATGACCACCTTGTTAACCTAATGAACTTTTGACCAAAAATTTAATTTTGGTCGAAATAGGTCAACTTTTGACCAAAAAGTTATCTTTGGTGAAAATGGTCAATTTCTGACCCAATGACCACCCCGTTAAACCAATGGGTTAACTTTTGACCAAAGATTCAATTTTGGTCAAAATAGTCAATTTTTGACCTAATGACCAATTATTGAACCAAAACGTCAATCTCCGACCAAAAAGTCAACTTTGTTCAAAATGGTTAATCCTTGACCCAATGACGAACCCATTGACCCAATAGGTCACCTTTCGACCAAAAAGTTAATTTTGGTCAAAATACTCAATTTTTGACCTTATGATCAATTATTGACCTAGTTAGCTAATCTCTGACCAAAAAGTCAACTTTGGTCAAAATGGTCAATCCTTGACCCAATGACCAACTCGTTGACCCAATAGGTCAATTTTTGACCAAAAAGTTAACTTTGATCAAAATGAGCAAATCATTGAACCAATGACCAACCAATTGGCCTAATAGGTCAACTTTTGACCAAAAACTCAATTTTGGTCAAAATAATCAATTGTTGAATTAGTGACCAATTATTGACCTAATAAGTCAAACACAGACCAAAAGGTCAACTTTGGTAAAAATGGTCAATCCTTGACCCAATGACAAGCCCATTGACCCAATAGGTCAACTTCTGACCAAAAAGTCAATTTTGGTCAAAATAGTCAATTTTTGACCTAAAGACCACCCATTAACCTAATAGGTCAACTTTTTACCAAAAAGTTAACTTTGGTCAATGTGGACAATTGACCCAATGTCCAAACCATTTAATCAATAGATCAACATTTAACCAAAAATTAATTTTTGGTCAAAATGGTCAATTCTTGAGTCAATTACCAACTCAATGACCAAGTAGGTCAACCTTTGACCAAAAGTCATCTTTGGTCAAAAAGGTCAATTTTTGACCCAATAACCACCCTGTTGACCCAATGGGTCAACTTTTGACCAAAAATTTTATTTTGGTCAAAATAGTCAATTTTTAACCTAATGACTGACCATAATAGTCAATTTTTGAATTAATGATCAATTATTGACCCAATAAGTCAATCTATGACCAAAAGGTTAACTTTGGTCAAAATGGCCAATCATTGACCCAATTACAAACTCATTGACCCATTAAGTCAACTTTTGACCAAAAAGTCAATTTTGGTCAAAATAGTCAATTTTTAACCTCATGACCACAAATTGACCCAATATTTCAACTTTTGACCCAAAAGTCAATTTTGGTTAATTAGGTCAATTTTTGACCCAATGACCAACCCATTAGCCCAATAGGTTAACTTATGAATAAAAAGTTATCTTTGGTTAAAATGGTTAATTCTTGATCCAATTACAGACTGATTGACAAAATAGGTCAACTTTTGACCAAAAAGTCAACTTTGGTCAAAATGGTTAATTTTTGAACTAATAACCACCGTGTTGACCCAATGGGTTAACTTTTAACCAAAAATTCAATCTTGATCAAAATAAGTTAACTTTTGACCAAAAAGTATCTTTGATCAAATGATCAATTACTGACCCAATGACCACCCAATTGACCCAATGGTTTAACTTTAGACCAAAAACTTAACTTTTGTCAAAATAGTCAATTTTTGACCTAATGACCAACTATTGACCCAAAAAGTCAATCTCTGACCAAAAAGTCAATTTTGGTCAAAAGGGTCAATCCTTGACCCAATGACTAACCCATTGACCCAATAGGTCAACTTTTGACCAAAAAGTCAACTTTGGTCAAAATGGTCAATCCTTGACCCAATGACCAACTCATTGACCCAATAGGTCAACTTTTGATCAAAAAATCAAATTTGGTCAAAATTGTCAATTTTTGACTTAATGACCAATTATTGATCTAGTTAGCCAATCTCTGACCAAAAAGTCAACTTTGGTCAAAATGATCAATCCTTGAGCCAATGACCAACCTATTAGCCTAATAGGTCAACTTTTGACCAAAAAGTTAATTTCGGTCAAAATAATCAATTTTTTAATAAATGACCAGTTATTGACCTAAAAGTCGATCTCGACATAGAAAGTTAACTTTGGTCGAAATGGTCGATCCTGACCTGATAATGAGCCCATCGACCTGATAGAGTGACTTTTGACCAAAAAGTCAATTTTGGTCAAAATAGTCAATTTTTGACATAATGACTACCCATTGACCCAATAGGTCAACTTTTGACCAAAAAGTCAACTTTGGTCAAAATGGTCAATTTTTGACCCAATAGGTCAACTTTTGACTAAAAAGTCATCTTTGGTCAAAATGGTCAATTCTTGACCCAATTACCAACTCATTGACCAAATATGTCAACTTTTGACTAAAAAGTCAAATTTGATTAAAATGATCAATTTCGAACCCATTAACCCTCTCGTTGACCCAATGGGTTAACTTTTAACTAAAAATTCAATTTTGGTCAAAATACTCAATTTTTGAATTAATGACCAATTATTGAACCAATAAGTCAATCTCTGACCAAAAAGTCAACATTGGATAAAATGGTCTTTCCTTAACCTAATGACATACCCATTGACCAAATAGGTCAACTTTTGACCAAAAAGTCATTTTGTCAAAATTGTCAATTTTGACCTAATGACCACCCATTGACATAATAGGTCAACTTTTGACCAAAAAGTCAACTTTGGTTAAAATGGTCAATTTTTGACACAATGACTAACCCATTGACCCAATAGATCAACTTTTGATAAAAAGTCATCTTCGGTCAAATAGGTAAATTCTTGACCCCAATCAATTTGGGGATTGGTCCACTGTGAAGAAGTGTCCTGGTTTTTGTGCTGAAGTTTGAACTCAAAATTGAGCTCGAGTCGGAGGGAATTGAGTCGGAATCCGGTGGGAATCGAGTGCTCTATGTGTAGAGAGTGGTGTCGGAATGATTTTGCGAGTTTCCTTAAGGTTGGTTCAGCACCTCTCCATGGCCGAGAGAGGTGGTGTTTAAATAGGAGAGGCTGGAGGGCCTCCCGAGGGAGTTAGGACCTGGGATCAGTCCGCTCTTGGCAAAGAGAAGAACGACCACGATGGCCACTAGGGATGGGGCAGCTCAGCAGGTGGAATTCCAAACTTTGGCTCCTCCCAAGGTCTCGGCCAAGGTGTTTTCCCGCGACCTGGGCGGTACCGGCCGGCGAGCATGGGTCACCCTCGGGTCCAGGTGGGTCGGGGGCTGGAGGTTTGTGCGATCAATCGGCCATGGACATGTGTAAAGGGCTTGGATTAAAATGGTATGGGGAGAGGCTCATTTTGGGTCCAAATGGGTCAACCCCACCATTTTGGGTTTGGTGCACCCTTCCAGAGTTCGGTTTTGGGCTGGGAGGATAATGTGAGTCAACTTCACCAAAGGTAGTGAAGTCCACATCAAGGATTGGGTAGCAAAGTATGGTTTAGAATGTATCATGTTTAAGGTAAAAAGGGCTTAAAAAAGGATTAAGAAAGAGATCCCCTCTCTTGCCATTAATGGTTTGGTGAGGTGGAAAGTGGATTCCATGGCTCTCATGGCTCCTATGGGGCTCATGCATGGCTTCATGGCTTGCCATGGCTTGCACATAGCTTGGCTTACTTGTATGAAAATGGATTTTGACATTTTTGATAAATGTATGAGAGGTTAACATGAAGCTTGATTTAGAATAAATTTATATTTGATTGGAACTTTAGGGATGGTTTTAATTGAAGTCATGATGAAGAAGAGTGTCATATGGGCTTTGTATGAATTTTGGGCCTTTAAAATTTAGTGAAGATGGGCTTTTAAAATGGTTTAGGGAAGTGGGCTTTGGATTTTAAAATGGACTTTAGGATGAAAGTTTGGTAAAGGCTTGGGCCAAATAATTGCTGGGTTTGGTTTAGGGATGTGTCATGATTGATTTGAAATAAGTTTGGAGTGATTTGGGTTTGAATTGGGTTGAATTTGGGTTGATTTGGTAAATGGGCCAAAGTAGGTCAGATTGGGCTAACTTGGGCCAATGTTGGGCTAGGGTTAAAATTGATGTAAAATTAATGTTGGAAAATGTTTATGGGAATGTTTCAAAGAGGTTTTGGCTTTGGTTGGGTTTTGATTTTGGGGTTTGGGTTTATTTGGGTTAGGTGTGGGTTTAGGTCAAAATTGGGCCTTTTAGCTTTGGGTTGAATTTGAGTGGGGTTTGGGTCTAAATTTTGGGTAAACCATGTTAGTGTTTTGTTTGTAGGGATGTTAAGGAAGGTTTAGAAAAGGTTTGGGGTTAATTGGAGTTGAATTGGGTTAGTTTGGGTTAAAATGGGTAAAATTGGGGGTTTTGACAAAAGTGGGTAAATTAACAAAATTGGCCCATGGTGTAGTTGAACAAAATGAAATTGGGAATATTTGGGATTTTTTGGAATTTTCTGGGAATTTTGTGAATTTTTGGATTTTTGGGTCAAGAGGGGTATTTTGGGTATTTGGAGGGTATTGGGAGGTATTTTTGGAATTTTTGGTATCTTTGGCTATGGATGATCAACTGAATTGGTGAGGAAATGTTTAGGAATGGTTTTGGGGAATTTTGGGTGATTTGGAAATTTTGGAGGATTTGGGTAATTTCAAGGGTTTTGGGTAGGCTAGGCGGGTGTAGGGTCCCGGGGGTTAAAAATTGAAAATTTCCAAAATTGAAGATTGAGTAATTGTAAGTGGAATGAAATCATTTTGGTTGAGCCATGAAGCCATATCAAGCCCACATGAGCCATGAAGGGACTCATTTGAGGCATCCACTATGTTATTCCTAACCCTCTTAGCCAAGGGCTTAGGGGTTAAGGACCATCCATGTGAATCACCTTCATGGGTCAGGAGGTCAAGTTAGGTATGGGTGTGTTTTTAGGAGGTGTGTGAAAGTGTAGTGTATAAGTGTAGTGTGTGTGTAGGTCAGCCCTTCACTGCACCGGGCCACCTGTAGGCGATCCTAAGGCCAAAGAGTCCTATAGGAACCCATCCTTTAAACTTCCACATTTGATTTCAACGCTCTAGGTGATTAGGGGTCTACAGTCAAGTTTGTGGAGTTTGCAGGGAGTTAAAAAGTTGTTTGAATTTCTAAGTGGTGGGTCCCCATTCTAATCCTCTAGGACAGTCAAAGGAAAAGCCTAAGGCTAGATCCTAAGTACTAAAGAGAAGAAGAGAAGACCTCATAAAAAATGAGGTCAACAGACCAATGTCAAACCCATTAACCCAATAGGTCAACTTTTGACCAAAAAGTCAATTTTGGACAAAATAGTCAATTTTTGACTTAATGACCACCCATAGACCCAATAGGTAAACTTTTGACCAAAAAGTCAACTTTGGTCAAAATCGTCAATTTTTGACCCAACGGCCAACCAATCGACCCAATAGATCAACTTTTGACCAAAAAGTCATCTTTTAGTCAAAATGGTCAATTCTTGACCAAAATACCAACTCAATGACCAAATAGGTCAACTTTTGACTAAAAATTCAACTTTAGTCAAAATGGTCAATTTGTGACCCAATGACCCCCCTGTTGACCCAATGGCTTATCTTTTGACTAAAAATTCAATTTCGGTCAAAATAGTAAATTTTTGACCTAATTACCAATTATTGGTCAATCTCTGACCAAAAAGTCAACTTTGGTCAAAATTGTCAATCCTTGACCCAATGACAAACTCATTGAACCAATAGGTCAACTTTTGACTAAAAAGTCAATTTTTGTCAAAATAGTCAAATTTTGACCTACTGACCACCCATTGACCCAATATGTCAACTTTTGACCAAAAAGTCAACTTTTGTCAAAATGGTAAATTTTTAGCTTAATAGGTCAACTTTCTGACCAAAAAGCCATCTTTGGTCAAAATGGTTAATTCTTGACCCAATTACCAACTCATTGATCAAATAGGTCAACTTTTGACAAAAAAGTCAACTTTCATCAAAATGGTCAATTTTTAACCCAATGACAAACCAATTAACCTAATAGGTCAACTTTTGAGCAAAAATTAGTCTTTGGTCAAAATGGTCAATTCTTGACCCAATTACCAACTTATTGGCCAAATAGGTCAACTTTTAACCAAAAAGTTAACTTTGGTCAAAATGGTCAATTTCTGAACCAATGACCGCCCCTTGACCCAATGGGTTAACATTTGACCAAAAATCAGATTTTATCGAAAACAGGTCGACTTTTGACCAAAAGTCATCTTTAGTCCAAATGTTCAATTTTTGACCAAATGAGTTAACTTTTGACCAAAAATTCAATTTTGGTCAAAATAGTCAATTATTGACCTAATGACCAATTATTGACCCAATAAGTCAATCTCTCACCAAAAGTCAACTTTGGTCAAAATGGTCAATCCTTGACCCGATGACTAACACATTGACCCAATAAGTCAACTTTTGACCAAAAAATCAACTTTGGTCAAAATGCACAATCCTTGACCCAATAGGTTAACTTTTGACCAAAAAAATAATTTTGGTTGAAAAAGTAAATTTTTGACCAAATGACCAATTATTGACCTAGTAAGGCAATCTTTGAAAAAAAAAGTCAACTTTGGTCAAAATGGTCTATCCTTGACCTAAAGACCAACCCATTGACCAAATTGATCAACATTTGACCAAAAAGTCAACTTTGGTCAAAATGGTCAATTTCTGACCCAATGACCACCCCATTGACTCGATGGGTTAACTTTTGACCCAAAATTCAATTTTGGTCAAAATAGGTCAATTTTTGACCAAAGAGTCATCTTTGGTCAAAATTTTTAATTTCTGAC
The DNA here is from genome assembly GCA_022702705.1 of Papilionanthe hookeriana x Papilionanthe teres. Lineage (NCBI taxonomy): Eukaryota > Viridiplantae > Streptophyta > Magnoliopsida > Asparagales > Orchidaceae > Papilionanthe > Papilionanthe hookeriana x Papilionanthe teres. The sequence continues at coordinate 20,895,785 of CM040438.1, forward strand.
CCAATGACCACACCGCTGACCTAATAGGTTAACTTTTGACCAAAAATTCAATTCTTGTCAAAATAGTCAATTTTTGACCTAATGACCAATTATTGACCCAATATGTCAATCTCTGACCAAAAAGTCAACTTTGGTCAGAATGGTCAATCCTTGACCCAATGACAAACCCATTGACCCAATATGTCAACTTTTGACCAAAAAGTCAATATTGGTCAAAATAATCAATTTTTGACTTAATGACCACCCATCGATCCAACAGGTTAACATTTGACAAAAAAGTTATTTTTTTTCAAATTAGTCAATTTTTGACCTAATGACCACTAATTGACCTAGTAAGCCAATCTCTGACCAAAATGTCAATTTTGGTCAAAATGGTCAGTCTTTGACCCAATGACCAACCCGTTGACCCAATAGGTCAACTTGTGACCAAAAAGTCAACTGTGGTCAAAATAATCAATCCTTAACCCAATGACCAACCCTTTGGCATAATAGGTCAACCTTTGTCCAAAAAGTCAATTATGGTCAAAATAATCAATTTTTGAATTAATGACCAATTATCGGCCCAATAAGTCAATCTCTGACCAAAAGTCAACTTTAGTCAAAATTATCGATCCTTCGACCGATGACAAACCCTTTGACACGATAGGTCGACTTTGCCCGAAAAGTCATTTTGGTCAAAAAGGTCAATTTTTTACCTATTGACCACCCATGTGGACCCGATAAGTCGACTTTTGACAAACGAAGTCGACTTTGGTTAAAATGGTTAATTTTTTACCCGATGAGCTATCACATTGAACCAATATGTCAACTTTTGACTAAAAAGTCATCTTTGATTAAAATGATCGATTCTTGACCTAATTACCGACTCATTGACCAAATAAATCGACTTTTGACCAAAAAGCCAACTTTGGTCAAAATTATCAATTCGACCCCGATGACCACTCCGTTACCTAATGGATTAACATTTAACCAAAAATCAATTTTGGTCAAAATAATCGATTTTTTACCAAATGATAAATTATTGACCCGATAAGTTTATCACGAGATAAAAGTCAACTTTTGTCAATTTGGTCAATCCTTGACCGAATGACCAACCCATTGACCTAATAGATCAACTTTTGACCAAAAAGTCAACGTAGTCAAAATGGTCAATCCTTGACCCCATAAGTCACCTTTTGACCAAAAAGTCTATTTTGCTCAAAATTGTCTATTTTTGACCTAATGACCGGCTCATTGATCGAAATTGGTCAACTTTTGACCAAAAATACAACTTTGGTTAAAATGGTCAACTCTTGACCTAATAATTAGACCGTTGACCCAATAGGTAAACTTTCGATCAAAATAATTTTTGGTCAAAAAGATCGATTTTCGACTGGCCAATTATTGACACGATGAGACCAATCTCCGGCCAAAGTAAACTTTGGTGAATGGTCGATCCTTGACCCAATGATAAACACATTGACCTAATAGGTCGACTTTTGACAAAAATTGCGATTTTGGTCAAAATAATCAATTTCCAGACAATTAGCACCCACTAACTCGATTGGTCAACTTTGACCAAAAAGTCGACTTTATTCAAAATGTACCATTTCGACCGATGATCTCCCGATTGACCCAATGGATCAACTTTTAAATTCGGTCATGAAAGTCGATTTTGACCTAATGACCATTATTGACCGATAACTCGATCACCGACTAAAAAGTCAATAGATGGTCAAATTAGGTCGATCTTGACCCAATGATTGTGCCATCGACCCGATAGGTCGACTTTTGACGAAAACGTCAACTTTGGTCAAAATGGTCAATCCTTGACCCAATGACCAACCCTTTGACCAAATTGGTTAACTTTTGACCATAAAGTAAATTTTTGTCAAAATATTTAATTTTAACCGAATGACCAATTAGTGAGCTAGTATGCCAATCTCTGACTAAAATGTCAACTTTTGTCAATGTGGTTAATCTTTGACCCAATGACAAACCCATTGACCCAAAAGGTCAACTTTTAACCAAAAAGCCAACTTTGGTAAAAATGTTCAATTTCGACTAGCAATGACCCATTGATCTGATAGGTAGAACTTTTGACAAAATAGTCAACTTTGACAAAATAGTCGTCATAATCGACCTAACACGAACCCATTGACCTAATAAGTCAACTTTTGACCAAAAAGTCAGATTTTGGTCATTATAGTGAATTGACCTAATGACCACCCATTAATAAAATAGGTCGACTTTGGTCGAAATGAATCAATTTCCGCGATGCGAGTGCATCGACGTAACAATTCTACGCTCGAGAGCGAAAAATTTGTGAATTGAAATCTTACTCTTTCTTTCGAGTGTTTGTTTTGGAGCCATCTTTAGAAGTTCACAAAAAATTCACCATAAATTCCAAAATTAAACTAAATTTGTTAACTCAACTTCCAAAGGCAAACTTCACTAAATCCGAACAATTTCACATGCTTTTCCTCGATTCATGACTAGTGATTTTCAAATTTTTCAATAATGTACTTTCAGATACATGGTGAAAATAAAAAAATTTTAACGGAGTAGTGATCATACCTTAATAATTCGAATCCAACAAATTTTGATGAAATCGGCTCTAAAATGATCCAATTTGATGATGCCACTAGTCTCATATTTCACGAAATCGAGAGGTTGAAGGTGATGGGAGTGTTAAAAAAGGAAAATTTTCGAGTTTTAAACGTAGAAAATCGATTTTACCATAGGCACCTATGCGCAGGGAGCATACGGCGCTTAGATGCCAGTGCCCGGTTTTGACAATTAAGTTAATTCCATCGAAATTTGAGTTGTCTTTAATCATGAATAATTATTTCTCCTTAAACTCTTATAATACTCCAAATGTACACTTTAATCTCTGATGATGCCACACAAATATCCCACCTGAACAAAAACTTATATTACTTAAATATTAAAAAACACACTTAATACAAAATACAAATGTCTATCTAAACACTTTGGATGAAATTCCGATACATAAGTTCGAACACATGTAATTTAAGCAAAAGTTACATCATTGAGATGGAACGGAAACACATGTTGTCGGCCTCATTTTTAAGATTTGAATTAATGTATATATATAGTTTTAAATAGTTTGGAAAATAATATTTGATTTTGAAAATACGAAGACAAAAGCCGATCCCATGTTACAATAGTTGAATAATTGAATGCCGCGGGTTATAAAACATGTGTTTATCTTGAGGAATAGACGCATTGTTTAATAATGGGGTTCAATTAGATAAACCCGATGAATTTACGACATCCGTTTGGTATGCGAATCAATTTTATGTTGACCGACAAATCTCTGATTTAATACGGAAATAATTAAATAGGTTTTATGTTAGGCAGGTTACGAAATTCCTATAGACGAAGCCACTATAGTTAACTACATCTTAAATGACGGGAATCACTTAAGAAAAAACTCGATAAAGATCGGTGGTTTCGCTTTGAAATTTGAAAGTTTAGGTTTCCCGAGGTTGGACATTGGAAATTCGAAATGGATCGAATTAGGAACATTTCTTTTAAGAATCCCGAAGCAGTGAAAATGTAAGGGATGTCATGGATCGAAAGAGAACCTACGGTGACATCAGGAAACATCACATTATTTGGCTTCGATTTAGAGAGACATTATTTGATGTTTCAATCCTATGATTTTAATTAATTAGGATTTATATTCGTATGCGATAATAATACAGTGCTTTAGAAATTATGAGGGTTTATGTCGTAACGAACGACGACCTCGAGTCTTAAGACGAGTTTAGGGCTTAAGTTGCATAACATGATTATCTGGTACTTTAAGGAGGAAGTGAGGATTTATGTTGCAGTGGCGAACTACCTCGGAATCCTACATCTTGGTTGTTTATTTCTAAGGAAAGGATCTTTGTGAAGATGGGCACATCTTGCGCATACTATCGAGAAACCTTTGTTCTTGGAGGGTTTTAGTTTAAGTGACGATCGAGAGATGAAATTGTCATGGTTTAGAGGTTGAGTTTCAAATTCAATGTCTTAAGTTTTATTAAGGGAAATCTTAATGTTGATTAAGCGAAGACGGTTAAGATGCAACGGTTGCATCATCCAGGCACGTATTTTCATCGGATTCACTTAGTCGAATGAATTTGCTAAACTCGAGTGAATGAGTTCCACACTTTCGTTTAGGCCGTGGGAAATCTCGTTGTGACACATGGGTTACATCATCAGGGGATTCTAGATCATCACGATGAGACATTTTAATTTAGTTATGATTACGGTTTATTGTTACCGATTTTATGATTAAATTTTTGATTTAATGTATATTTTGAATGTTGTGGTGGTGAGTTTATCTTGTTTTGATTTTAATTTAGTTTTTGGTTTTTAGTTGCGGCTATCTTAAGGGTTTTAGTTTTCATGCGGGGTGACATTATTATTTTAATATGCGAAGCTTGCGGGAAAGGAAAGTAAAGTACGGTGCATGTAAGTAAATTGCGATAAAATAAAAGCGTGCACGACAGGTTTTCTCGTCATTTCACGCTGCACTTAAAACACATGTTAGGGCATTTAAGTATTTAAAGAAAAAAATGCAAGTGAAGCCCAAGGGAGGTTGCGGTTTGTCCTGTGAAGTCTGATCACATCCGCGAGTCGGTCATGGAAGTATGTTTGAGAATGATTTTCTTCATCGAGAGAACAATGAAGTTCGGTGTTCCTCTGCAAAAACCTGCATTGGATTGAGGAAAGTGTTTAGGAAGGGTCCTCGACATCTTTTTGATACTTTGGGATTATTTTGAGTCCGAATGAATTTCATTGTGGATGAATTGACCGTAAGCGGTTTAGTTGAGTTTGACGCTGCTTGTTCGGTGGCTTGGATATTTGATTATCACAGTAGTAATGTGACATTTCATTTGACACTTCTTTTAAGAGTTATAGTGATGAAAGCCTACGAAATGAGAATTAGTTCATTAAAGAACTTAATCATTCTTAATTTGAAGTTTGAGTTGATGATTTAAAGTGATTGATTTAGTTATAAAGTTTTAATCATATAAGTTGATTAGACTTTAATGATTTAAATAGTTTTGGTTTAATCGTAATATTTCGGATTAATTTTAGTTAGTTTAGTTTAATTGTGGTATTTTAATTATGAATTGCTTTAAATTAATCTTAATATTTAATTTGTTTTAATTTTGTTTTTAAATGATTTAATTAGTTTTAATATTTTAAGTTATTTTAATTTGATTTTAAAATCATTCAGTCACTTGAAATATCTTAAGTTTTTAATTTAATTATAAGATTTGAAGATTATTCCCTTTATAATTATTTATTTTATTCATCATTTTATGGTTTCATTAACGAAATTAAGTGATATTTGATCAATTCATTGGTTTGGGATTCAATACAAAGGATTAAAAATCTTCACATGTCCATCCTTTAACCATAATGGTTTATGCTTTAATTAACTTCAAGGTTTAATGATTTAATTAATTGAGATTTCTTTTAACATTAAAGGTTATTAATGGGTTTCTACCCCTTAGCTCTAATGTTGATCGTCAAAAATTAAAATCAAATATTCACCCTTCCCTTTTGATTAAACCTAAATATTAATTAGGGTTAAAGTTCTTTAATTAACTTTATGCCCTCTTAGGCTTGTTCATCTCATAATTCTTTAAATTAAGTTCAAATAAATTTGAAATTTTTATGTCATGCTCACACGTGTCAATTAAGACTTTAGAGGGAGAAATGTGATTTTTATTTTTATTTAATTTATATAATTATTTTAATAGAAAATAGAGATTTTGATGAAAATTTGACAAAGCATGTTAAGATGAAGTTTATTATTCTTGGGAAAATTATGGAGGTTAAAATAACGACTAGAAGGCCAAATTGGACGGAAATTTTGGTAATTTTTTGAATTTTATTTTATTTGTTATAATTATTCTAAAATTTGGAGTATTAATTAATTATAAAATAAAATTGAAAGAGTAAAAATAGGTTTTATATTTTTGTTAAATCTCTCCCAGCTCGAACTTAAAGAAGCAAATTTTATAGTTTTACGATTTTTCTTTGAATTCTAGAATTATTTTATTATAAGGTTGAAAAATCCATTTTTAAATATTAGAAATTACCACTGGGCCTTTAAAAATTGACTATCTTTACTTAGAGACTTGGGAAAATATTTGGTTGGTTCCAAGGCAGTGATTAGGAGGCCAAATATGATATTTTGGTGAATTTTAATATTTTTATGATTTTTTAATTTTTAATTATTAAAATATTCGAAAATAGGTAAAAATGAAAGTTTTATGAAAATTCTAATTTTAATTTTCTTAGACTCCTCTAGCCTCGAGAGAACCCTCAAAATTGATTTGATGAATTTTTGGTTATATTTTAGGTTATATGAATTTTTTAATTCGAAACATAGCCATGCAACTTAGGTAATCCATTTAGTGGGTTAAATTGCTTTCCGATTGACTTGAAATTTTTATGTGGGGTTCTCTGATACGAAGCACGGTGGAGAATTGATTTCATATCATTTTGATGTGTTGTTGCTCTAATTAATTTAAATTCAATTTTGAGTGTTTGGGTTAAATTAAGGTTATTTTTAATGAATTAAATTAAACCATAATTTTTCTAGAGTCCTACGGTAAAGATACTTCTAATTTTCTAGATTTTTATGGTATGACATGCTAATTTTTATAATTAGTTTTGAAAAATAGCTACGAATTTAGAAAATAGATAACTTTTACATAGACATAGCACCACAGCGCTGGAAAATTCGGGGAATGTTCCAGATCGGATATTCTGAAGCCTTTTGGTCTCATGCCATGGATATCTTAATGGAGAATTAAAATACTAATGACGGTAAATAAATAATTAAAAATCAAAATTTCGGCAAAATGTTTTGATTAAATTAATTATTAAAAAATTTACATTTGACGAAGCATGTATCTTTAGTTTAATTTTAGGATTTTTCGATGCAAAGGTATGAACTTTTGAAGTTTTTAGAATTAAAATAAATAAGAAAGTCTTAATTTTCTACTTAACGATCAATGTGGCTGTATCCTCGGCGAGCGTCAAAAGAACACGCGGTACGCTCCACATTCGGCGCGCCATCGAGTCGGCACGTACTTTACGTAAGAGCTCCCATGCAGCTCGATCTCGCCGTCCATTCGATACACGCGCCATCCGATGGTTGGCGAGAGCATCATTCAGTCTAGTTCCCGGCCGAGAGCGCGTCCACACTAAAACCTAAGATCTCGGCGACGAGCTCGAGCCAAATCGAAACGTTGTTGGTCTACATCTATGCATCTAACTTAGACGAACACATCTATACGGCTAACATGCATTAAAATCGAGCAAAATGAAATGGAAAAATCTTTGGAAGCTCGGGAGAAGAAAGATTCAATGCCTTTGCTGCGAGAGGTGAGGCCTCGATCGGAGAGAGATGCTCGGCGCGTTTGTTGGAGTTCCGAAACCTACGAGATTGAGCCCCAGTCGTGGTGAATTACTTTGAGCCCAAGTTTGTCAAACCTTATTGCAAGCTGCAGTCGATAGAACGGATGGGTGGCTGATGATGGGGCTTTCACTAGAGAGCTTCTTCTGCGGGTGTGGGGTTTTTTAATTTAGTTTTGGTGGAGTTTCCGGGATTGTCTGTTTCCTTTCGATTTTGGGGTACAGAAGTGGGCTTGGGTAAGGGGTTTGAGGAGGCGGGAGAATGGTGGGGATCTTCTTCTCTGGGCAGGGCTTGGTACGGGAGCGATTTGGGAGGAATTCGTGAGGAAAATTTTAGAACCTTAAAATCAGCTGTGAGGGAGGCATTTTATAGCCATGTGTCGGCATATTTTTAGGTCGTGTTTTATTTTGAAGAGGGTCGCTAACGAAATGCGTAGTAATTTTTAATTTAATTAAAATAAATAATTTGAAAAGTAGTATTTGATTTTGAAAATAATTTTGATTTGAAGGTTTTAAGATATGGTCTCGCCGTACTCCCATCGAGAATAGTTTATATAAACGAGCACGCACCCTGAGCCGTGTATCCCCATCCTGGGATAGACACCTTTTATGATGGTGGGGCTTGATTAAATAAACTAGAAGATTAGTGACATCCGTTTGGTACGAACCAATTTTATAAGCCGACGAAAAGTTTCCCGCCTTAATATGAAAACATTAAACGGGGTTTATATTGCACAGGTTCTTTAAAATTCTTTATAAGGGCAAGCCACTGTAGTTAATTACATCTTAAGTGACGGGAATCACCTAAGAAAACTCTCGATAATAACGAATAGTGCATACCGGGAATTTGAAGTTTAAGGTTTTGAAGATTGAATTTTAGATTTATTAGGGAATGGATCGAATTTTGGAACATTTGTTTTGTGAATCCAAAGGAAGAGAGGTAGGAGAAATCACTGATTCGAAGTGAACTTCGATAATTTCCCGACTATCTATTGTTTGGCTTGAATTTAGGAAAGTCACAATGTTTATTTGATATTTCAATCTTGCAATTTTAATTAATTAGGGCTTATATTTGTATGGTAAAATCAAACAAATGATGCAGAAGATGTGAGGGGTTTGTGTAAAATAGGACATTGCCTCGGAATCCTAAGACCGGTTAGTGCCAATTTGCGGTACGAGTAACGAAGAGTTGAGGATTTATGTTGCGGTAGAAGCGAGCTACCTCGAAGTCTATGGCTTGGTTGTTTAATTTCTAGAAAGTTTCTTGAAGTAGGTTCGAGTTTTGCGACGACGATGGCGGGATGCGCCATACATGCTCCAAACTCTGGTTGTTGCGGAGGTTTAGTTTTAGAAATCATAAATCGGGAGTTGAGAAAAGTGTTTTGGTTTAGAGAAAATCTTAATTTCCGAGGTGTTTTTATGTTTTATTTAAAAACGAATCTTAAGTTGATTATAACGACACCGGTTAAGATCCGGTTCCATCCTTAGGCATCATTATTTTTATCGGATTCACTTCGGATAGTTGCTAAACTGTTGAGATGAGTTCCACACTTTCATTTAGGCAGTGAAATCCGTTAGCAACGCGTAGGTTACATCATCGAGTATTCCGATCATCCGACGGGGACGTTTAATTTAGTTGTAATTGTAGTTTTGTGTTACGGTTTGTGATTAAATTTTGAGTTGTTTTATATTTTGGAATGTTGTGGCGGTGAATTTTATCTTGCGATGACTTTTAACTTAATTTTGGTTTTCGAGTTTTTAGGGAAATTTTATCCTAAAGGTGTGAGTTTCGATGCAACGGTTGTTTTATCGTACGAGAAAAGTAAAGTGCATTTGCAATAAAGTGAATTGCGAGGGAAGTAAATTGCAAGAAAGTAAGTGCTGATAAAATAAAAGCGTACACAGGTCTTCACAGTGCGTAAGAGCTACACTTAAAACACGATTAGAATATTTAAGCAAGTTCTGGTAAAAAGTAGGGGAAGGGTTATGGTTTTACGCAAATTCACAGAAATCACATGTTGTGATCTCATCTCTTATGACGTCTAGGTTCTTCGTGTTTTGGTTTAAAGACGATTTTCTTCATCGAAAGAAACAATTAGTCCAATTGTTCTTATAAATATCCTATCATATTGAGGAAGTGCTTAAGAAGAATGCTTAAACATCTTTTTCGAAGTATTTTCGGGATTGTTTTAAGTCGAAATGAATTTAATTATATAAATGAATCGATCGTCAGGGATTTCAGAGTCTTGTTAACTTGCTCGGTGAACTAGGACATTTGAATATCCTATGGAGTGAAGTAGCACTTCATTTAATGTTTTATTTAGGAGTTATAATAACTAAAAACTTTCAAGGGTAAGTTAGTATTCGGAAATGATTTGGTTTAAGTTAAAGTTTAAATTTTGGAATAGTGTTCAAGTTGTTTTTAAATTTATTTTCTTTCTGTTTTAGAGTGATGTTATATTTAATTCAATTTAATTTAATTTTAATTGAGTTTTAATTTAATTTAATTTAATTTAATTTAATTTAATTTGATTTGATGTTTAATCGATTTGATTTAACTTTAATTTGATTTGATTTAATTTAATTTAATTTGATTTAATTTAATTTAATTTGATTTAATTTAATTTAGTTATTCAATTTAATTTAATTTATTTAATTTAATTTAATTTAATTTGATTGTTTAATTTAATTTAATTTGATTTAATTTAATTTTATTTAATTAATTTAATTTATTTAATTTAATTTAATTTAATTTAATTCAATTTAATTTAATTGTTTAATTTGATTTAATTTAATTATTTAATCTAATTTAATTTAATTATTAAATTTAATTTAATTTAATTTAATTGTTAAATTTGTTTAATTTTAATTTAATTTATCTTTAATTTGCTTTATTTTTAATTTTAATTAAAATTTTAAAAAGAGTTTAATAATTTAATTAAGTCTTTTAATATTTTAAATTTGAGTTATCATTTTAATTAAAAATTGAGTATTAATGATATAATTAGTTTAGGGATTTTTTAAATTAAAGAATAAATCTCTTCCTAATAAATATCCTTATTTTAATAATTCCGATTTATTATTCCTCCAAATTTAATCTATTATTTAATTAAAGTTTAATCATTTTAAAATTATTTAATGGTTCTACCCTTTAATTATTTAAATTTCAATCATCCAAATCAGATTAAGATCAAATATTTTTACTTGTTGATTTTTATTATTAAACCTAAAGTTTTAATTAAGGGTTAAAAGTTTAATTACCATTTTTACCCTTTAAAAAGCTTAATAATTTCATAACTCACTAAATTGAACCCAAATGAACTTGAAATTTTTATGTGACTTCACTCATATGTCAATAAAGACATGAGAGGAGAAAATGTATGATTTTTCTGTATTTAATTTATTTATATAATTATTTTTGGTGGAAAATAGAGATTTTCAAGGAAAATTTAATAACATGACCAAGGGAAAGTTTCTGTCCTTAAGAAAATTAGGGGACATTCCTAATATTGAGAGAAGCACTTGGACCAATTTTAGTGATTTTTTGAATTATATTATTTTATTATAATTATTTTGAGTTTTGGAGTGTTAATTAATTTAAAAAATAAAATAAATGTTGAAAAATGGATTTTATATTTTTCAAAAATCTCTCTGATACCAAGGAAACCAGAGAAGCAAATTTTGCAATTTTCTGATTTTTTATGATTTATTGTAATTATTTTAGTGAAAATGCTAGAAAATACATTTTTTTAATTTTAAAATTACCTAGGGCTTTAAAATTTAATATCTCACTAAATAGACTTAGGAAAAATATGGGTTTGTTCCTAAGTGATTAAAATTCAAAATGTAACATTTTGGTGAATTTTATTATTTTTGTGATTTTTATTATTTTTTAATTATTAAAATATTAAAATATTATTAAAAATCAACTTTTTTCAGAAAATTGAAATTTTAATTTTCTTAGGTTCCCCTGATATCAGAGAGGAAACAAAACCAATTTAGTGAATTTTTGAAAAGTATTTTAAAAGTTATGAATTTTTAAAGTTTAAAATGGCTAAGTGACTTAATGAAACCCAATTAGTGGGGTTAACGAGTCCAATTGACCTCAAATTTTTATGGTGGATTCCTCTGATCCTAAAGGTCTGATGGAGAATTGATTTCAAGTCAATTTGTTGGTTAATTCTAATTAATTAAAGGCATATTTTGGGTGTTTAAGCCGATTAGGGTTGTTTTTAAATATTGCGTGCTTCTATTTTTCTATATAAATTCGCCAGGAACGTAACTAGATTTTACAGAATTTATTTCACAACATGCTATTCTTTTGGAATTAAAATACTCAACATTCTTCGAACTTGAAAAATCAAGAACTCTTCATAGGGATGGTCTCGAGCTTTTGGAAAAATTCGGGGAATGTTCCCAAATTCAGAGGCTTCGAAAGCCACATGGTCTCATGCCATGATGAATTGTATGCATGCATGGAGAATTAAAACAATACGAGAGAGTAAATAAATTATAAAAAATAAAATATTTGATGAAATTAAGTCAGTTTCTTTTTCACATTATTCTCACTCTCTTCACTGAACGAGAGGGTATTTTTATTTATTTTTGTGATTTTTCTACACGAGATATGAATTTTGAAGTTTAGGGAATTAAATAAATAAGAAAATACCACATTTATTTATCTATTTATCCACGCGGCGCGCGTCGGGCGCCCTCGGCGGCTGCGAACGCACGCGTGGCGCGCTCCCATTGAAGCGCCGCCACGTGGGTCGGCGGCCCGGGCCCGCGGTTCTCGTACGCGTCTCTGATCAGAGCGCGATCACCGTCCGTGCGCGCGTGTATCGATGGACGGCTTGTCCGTTCATCGTCCCCGTGTTCTCGCACAGGGCGGGTCCCACAGCTAAATCCACAGATCTCGCCTCGATTCTCGGTAAGTTTTTACGTTCTTATACTCTGTGGATTCGTCTTGAAGAGACGAACACATCTATCTGGTAACATGCATTGAAGCTAAGGCATTTGAAATGGAGAATCTCCGGAAGCTCGGGATGGAGAGTTAAGCTCGTATAGCTCGGAGAAGTGTGAGAAAACTGATGCGAGAGTTGTTGCGCCTTGATTGGGTCCCCGGCCGACTCAGGATGAGTCTCCTGATGCAGGGGAATTGTACGGATATGATTTCGACCGGCCGTGCGCGAAGACAGGTGGAGCATTTGGGTGACGGAGATGGGGCTTGTTGGTGGACACCTTCCGCAGTGCGGTGAGTGTGAGCCCGTCAGTTGGGAATTGGCTCTTGTGGAGAAGTGTCTACAGTTTTGGGTGGAATTTCGGCTACGAAATTGAGCTTACGAGAGGAGAAATGGCGGGGGGGATCTCCTTGCCCCGGGGATCAAGTGCTTTCCCCAGAGTGGAGAAGGGTACGGAACAATTTTGGCGAGTTTTATAGCGGGGTTTGTGCTTGGCTCCTCTCATGGCCGAGAGGGTGGAGTTTAAATAGGAGAGGGTGGAGGGCCTGCGGGGAGAGTTAGGGCTTGGGATCAATTTGCTACGAGTGAGGAGAAGATCGGCGCGTGGTGACAGGGATGGGGGCGGCTCGAGCGTGAGAATTTCAATGTTGGCTCACATGTGAGCTCTCGGCCATGGTGTTTTCGGCGGCTGGTGGCGGCGGCCAGAGCGGCGTGGGTCACCTCGGGGGTCGGTGGGTCGGGGGCGGAGGTTTGTGCGGTGATTGACGAATTGCGTGTGTAAGGTTGATTTGAAATGGAATGAAGTGAGCACATTTTGGGTCCCGAATGGGTCGGCCCGCCTTTTGGGCTTGGTTCGCACTCCCCATGGCTGATTTTGGTGAGAGGATCGGTTAGGTCGACGAGAGAGAGTGGTGTGGTCTCATCATGATGAGGTGGCTAAACATGGTTTAGTGTGTGACATGCTTAAGGTAAAAAAAGGCTTAATGAAAGATTAGGAAAGGAGCCTCCTTTTGCGTTAATAGCATGGTCACATGTCGAAACCTCAGTGACCGTGTGGCTTATCAATGGCTTGCATGGCTTGTCTTTGGCTTGGGGAAAGTTGAGTCGATTTCATAAAAATGGGTTTTTAAGAAATTTTTGGTAATTTAGTGGGAATTTGGATGAAGCTTCATTTTGGAATAATTGACTGATGATTTAGGACTTAGGTAATGGATTTAATTAAATGGATGACAAATGGAGATGTCATGTGGGCTTTAGGGTAGATTTGGGCTTTTGAATTTTGAAGGGAAATGGGCTTTTAGAAGGGTTTAAGGGAAGTGGGCTTTTAAGTTTATGAATGTGTTCATGGATGAAAATTTTTGTAAAAGGTTGGGCCCGAATAATTGTTGGGTTTAGCTCATGGATGTGTCATGAGTAACTTGAAGCAATTTGGGGTAGTTTGGGCTTGAATTGGGTTGGATTTGGATTCTTTTGGTGAATGGGCTGATATGGAGGTCAGTGGGCCAAGTTGGGCCGTGTTGAGCTAGGGGTTGATGATGGCAATTATTGTTGAGAAGTGTTTATGGGAGTGTTTGAGGTTTTGACTTTGGTTGGGCTTTGATTTTTGGGGTTTGGGTTCATTTGGGTTAGGTTTGGGCTTAGGTCGAAAAATGGGCCTTAAGGTCAAAAGTGGAATTGGATCCAAATGTCAGTAATTGGACTTGGATTTGAGTCTAGATTGGTATTGGGGATGTTGAATTGAAGTTTAGAATTGAATTGAATGGTGAGATTCGGTGGGTAGGTTTGGTTTTTGGCATTGGAGTTGTTTGGATTAAAATGGGTGAGTGGGGGTTTTGACAAAAGTAGGGTAAATTGACAAAATTGGCCCATGGTGTAGTTGAATAGAATGAAATTGGGAATATTTGGGATTTTACGGAATTTTCTGGGAATTTTTTGAATTTTTTGGATTTTGGAAGCGAAGGGTATTTTGGGTTATTTGGAGGGTATTGGGGGGTATTTTTGGAATCTTTGGTATTTTTGGGTATGGATGATCAATTTGAGTGATGTGGAGATGTTTGGGATTGATTTTGGAAAATTTTGGGTAATTTGGAAATTTTGCGAAAAATTTGGGTAATTTCGAGGTTTTGGAGGTAGGTTTAGTAGGTGTAGGGTCTCAGGGGTCAAAAATTGAAAATTTGGGGAAGTGAAGATTAGGTGAATTTGGAGTGGAAAGAAATCATTTGGTTGAGCCGTGAGGCCATTGGCTTAGTATGAGCCATGAGAGGACTCATTTGAGGCATTCCTTATGTTGTTCACACAACCTGTAGCGAGGGCTTGGGGGTTAAGGACCAAATCCATGTGAATCACCTACATGGTCGGGAGGTTAAGTTGGGTATGGGTGTGGTTTTAGGAAGTGTGTGGAAATGTAGTGTGTAAGTGTAGTGTAAGTCGGCCCTTCCCAGAGACCGGGCGCGGAAGATCTGGGCCCGAAAGAGTCTATAGGAACTCATCAGCAAGCTTCACATTTGATTTGACCCTGCAGGTGATTAGGGGTCTATGGTCGAGTTTGTGGAGTTTGTGGGGGTTTAGAAGTGGTTTTGAATTTCTAAAAGGCGGGTCACGATTCTAGTCCTCTAAGATAGTCGAAAGGAAAAGCCTAAGGCTAGATCCTAAGTACTAAAGAGAGAAGAGAAGACCTCATCGAAATGAGGTCGACGAAATGGACCCCCGATAGGTGTGGTGGTGGCGGGCACACGCGTATTGGTGGCCCGCCGACGATCAACGAAACCAACACAAACGTCCAGTGACAAACTTAGGACAAAAGCGAAAAGAATTTCCGGGAGTATCGGGTATGTTCCCGGCGGAGATGCTGAACTCTCGGGAAAGGAAAAGGAGGTGAATCTGATACGCATGACACGGGAGAATTTCGATTTAGATTTTATTTTGTTTAGATTTATGTTTTATATTTGACTTGGAGTGTTTTTTTTTTTTTTTTTAGATTGAAGTTTGTGAAATTGATTTGAAGGATTTGATTTGAAATTAAAATTGGGTTACGAGGTTTTAGATGTAACCTCTTGACCTCGAAAGAAAATTGAATTGATTAGATTGAATCGTTGCGATGAGAGAATCTCGAGCAAAGCGTGTTGGATGTAAAATCCTTAACCTCGAAGAGTTTGATTTTGATGTATTTCATTCACACGATGAGGAAATGATCTAGCGATACGGTCTCGGATGTAAAATCCTTAACCCGGGAATTCGATTTGATGTATTTCGGTGCGATAGGGAAAGAATCCTAAAGCGGTCACAGGTCTTGGATGTAAAATCCTTGACGAAAAGTTTGAATTTGATGTATTTCGGTACGATAGGAAAAGAATCCTAAAGCGAGTGCGATCTTGGATGTAAAATCCTCGACCCAAGGTTTGAATTTGATGTATTTCGGTACGATAGGAAGAATCCTAAAGCGTGCGATCTTGGATGTAAAATCCTCGACCCGAAAGGTTTGAATTGATGTATTTCGGTACGATAGGGGAAAGAATCCTAAAGCGAGTGTAGTCTTGGATGTAAAATCCTTGACCCGAAAGTTTGAATTTGATGTATTTCGGTGCGATAGGAAAAGAATCCTAAAACGGTGCGGTCTTGGATGTAAAATCCTCGACCCGAGTTTGAATTTGATGTATTTCGGTACGATAGGAAAGAATCCTAAAGCGAGTGCGGTCTTGGATGTAAAATCCTCGACACAAAGGTTTGAATTGATGTATTTAGGTGCGGTAGGAAAAGAATCCTAAAGCGGTGCGGTCTTGGATGTAAAATCCTCGACGAAAAGGTTTGAATTGATGTATTTCGGTGCGGTAGGAAAGAATCCTAAGCGATGCGGTCTTGGATGTAAAATCCTCGACTTGAGTTTGAATTGATGTATTTCGGTGCGGTAGAAAAAGAATCCTAGCGAGTGCGGTCTTGGATGTAAAATCCTGAGCCCAAGGTTTGATTTGATGTATTTCGGTGCGATAGGAAAAGGATCACTAAAGCGATGCGATCTTGGATGTAAAATCCTCGACCCAAAAGAGTTTGATTTGATGTATTTCGGTGCGATAGGAAAAGGATCCTAAAGCGGTGCGGTCTTGGATGTAAAATCCTCGACCCCGAAAGGTTTGAATTTGATGTTTCGGTGCGATAGGGAAAGAATCCTAAACGGTGCGGTCTTGGATGTAAAATCCTCGACCCAAGGTTTGAATTGATGTATTTCAGTGCGGTAGGGAAAGAATCCTAAGCGATTGCAGTCTTGGATGTAAAATCCTCGACCCGAAAAGAGTTTGATTTGATGTATTTCGGTGCGAAATGGGAAAAGGATCTAAAGCGATGCGATCTTGGATGTAAAATACTCGACCCAAAGGTTTGGGGTTGATGTGTTTTCGGTGCGATAGGAAAGAATCCTAAAACGTGCGGTCTTGGATGTAAAATCCTCGACCCCGAAAATTTTGAATTTGATGTGTTTCAGTGCAATAGGAAAAGAATCCTAAGCCGGTGCGGTCTTGGATGTAAATCATAGAAAGTTTGAATTTTGATGTTTGATTCGAGATCTGGAAGAAATTGAATTTGAATTTGATTGAGACTTGAAACTGGAAAGATTGAATTCGGAATTTTGGAAATTTGAGATGAGTTTGAACTCGATTGAAATTTGATTTAAGATTTGATTTGAAATTTGGACGATCGAGTTTGAAACTTGATCGAGGATTAATTTGGAATTTGATTGAGGATTTGATTTGAAATTTGTAAGATGAAATTTGATTTTGAAGTTTGGAAGGATGGAATTTGAGATTTGTGTTGATTTCGTTTATCTTTTAATGGTTAATTTTATTTTATTGTTTATTTAATGTTCGTGTGAACTTAGTGTTTGTCATTTTTTAAGATTTAAGGAAAGTTTTCTTTATTCTCTTTTTTTATTTCTTTTGTTCTTTGTTCGGATTCATTTAACTTTAATGGCGTTTCTAATCAATTTGCACAAAAGAGGTGAAGGCGAAAACGTGACATGGTCGCTTTCATTCCGATCATGTTGAAAATACGTCCTGACTCGATGTTGGAATACATTTCATACAATCCATATGTATTCAAAACGGTGTGTATGATCTTTGTTGATTCATCCGAAGAAGCATACGTCAAAATCCATGTACGAATAGTGGGGTACACATGGTCGATAACATCACCTTCCCGAAGCCATCCTTGGCGAGGATGCGGTGGATGTACGTTGGAGGTGTGATATTTCCCATGTAACTCACGGCTCGTAGGCGGAGGTTCTCGCTCTCTGGTGCGGTTGGAAATGGTAAGGTATTTCTTTGTCGTCCATCCTCTGAGAAATGGCGAGATTCGCTCACTTGGCACCCCTGGTATGCAATGCTTTGCGATATGTTTGCTCGGGTACCTTGCGGTATCATGGCCAGACACGGTAAGGTATCTTTGCGGCCCTTGGAACTCACCGGGCCTGTCAGGAGGTCAGTCCGAACATCGATGTTACACTCATTCGAAAGAGCCCAGGTGCGAAGGTGCGACGAAGTCGTGGTGATCGATATGTGGGGGTATGCGGTCATCCTGTTTGTAGATGTTGATGATCTGTTGTGGGTATGTGTCTGAGCTGGCGGTACCCTCCATGTTATCGATGCTGCCATTCTCTTGATAGCCCAATGGCATCGGATCCGCTTGCCCTTGACGGAGTATCCAGAGTGGGTTTCATTTCGTCTTCGTGAGGATTGTATGACATCGCGTTGTATTGTGATTCTTAAACTGCACAGCATCCATCTCAGGGTTCGGTATGTGTTTTCCCTCGGGCGGCTTTGCTCGGCCCATTCTCTTGAATCTCGGATACAATCCACGATTTCTTGTTGTTCATATTACGAGAATACGTCGGTGTGTAGCTCGAGGTATACAGTATGTTGATTCTTCTTCCTTTAATTCTCTCGAAGTATTCGAAAGTTTTCTTTTGACATGCATTCTCTCCGGCTCGTATTCCGGAATGATGCGGATGGCGAGGCCTTGTGACATATTGTGGGATATATGGTTGATCCCTTCACGTTCCCACACGCCTCGGCTCCACCGGGGATGATGCATCGGGACATCCTCGGGGTTGCTTCTGCCCGACGAGGTCATGCAACTGGCAGGTGGACGGATTCCCCATCCGGTGGCGTGGTAGCCTTCTTCCTTCGATCTTCACGGGAGATCTCCTTTGGTTCTTTCTGTTATTCTAGGAGGTGGCCTCCTTTCTTCGAGTTGCGAGTGAGCCGGTGTCCTTGAAGTGTATGTGCGGCATTAGCAATTGTCTCGTCGCGGTGTGACTAGTTTGTTAACATTTTACGGATGCGGCGATTCTTATTTCTTCGTTGCGTGGGTTTGTGAGTAGGCTCTCAGGAACTTCTTGAATCTCTGCGGGCGCGGCGAAAATGACGCCCTCACCGTATAGCGACTACGGACTTCATTTTCTTGTCTTCTTCGGTGTTTGCTTTTCTTTTCTTGTTGTTGGATTGGTGGCTTGGGCCGCACTTTCATCGAGCGGTACGTCGAGAGCCAGGTTCTTCTCGGTGCTTGGGACCCCGGTCGCTTTCCTCGTCTTGTAGGCACAGTGCAGTACGAGTCCAATCTCGATTATCGCTCCATCTTTCACCCTCTTTCCGCCCCGAGTGTGAGCTTACGCCATTCTTAAAGTTGAACCAATGGCAGATTCGACATTCCTAACGAAAAACAGAGAGAAAGGATCGAAATTTAATGTAGAGCAAACATTAAGAAAATGTTTATTAAAGATACATTTTTATTATTCTTATATTTTGAAATTTAACGAGAATGAAGTAGGATAAAATGAGGGAAGAGATTTTGATTTGAAAAAGGGAAGCCAGGGGAAAACTTAATTATGTGATTTTATTTATCTTAGCGCATTTTATTATTTTTGGGTTCGGACGTCCACTGAAATGATACTTAGCCGTGTTTCTTAGGGATGAAGAATTCATTCCTTACGAAACATCGAGTAGCGTAGCTTTTCGAAATCGTCGTTGATCGGAAGCATATGTCGTTCTCACAGCGGGTCACTGGGCGGTAGGGCCTCCCCAGGTATGCGCTGACCCATGGCTTGCGGTCCTTCTGAGAGTGGGTTCGAATTTTCCTCATCTTGCGGTGTGCGAGAATAGGTCTCTTGAGAACGAGAACTAAGTCACCAACTTTGAAGGTTCTTGGGCGGACCGGTTTGTCATGGGCTTGAACCATCTTAGCTTGGTATAGTTCTAAATTCTGTTGTCTTTGCGGGAGTCTTTTCCCTTCAGAAACTTTCTAATTCTTCGAGTCGTGATCGTTTCTTCTGTCGTGATCTTGTTTTGCTTCTGGTCGAGTGAAGGCTGAACCTCACAAAGATGCTCTTGCCTCGGACCCATACACCGGGCGTAAGGTGTAGCTTGAGTAGGAGTTCTGAAGGTTGTCAGGTAGGCCGTGGAAGCTTCGACAATTTCTCGTGCGATTTCTCTTTATTATCGTCGAGTTCTTTAAGATTTGAACGAGAGTTTTATTAAAAGCTTCAGTAGTAGTTGCTCTTGGGTAGTAAATTGTTGAGTATCGCCGATCGGTGTCTCGACAAAATTGTTGATTTGTGTGCTTCGAATCTTGACCCAAGTATACGAGATGATCTGCACGCGGCACTCAAAACGGTAGGCAAACTTGGTTTTTGAAAAGCTGCCGGCACGTGGTGTGCTTTCACTTCTAAGTGGAGCGCACGCTTGGAAAAAGTAATGCGTGGCCGCCAAAGAATGAAACGATGTCCTTTTGAAGATGGTGGTTATCGGACCCGCCATATACGTACTTCGACATTCGAACGACGCGACGCGATTGTCGGGTGTGGCACATTGGAGGTTGGTGTAGAAATACTCGTGCACTTGGCATTGGTAGCCGGCTCTTGGCGATTTTCATGCGGTCGGTCATCATCGAGGGCCCGGTGAAAATTTTAGTCTTTTAATTTTCATCTTCATTTTTGGACCGTGGTGAGCGCCACGGAGTCTGAATGCACTTCTTTAACAATTTCACGGGCCTCGGACCCGCTTAGGCACACCCAGCACCGCATTTGATCGAAAAGACCTTAATACAATGTGTTGTTTATTAATGCGTAGGACGAGTTCTTTTCTTGATGCGATAAATTTGTAATATCCTGCGAGTAACTCTGTTTGCGGGTAATTACGTGTGGAAGTTTGTCGCCGATCTTACGTGTTTTAAATCCTTCTTTGCATAGTGAAATTCTTTTTCTTTTTTCGGTTGTGTATTGTGTCTATGTCGGCGCGGTAGGACACGACGTCGTGGGCGACACTTCCCTTTGATTCATCTTGCAAACGGGCAAATTCTTTTGCGAGACGAGGTAAAGCATGCAACTAAGCATTCTCTTTTCTAGGAATTTTGTAGATTGTCACATTTGGAATCGTTCCCAATTTGTATAACATCTTGGAAGTATTGTTCGAGTCTTGGTTTAAAATTCTGTATTGTCCCGTGATGTTGAATGATTCTTGTGAATCCCCGTAGATGTTGATGTACGTATCCCCACAATTTGAATGGTTAATTCCGGTCCCGTTATGAGGGCTTCGTATTGATACCTTCGTTGTTTGTACGGGATTCGTCGAAGTGGTAGGAGTATCTTAACATCCCCGCTCGGTGTTATAAAGATTAGCCGATTCTGCCTTGCCGGGACGCATCACTTGCGATTCTTCGTCTTTGTGTGCGAAGATCACTCAGGTCGGAAATGTAATTCCCGACGTCGATCGACGAGGTCTTCTAGGTTCATTATTTGTTCATCGGCGAGATCGTCATTGAGAGGAGATTCGGGCGGCAAAGGGTGTGTTGCGGGCGTCTGTGGGGCTTTGTCCCTTTACGGCACGCGGAGGCACGAAAGTTATATCGAATTCTTGATAATATCATTGACCATCAGCAGGTACGCCGGAAAGTGTTGGACGAGTCATCAAGTGATATGATGGATTAAACTTCGAAATCGGGTTGACCTTGTGAGAAAGCATGTAGTGCACGAGCTTTTGAGCGGCGAGAAGATCGGGGGCGAACAATGCTTTTGATTGCGGGATACCTTACTTCCGTCGAAGTAAACGACGGCAAAGTAGTAAAGAGCATTTTCTTTACCCTCATCATTGACACGAAATTTAACGGGGCTCAGGGGAAGTCGTCTGAGAGCCGCGGTGTAAAGTATCGGTGCACAGGGCGGGGCTGCTAAGACGGGAGGTGTCATTAAATATCGTTTAATGTCTTCGAAAGGCCTTCTGGCATTTCTCTTCGGAAATAAATTTGGCGTCCTTTTTAAGCGAATTGCCGAGAAAGGCGACACTACTGACGGAGTTTGAGATAAAGCGTCGAAGATATGTGACTTCCCTTGAAAGAATCGTAGTTGTTTTAAGGTTTTGGGAGGCGGCATTTCTAAGATGGCTTTAATCTTCTCGGATCGATTGATTCCACGATGTCGGACGAATCTAGGAATTTCCGGAGGTGACGCCGAAGGCATTTTAAGGGATTCATCTTAGGTTAGAATTGTCTTAATCGTTCGAAGCAATTCTCAGATCATACGAATTGGTTTTCCTTTACTTTGCTTTTGATAGCGACATCGTCACGTAGCGATTCGACTTGATTGTGGATGAGATCATCGAAAATTCTTGTCATTGCTCTTTGGTAAGTTGCTCCTGCGTTCTTCGATCCGAATGGCATCCTTTGTGTAGCAAAATACTCGATCGGCGTTACGAATGCGTGAAAGCTTTTCATCTTCTGGAGCCATTTTTATCCAGTTTGTATCTGAAGATCCATCCATGAATGAGAATATTTCATGTGTCGAACGATATCGATCATCGATTCTGGAATTGGTAGAGGGAATTCATCTTTTGGACATGCCTTGTTTAAATCTACAGTCCACAAATTACGATGCGACCATTCTTCTTTATTGTATGCATTGTTGCTCGAATTCGGTATTGTTCTTCGGACAAATTTAGCGTATTAGCTTTTTAACTTGTTTATGACTTGTTTTTCGATTTCCGAGACGCATTCATGCAGGACCTTGTCTGGCCCAGGAGCAGTAGGATCACTCCTAGCTTATGGTACGGCCACATTTAATCCTGGCATTTCATCGTAGCTCAATAGCTTGATCTTTAAATTTCATTAATAACTTGATTATTTCTCGAGTCTTCTTTATTGAGTAAGGAGCTAACAAAGGTAGGTGTTTAGGCTCTTATTGTACCTAAGTTAACTTCCATCGACTCGTATTGTGGATTTAATTTCTTCTTCGAATTGGTGGAGCGTCTCGATTTGTAAATCTTCGAGTTCGTCTGTAGTTTCCATGCGAGTTTTCATTGGATTTGCAAGTGACAACCAAGCAAAATTCAGTATCGTCAGTGACCTGCGTAGAGATCGTGCGTACTTTGAATTGGGAGGACGGCGGAGTTATTATAACTTTTCGAAAATGTTGTGATTATTTTGTCGCGTTGTCGAGGTAAGAAACCACGTTGAATTAAATTTTGAACACGGGGAGGTACCACTCAAAAGGTAATTCCATTAATTCGATGAAGTGACATGCGGGTGTACGGTATTTTCGGTTTTGGAGGAAGAAGCCATGCAGTGGGAGCTGATCGAGCTTTGCGTCCTACGTACCTCTTTGACCTCCATACCCTCGATCTTATTAGAATGGATCGGAGTTAGGGTCATAGTATGTACGTAGTGGTTAATCTTCTCGTACATTGATTTGTATTCTTCGTTCTTTTCGTCTTCGAGGAGATCTTGGTAACGGCTTCTTTCGACTTATTGTTCTTTGCTTCTTGCTTGATTTCTTTTTTCCTCTTCGAGGCCCATCTTCCCAGTCGACATTTGGTGTTGGTTTCCTGCTGTCCAATTGTCTGGTGTGTCTACTACCACGGCCTCGTCCCCGGCCTCGACCTCGGATGCGAGTTGTGGAGAAACCTTCGCTCATACGCCGGAAGAGTGGTGAGTGGCTTGTTGGGCCCAGAACTTCGGGTTCTTCGTTGTCTGAACTTTCTTTGCTTCATTTGTTACGGTATCTACGGAGAAGATTGTTTTCTTTGGCGGTGCATAATAAGCGCATCTTCATGGACTCCCGATCTCATGTACGGAGAATGGTTTGTAAGTCACCTTTGATCTGTTGTTCCCCTCGCCATTAGTACTTGATGCAGTGTAGAGATGATGGTACCATCACATTTTCATGTATCCATGGTCGGCAGAGTAGAGCGTTGAACGACATTTACGAATCGATTATATGAAATTTTGCGGTTGTCTTTGCTAAATCACGGTCTTCATCGGTAAGCGTTATTGACCGTGAAGACTCTTTCTCCTTTACGGATTTGAATCCTCTTAATAACATTTTGTCGGCCTCGAGCTCGCGAGCATCGATTTCGAGTATCTTTAGTGTTCGAAGACTCATTATATTGATTGATGCTCCTGGATCCGCCAATACTGCGGAGCGTAAACTTCCCGATTGTAGCGAAATGTACGACGGTCGGTTGTGATCTAGCATCCCCAGTAGTAGGTCGTGCCCCAATACGTGAAGGTAACGCGCCATTGTTCCTTTAACGAGCGAAGCCTCGTCGAATGTCCCGTGGTGAAATTTGGCAATTTCGGATCGAGTAAGGCCTTGATCGAGCTTCTCTCTCATCTCCTTTTGATAAGATGAGAGCATCGTGAATGCTCGGTTGCCGGTAGTTTCTAAGATGGGCTAGCACGTTGTAGTACTTTGTTCTCACGTGTCTCGGCTTCTTCTCGAATGGGTATGTCTTCCTGTGGGGTTGGTTCTTCTTGAACAACCACCTTTCCTTTGTCTTTTGGACCCATTCTTGGAGATGAAGAACTTTTCCTTCTTAGGTTGACTTAAACAATTTCTTCGAATCTAGTATTGAGTTTGTCGGTGTCTCCTCACGAATCGGAATGGCGGCTCTTACGGATTTACCTTCCAAATCACGAAGGCTCTAACTCGTATGCTTCAGGAGCTCCTCGAAACTCGCGAGATGTCGTCTGGTTACAACTTTGTTGAACTCTCGTAGCTCCTTGATGGATGCCTTCTTCGTCATTTTGATCGTCGAGATCTTGTATGATTTGAGAATTGTTGTTGGTATCGAAATCGACGCGCCGGATTGTCGCTAGTTACGTAATCGTTAGAAGCACGGTCGAAAACGTGACGACGCCATCACCCTTATCATTATATGATCCCACGAAGTGAGCGGTGTCATGCAAAATCGGAGGTTCGAGGATTTCTCCGAATCAGGCAGCTATCCTAGGATAAGCGACCCCTAGTCCCAGCCTTAGGAGTCTCGGTCCCCTCTTCTTCGTCGATTTTCTTCTTCTCTTCGATTGTCTCTGTCGAGTGGTTCTTATCGCGAGTGATAGTGGAAACACGGGGTCTCGGGCCCTACGGGTGTCGCAAGCCGGTTCGGATGTTGTCTAAAATCTTCTTCGAAGATCGTCAGAAGCGGTAGTCGTCCATCGTCGGTTGCATGGGGATCTATCGGGATGATGGGATCGGTTGAGATAACATTGACGGAACCTCCTTTACGGGGTTCCTTCATGTACTCCTTCGGGATTGTTATATTTCCTTTAAGAAGGTTGTCGTTGAACGACTTTTGAAGGTAATGCGGTCTTACATGCGCGAGCATCCGATGGTAGGGGCAAAGTTGGGATCACCTTTCTTGTTGACTTCCTCTGGTCTTTTGGGCTGCGAAAGCGGTGGAAATGCAGGTTTTCATTACGGAACATCTTTGGTGTCTTCTTGCTTCATTCTTGAACGGATGTTCTGCCGCGCTCGAAGCTCCTGATGTACGTTGCGGACCCGGGACGGTTGTTCATCTTGCGGAGACGATGGGTTGGACCGGGGTTGGCAGTAATTTTGTTGTGGTTCTTTGCGGCCGTTCTGAGTGGTATTTGCATCGGTTGCTTGCCTTTGTCGGCGCTGCAACGATCCCAGTTTCTTCTCGAAGGTCTTCACCGGCTTAAACGTAATCTTGTCGGCAAAACTTAATTGCTTCGCCTCTTCTTGCAAGCTTCGGCCTTGCTTAACAACTTCTCGAAAGTCTTAATAGTGAATCCCTTGAGGAGAAGTCTTTATCGAGTAGTGAATGCTTTTAAGCAACATGCGCGACGCATGTTGTTCTTGCGGTTGTGGTTCACACTTCATACTTAAATTTCTCACGTGAAGTATGTAATCCATAGAGTTTCATTCGGCCTTTGTTTCTCTACCAGCAAATCACACATAGTGATGTGAGTGTGAGCTTCCGACAAATCGCTTAATGAAGAGGCTCTCTGGCTACGAGAATGTCTTTACGGTCAGATTTAGGTAGTGCGTACCGGTCGAAGGCGATCCACTGACTGTTGCTAACGAGCTGTCGGAAGAGTAGCGCATCGCTCCTGTCGGCATTACGGCAAGCACGGCACGAAGAGGTGTGCGGCATGCTGTCGGGGTTCCGGTCCGTCGAAGGTCTTAAACGAGAGGTGGTACGAAGCAGCCGGGTATTGGACGTGTTCATAGGGTAAGGTACGCCCGTCGAATAGATGTCTAGTTCTTCGATTGTGCTAGGGCTTCTCGCACCTCAACTGCTCTGCGAGTTCTTGATATCCTTTTCGGGGATCATACTTTGTGTTGTATCCTTTTTCGGCTGGTCATCCCATTGACGGATGTAATCTCCTTCCCTCATATTCTACGATGTGAATGACTTCGAAGGGGTGTCTCTCTATGTGGTTGTACTTGACTTTGGAGAGTGGCCGGTATGGCCATCTCTTGAATCCTCTTCGCGCGTTTGAGGCGATCGTGTCGTCCTTTCACGAGCTATCTCTTCATCGGTTCCGGCTCCTCTCTTTCTGTAATTTCTTGAGAGCACATGAGAAGATGATGAAGCTGCGTGTCTCGGCAGTGTTGATTTACGCATCGTCGTTGTCTGCCGTTACGATGAGTCGATCTCGTCTCGAACTTTTCTTCTCTTTCTTTTGCCGACCGTCGGATGTCGGTTCTCGGCTTCCATGGCATCTTCTAGCGGAGCTTTCTGTTGTATCTTTGTGGTTGTCGTACGATGGTTGTCGGGTCCTTTCCGAGTCCCCACTTCATCGCGGTAAGCGCTTTCCTCGATTGACACTCTGGCGGGGCTCTCTCTCGGGGCTGTGTTTGATCTCGGTGCCAAGTAGTGGGGCCGCGCACCATCCGCAGCAGCGAGAAGGTCTGGGACCGGACGGGTACGGTGACGAATGCGGGTGGTATCCTCCTGTCTGTGGTACGATGCTACGACGGGCGGGCTGGCAGCCATTCTGCGCGGGGCTTACATCATGACGGCGGGTTACTCGGGGCCGAGACGGGATTTGGCCCAAGCACAGATCACATCCTTCGTAGAATTTCAGGCACGGAGCGATTTTCCTTCTTTGGCAGCTTTTCTGCAAAGTTTGCGGTCGACGAACGGCGTAGTTCGGATTCTTTTCTTGCGGTATCGTTGTAGTATGCGAGTACGTGGTAATGCGGCGACGATGCGAACATTCTCCTCGTCCTGGCGGCGGAGAGGGGGATGGAACCTTCTCCCGAAAAGTGGTATGTAGTCGAGGGCGGTGGTGTATATTACGGTAACGGTGTATGATGCAGCGACTGCGGAATTTCCTCAGGAAGGCGATCTCGGCCGGCTACGGCTTCCCTGGCGATCATACATTTATTTCTTCTTTGGGTCTTTGTCGGCGACGGAGATCTTGACTTGGACCCGATTTCGAAGACGAAGGTCTTACGGGAAGATCCGTACCCTCCGCGGTAACGGGTTTATAGTTGGATTTCTTTCCCCTTTGATTTGGCGAGAAGTCGGGGTAGGTGCGAAGCTTGACTAGACCTTGATGGGGGTAGTGAGAGCCGGTCCTCACTGCGGACGGCGGTCTCCTCCACAGTCGGGACCCTTTGCGGGGGAGGAAACTCTTGGGTCGACTGGAGTTGAACTCGAGCGAGTGGTTCCTCGGCCGGATACCTTGTTTGTCGGTGCGAAGGAGACATCGGTGACCTTGACGTTCGTGTTTTGAAATCCTGATGGAAATCGGATGACCCCATTGTCGGGGCGGCTCATCCTTATAGACGGCGAAGTCCGGTCCGGGATTGGTGAAGGAGAAAATCGGTTTCGGGGCTTCCATTTCTGAGGTAGATTCGGTTGTCGGTCACGAGTTATGCTTCTTTTCTTCGGGACGAAAAGAAAGGAATTAAAAAGAGTCAGAACTCATTCTTTGTTCATGTATTTATAAAAAAGAATCATTTGTTAAAAGAATCGCTTATTAGAGGGTTTGTTTATTTTAGAACGGAATGTTGAGGTGTAGAGAAGGTAAAGTCCAGGTTCGAAGGAAAAGAAAGTCTTAAGCAAGATTTCTGAGCTCGAAGGATCACTCCTAGGCTAGCACATCGAGTGCACGCCTCGAGAAATGAGTAAAAGGATCTCGGAACCTGCGATTTAGGGGTGTCTAAACGATGGCTCCTGTCAAGTATATTTATTTATACTTGTTCAAGAGATAGAAATGAACATAGTATTCAGCGGAAAGAAGGAGTAGTTTGATCCATTAGGGACATGGATACCTTCTGCAGATTTTTGAAAACGAAATTATTTGATTATAATGGAGAGAGGAATAGTCCACGTAGTCGCGGGGAAATCTGTCGGCATATTTTTAGGTCGTGTTTTATTTTGAAGAGAGGTCGCCTAACGAAATACGTAAGTAATTTTTTAATTTAATTAAAATAAATAATTTGAAAAGTAGTATTTGATTTTGAAAATAATTTTAAATTTGAAGGTTTTAAGATATGAGATTAAACCGACCTGTCTAACAGTTTCTCTTAACATTTTACTGCATGTATCCTCCATGAATAATTTGTATAAATAATGACTTGATTAAAATAACTGAAGATCCATGTTATCGTTTAGTCTGCGAACCAATTTTATAAGGCGAAATGAGTTTCACCTTAATATGAAAACATTAAACGGTTTATGTACACAGGTTCTTTAAAATTCCACATAAAGGCAAGCCACATAGTTAATTACATCTTAAGTGACGGGAATCTAAGAAAACTCTCGATAATAACCAAATAGTGCTGCTCTCGGGAATTTGAAGTTTAAGGTTTTCGAATTGAATTTTGGAATTTATTGGGAATGGATCAAATTTTGGAACATTTTGTTTTGTGAATCCGAAGGAAGAGAGGTAGGAGAAATCAACTGATTCGAAGTGAACCGATAATTTCATTATCACTGTTGTTTGGCTTGAATTTAGGAGAATCACCAATGTTTATTTGATATTTGATCTTGCCGATTTTAATTAATTAGGGCTTATATTTAATATGATAAAATCAAACGAATGATGCAGAAGATGTGAGGGGTTTATTGTCGTATCGGACGTACCTCGGAATCTTTAAGACCGGTTAGGGCTTAATTTGCGATGCAAATGCACAACGAAGAGTTGAGGATTTATGTTGCACTAGAGCGGTACCTAAAAGTCCTATGGCTTGGTTGTTTAGTGTAGAAAAGTTTTCTTTGAAGTAGGTTGAAGTTTCTTGTGACGATGGTAGTGCGCCTGTATCCCGAGCTCTTGGTTGTTGCGAGAGGTTTTAGTTTTAGAAATCATAAATCGGGGAGTTGAGAAAAAGTGTTTTGGTTTGAAGAAAATCTTAATTTCCGGGTGTTTTTTATGTTTATTTAAAGCAAAATCTTAAAGTTGATTATAACGACAGGTTAAGATCCGGTTCCATCCTTAGGCATCATTATTTTTATCGGATTCACTTAGTCCGGATGAATTTGCTAAATATTTGAATGAGTTCCACACTTTCATTTAGACGTGGGAAATCCGGGTTAACGACACGTAGGTTACATCATCAGGGTATTCCGGTCGTCTTGACAGACGTTTTAATTTAGTTGTAATTGTAGTTTTGTGTTACGTTTGTGATTAAATTTTGAGTTGTTTTATATTTTGGAATGTTGTGGCGGTGAATTTTATCTTGCGATGACTTTTAAGCCTTAATTTTGGTTTAGGTTTAGGAAATTTATCACAAGGTGTAGGTTTTTAAATGCAACGAGTTGTTTTATCATGCGAGAAAAGTAAGTGCATTTGCAATAAAAAGTGAATTGCGGGGAAGTAGGTGTGAGAAAGTAAATTGCGATAAAATAAAAGCGTCTGGAGGGTCTTCCCGTCATCCAGAAACTACACTTAAAACACGATTAGAATATTTAAGAAAGTTCTTTAGGTAAAAATTTAAGGGAAGGGTTATGGTTTTCTACCAAATTCTAATCCTATGTTGGTAAATCTCTATGACGTCTAGGTTCTTCGTGTTTGGTTTTAAGACGATTTTCTTCATCGAAAGAGCAATTAAAAATTCGATTGTTGCTATAAATATCTGTCGTATTGAGGAAGTCTTAGAAGAATGTGCTTGTCTTCAGTATTTTCGGGGATTGTTTTAAGTCGGAAATGAATTTAATTATATAAATGAATCGATGCGTCCGAGGTTTTGATCTTGTTAACTTGCTCGATTATTAGGACATTTGAATATCTTATGGAGTGAGTAGCACTTCATTTAATGTTTATTTAGGAGTTATAATATTTAAAGCTTTGGTGGATTAGTATTCGAATGATTTGGTTTTAAGTTAAAGAGTTTAAATTTGGAATAGTGTTGATTGTTTTTAAATTTATTTTCTTTACGATTTTAGGTGATGTTATATTTAATTGATTTAATTTAATTTTAATTGAGTTTTAATTTAATTTAATTTAATTTAATTTAATTTAATTTGATTTGATGTTTTAATCGATTTGATTTGATTTAACTTTAATTTGATTTGATTTAATTTAGTTAATTTGATTTAATTTAATTTAATTTGATTTAATTTAATTTAGTTATTCAATTTAATTTAATTTATTTAATTTAATTTAATTTAATTTGATTGTTTAATTTAATTTAATTTGATTTAATTTAATTTTATTTAATTAATTTAATTTATTTAATTTAATTTAATTTAATTCAATTTAATTTAATTGTTTAATTTGATTTAATTTAATTATTTAATCTAATTTAATTTAATTATTTAATTTAATTTAATTTAATTTAATTGTTAAATTTAATTTAATTTTAATTTTAATTTATCTTTAATTTGCTTTATTTTTAATTTTAATTAAAATTTTAAAAGTTTAATAATTTAATTAAGTCTTTTAATATTTTAAATTTGAGTTATCATTTTAATTAAAAATTGAGTATTAATGATATAATTAGTTTAGGGATTTTTAAATTAAAGAATAAATCTCTTCATAATAAATATCCC
Organism: Papilionanthe hookeriana x Papilionanthe teres; assembly: GCA_022702705.1. Taxonomy (NCBI): domain Eukaryota; kingdom Viridiplantae; phylum Streptophyta; class Magnoliopsida; order Asparagales; family Orchidaceae; genus Papilionanthe; species Papilionanthe hookeriana x Papilionanthe teres. The sequence goes on from CM040438.1 coordinate 20,926,458, forward strand.
TTATTTTAATAATTCAATTTATTATTCCTCCAAATTTAATCTATTATTTAATTAAAGTTTAATCATTTTAAAATTATTTAATGGATTTCTACCCTTTAATTATTTAAATTTCAATCAGCTCAAATCAGATTAAGATCAAATATTTTACTTGTTGATTTTTAATATTAAACCTAAAAGTTTTAATTAAGGGTTAAAAGTTTAATTACCAGTACCCTTTAAGCCCAATAATTTCATAACTCACTAAATTGAACCCGAATGAACTTGAAATTTTTATGTGACTTCACTCATATGTCAATAAAGACATGAGAGGAGAAAATGTGATTTTATTATTTAATTTATTTATATAATTATTTTTGGTGGAAAATAGAGATTTTGAGGAAAATTTAATAACATGACCAAGGGAAAGTTTCTGTCCTTAAGAAAATTAGGGGACATTCCTAATGACCAGAGAAGCACTTGGACCAATTTTAGTGATTTTTTGAATTATATTATTTTTATTATAATTATTTTGATTTTGGAGTGTTAATTAATTTAAAAATAAAATAAATGTTGAAAAATGGATTTTATATTTTTCAAAAATCTCTGATACCAAGGAAACCAGAGAAGCAAATTTTGCAATTTTTTGATTTTTTTATGATTTATTAACTATTTTAGTGAAAATGCTAGAAAATACATTTTTTAATTTTAAAAGTACCACTGAAGACTTTAAAATTTAATATCTCACTAAATAAACTTAGGAAAATATGGGGTTTGTTCCTAAGTGATTAAAATTCAAAATGTGACATTTTGGTGAATTTTATTATTTTTGTGATTTTTATTATTTTTTAATTATTAAAATATTAAAATATTATTAAAAATCAACTTTTCGAAAAATTGAAATTTTAATTTTCTTAGGTTCCCCTGATATCAGAGAGGCTCCAAACCAATTTAGTGAATTTTTGAAAAAGTATTTTAAAAGTTATGAATTTTTAAAGTTTAAAATGGCTAAGTGACTTAATGACCCCGATTAGTGGGGTAGCAGTCAATTGACCTCAAATTTTTATGGTGGATTCCTCTGATCCTAAAGGTCAGTGGAGAATTGATTTCAAGTCAATTTGATGCCTGGTTAATTCGAATTAATTAAAGACCTATTTTGGGTGTTTAAGCCCGATTAGGGTTGTTTAAATGAACTAAATTGGCTTATTTTCTTTGGGTTCTACTCTTGGTCATAAGGAACATCACCATTTTCCTAGAATTTATTTCACAACATGCTATTTACTGGAATTAAAATACTCAAAACGAGTGACACGAACTTGAAAAAATCAGAAGCTTCTTGTCGGGATGGTCTCGACTTTGGAGAAAAATTCGAGGGAATGTTCCCAATTCGAGGCTTAGAAGCCTGTGGTCTCGTATGATGAATTGTATGCATACATGGAGAATTAAAACAATGCGAGAGGTAATAAATTATAAAAAATAAAATATTTGATGAAATTAAGTGATTCTTTTCGACGTTATTCTCCTCTTCAACGAAGCGAAAGTTATTTTTATTTTATTTTGTGATTTTCCTACACGGAGATATGAATTTTTGAAGTTTAGGGAATTAAATAAATAAGAAAATACCCTATTTATCTATTTATCCACGCGGCGCCGCGTCGACCTCGGCCGACTCCGAACGCACACGCGTCGCGCTCCCATTCGACGCCGCCACAGTCGGCGGCCGGGCCGCGGTTCTCGTACGAGTCTCCTGGTCGACGCGATCCTGGCCGTCCGTGCGCGCGTGTATCGAATGGACGGCATCCGTTCATCGTCCCCCGAGTGTTCTCGCCCCGAGGCCGTCCCTGCTAAATCCCCAGATCTCACTCGATTCTCAGTGGATTTTTACGTTTTTATACTACATGGATTCGTCTTGAAGAGACGAACACATCTGTGGTAACATGCATTGAAACTAAGGCATTTGAAATGGAGAATCTCCGGGAAGCTCGGGATGGAGAGTTAACTCATACCTTAGCTCGAAGTGTGGCTTCAATCGAGAGTTGTTGCACCTTCGATTGGGTCCCGGGCCAAGCTCGGGGATGAAGTCTCTGATGCAGAAGTTGTACGGATATGATTTCGACCCGGCCGTCCCACCAAAGCTTGGAGGTACAGACAAAGCAGGTGCTGGAGATGGGGCTTTGATGGTGGACACCTTCCTTGGTACGGTGAAGGTGTAGAGCCGATCAATTTTGGGAATTCGCTCGCTGTGGAGAAGTGTCCTGGTTTTGGGTGGAATTCCCGGCTACGAAATTGAGCTTACGGAGGAGAAATAGCGGGGGGATCTCCCTTTGAGGGATCAAGTGCTCACAGAGTGGAGAAGGGTACGGAACAATTTTGGCGAGTTTTGGCAAGGTTTGTGCTTGGCTCCTCTCATGGCCGAGAGAGTGGAGTTTAAATAGGGAGAGGGTGGAGGGCCTCGGGGAGAGTTAGGGCTTGGGATCGAGTTTGCTGCGGTGAGGAGAAGATGCGGCAATGGTGACATTAGGGATGGGGCGGCTCGGCCAGTGAGAATTTCAATGTTGGCTCACATGTGAGCTCTCGGCCATGGTGTTTTCCGGCGGCTTTGGTGGCGGCAGGCCCGGCATGGGTCACCCTCGGGGTCGGGTGGGTCGAGTGGAGGTTTGTGTGCGATCGGTTGTCGATTTCCATGTGTAAAGGAGTTGGATTGAAATGTAATGGGGGATGAGCACTGTTTGGGTCCCGAATGGGTCGACCCACCTTTTTGGGCTTGGTTCACCTCCCATGTGCTTTGATTTTGGGCTGAGAGGATCGGTTGGGTCAGCCAGAGAGTGGTGTGGTCTCAGCCATGATGAGGTGGCTAAACATGGTTTAGTGTGTGACATGCTTAAGGTAAAAAGGCTTAATGAAAGATTAGGAAAGGAGCCCCTCCTTTTACAAGTAATGGCATGGTCATGTCAAGCCTCCCATGGCTTCATGTGGCTTGTCGATGGCTTGCATGGCTTGTCTTTGGCTTGGGGAAAGTTGGGTGATTTCATAAAAATGGGTTTTAGAAATTTTTGGTAATTGATGGGAATTTGGATGAAGCTTTATTTTGGAATAATTCAATGATGATTTTAGGACTTAGGTAATGGATTTAATTAAATGGATTGTGAGAATGGAGATGTCATGTGGGCTTTAGGGTAGATTTGGGCTTTTGAATTTTGAAGGAAATGGGCTTTTAGAAGGGTTTTAAGGGAAGTGGGCTTTTAAGTTTATGAATGTGTTCATGGATGAAAATTTTGTAAAAGGTTGGGCCAAATAATTGTTGGGTTTAGCTCATGGAGTGTTAATGTGAGTAACTTGAAGCAAATTTGGGGTAGTTTGGGCTTGAATTGGGTTGGATTTGGATTCTTTTTGAGTGAATGGGCCAATGGGTCCAAGTGGGCGAGTTGGGCCAATGTTGGGCTAGGATTGAAATTGATGTAGAATTATTGTTGAGAAGTGTTTGTAAGTGTTTCAAAGAGGTTTTTTGACTTTGGTTGGGCTTTGATTTTTGGGGTTTGGGTTCATTTTGGGTTAGGTTTGGGCTTAGGTCGAAAAATGGGCCTTGGGTGAAAAGTGGAATTGAATCAAATGTCAATCAAATTGGACTTGGATTTGCTAGATTGGTATTGGGAATGTTGAATTGAAGTTTAGAATTGAATTGGACCAGAATTTGGGTCAATTGGATAGGTTCGGTTTAACATCGGGTTCACTTTGGGTTAAAATGGGTCAATTTGGGGGTTTTGACAAAAGTAGGGTAAATTGAAAAAATTGGCCCATGGTGTAGTTGGACAAAATGAAATTGGGAATATTTAGGATTTTCTGGAATTTTCTGGGAATCTTCCGAATTTTTGGATTTTTAGGCCAAGAAGGGTATTTTGGGTATTTGGAGGGTATTGGGGGTATTTTTGGAATCTTTGGTATTTTTGGGTATGGATGATCAATTTGAGTGATGTGGAGATGTTTGGGATTGATTTTGGAAAATTTTGGGTAATTTGGAACTTTTGCGAAAATTTGGGTAATTTCAAGGGTTTTGGGTAGGTTTAGTAGGTGTAGGGTCCCGGGGTCAAAAATCGAAAATTTGGGAAATTGAAGATTGGGTGAATCTAGGTGGAAAGAAGTCATTTTGGTTGAGCCATGAAGCCATTTCAAGCCCATATGAGCCATGAAAGGACTCATTTGAGGCATTCACTATGTTGTTCCTAACCCTCTTAGCCAAGAGCTTTAGGGGTTAAGGACCATCCATGTGAATCACCTACATGAGTCAGGAGGTTAAGTTGGGTATGGGTGTGGTTTTAGGAAGTGTGTGGAAATGTAGTGTGTAAGTGTAGTGTAAGTCAGCCCCTTCACTCGGACCGAGCCACCTGTAGGCGGTCCTAAGGCCAAAGAATCCTATAGGAACTCATCCTTTAAACTTCCACATTTGATTTCAACCTCTCAGGTGATTAGGGGTCTATAGTCAAGTTTGTGGAGTTTGCGGGGAGTTTAGAAGTGGTTTGAATTTCTAAAAGGCGGGTCCCAATTCTAGTCCTCTAAGATAGTCAAAGGAAAAGCCTAAGGCTAGATCCTAAGCACTAAAAAGAAGAAGGGAAGACCTCATCGAAAATGAGGTCAACACTTCACTCGAATTGCGGCTTGCAAACAAAATCACGACGGAAGAGAATGCCAAGTTACGACTAGAAGAATTGGAAAGCCCGGAAGGGAAAAGAATTGCAGCGCGACGGAATTTAGAACTATACCAAGCTAAGATGTTTCAAGCCCATGACAGGATCGGTCCGCCCAAGAACCTTCAAAGTTGGTGACTTAGTTCTCGTTCTCAAGAGACCTATCCTTGCACACCGCAAGATAGGAGGAAAATTTGAACCCACTTGGGAAGGGCCATTTGTGGTTGAGGCGATCTACTGGAGGCTCCTACCAGCTGGTTAACTGCCAAGGAGAACGACATATGCTTCCGATCAACGGACGATACTTGAAAAAGTATTACGCTACCTGATGTTTCGAAAGAATGAATTCTTCATCCTTAGAAGCACCGGCGAAGTAATTACTTATGACTGGGTTCGAACCCAAAAATAATAAAAAATGTGCTAAAATAATAAAATCATGATAATAAAGCTTTCCTTGTTTTCTCTTCCACATCAAAATCTCTTTCCTGATCTTATCCCACTTCATTCCCGTTAAATTTAAAAATACAAAAAAAAATAATATAAAAAAATGTGTCTTTAATAAACATTTTCTTAATGTTCTTGTTCTTAGTATGTACCTCGATCCTTTTCCTTGTCTTTTCGCGAGGAAATGTCGAACGGGCGGTTGGTCCCGAACTTTAGAAATGGCGTAAGCCTTGCACTCGACGAAAAGAGGGTGAAAGATGGAACGATAATCGAGATTGACTCGGACTTCGCACCAGCAGGCCTGCAATATGAGGAATGTGACTAGGTCCCAGTTGACCGAGAGGAACTGCCCAGTAAGACAGTAATGAAAGTGGGTGGCCCAAGCCACCAATCTAGCAGCAAGAAAAGGAAAACAAACACTGAAGAAGATAAGAAAATTAAGTCTGTAGTCGCTACGGCAGAGGGCGAGCTTGTCGGCGCCGCGCCTGCAGAGATTCGGAAGTACGAAGAGCTATTCTCACGACAACTCAACGAAGAAATAAGAATCGCCGTATCTGTAAGATGTTAACCAAACTAGCAGCGGACCAGCGCGATGAGGCTGTTGTTACTGCCAGTACACACACTTCAAGGACACCGGTTCACCAGGTACCTGAAGAAAGGAGGCCAGCTCCTAGGATAACAGAAAAAACCAGGGAAATCTCAAGAAGAGCAGAAGAAAGAAGGCTACCATGCCACCAGATAGAACCACCAGTAATGCATAACCTTGTTGCAGAAGCAACCCCGGAGGATGTCCTTACTGAGATCATCCCCGAGGAGCCGAGGTATGCAGGAGAACGTGAAGGGATTGAGCCGTATATCCCACAATACGTCACCAGGCCCCGCCATTTGCAGATTATTCCAGAATACGAGCTGGAAAGAATGTATAATGTCGAAAAGAAAACTTTTGAATACTTCGAAAGAAACAGAGGCAGGAGGATCAATATACTAGAAGGCCTCGAGCTACATACAGACGTGTTCTCAGAATACGAACAACAACAAATCGTGGACTGCATCCGGGATTTGAAAAGAATGGGCCGAGCGGGCCGCCTAAGAGAAAACATCTACTCAAAACCCCGGAGATGGATGCCAGGGAAAGTAAGAATTACAATACAATGTGGATGCTGCTACAACTTCGCAGAAGAAAGGAAGGGAAACCCACCGGGAATACTCCGTCATGGCCAGGTGGATCCGATGCCATTGGTCATCAAAAGAATGGTAAAAAGATTGATAACATGGAGGGTACTGCCAGCAGATTGCATACCCAACAGCTGCATTATTAACATTTACAAGCAGGGTGACTGCATACCCCCGCACATAGATCACCACGACTTTGTCAGACCTTTCTGCACAGTTTCTTTCCGAACGAGTGCAACATCATGTTCGGATCCGACCTCCGGATAGCAAGCCTGTGTGAGTTCCGAGTGCCGGTGAAGATACCATTACCGGTAGGTTCCGTCATGATACCGAAGGGCAACGGAGCGGATGTCGCTAAACATTGCATACCGAGAGTACCAGTGAAGGCCGATCTCGGCTACTTTCGGAAGGATGGACGACGGAAGACACCTTACCACTTCCGACCGGACCCGGAGCTAGAGAGCCTCCGGCCTTACGAGCTGTGAGTTGCATGAAAAATATCACACCTCCAACGTACATCCATACGACATCCTTGCCAAGGATGGCTTGGAAGGTGATGTTATTGACCATGTACCTCACTATTCAGACATGGATTTCTGACAGATACCTTTTTGAATGGATTGACAAAGATCATACATAGTCCATTTTGAATCTACATGGATTGTATGAGATGTATTCCAGATCGAGTTGTATGATGTATCTTCAACATGATTCGAATGAAAGTGACTATGTCACATTTTTTGCCTTCACCTCTTTTGTGCAAATTGACTGGGAAACGCCATTAAAGTTAAATGAAATTCGAACAAAGAACAGAAAAGAAATTAAAAAAAAAGAGAATAAAAGAAAAACTTTCCGTAAACATCTAAAAATGATGAACACCAAATTCATATGAACATTAAATAAACGATAAAATAAATTTGAATCGTAACAAAATGAACATAAATTTCAAATCAAATCTAAATCAAATTCAAATTCAATCTTTCCAGATTCCAAATCTAAATCAAATTCAAATTCAATCTTTCCAGATTCCAAATCTCAATCAAATCTCAAATTCGATCTTCCAGATCTCAAATCAAATCTCAATCGAAAATTCAAATTCAATCTCCCAAATCTGAAATCCAATCCGTTCTACTCTTTCCCTTGTCTGGGATGGAAGCGGTTGATTCCATTGACACGGATCGAATCTGATGGCGAGGAATTATATCCAATCCAAATCAGTGACTTCCGATCAACTCTTTTGAACGGGGTATGTAACATCTACATATTCCCTCCTAATCCATTTCCTTCATGAAAGTCTTTTACAACTTTCATGAAATTCTCGAAATACCAAAATTCCACACTTTTCAAATCAACACCGCAAATCTTTGCAAAATCAATTATACATCAAATTCAAACCTTTTGGAGTTGAGGATTTTACATCTGAAACTGCATTGCTTTAGGATCCTTTCCCTATCGCAATAAAATACATCAAAAATCAAACTTTTGGGGTTAAGGATTTTACGTCCGAGACTGCATTGCTTTAGGATTCTTTCCCTATCGCAATGAAATACATCAAAATTCAAACTTTTGGGGTTGAGGATTTTACATCCGAGACTGCATTGCTTTAGGATCCTTTCCCTATTGCAATGAAATACATCAAAATTCAAACTTTTGGGGTTGAGGATTTTACATCCGAGACTGCATTGCTTTAGGATCCTTTCCCTATTACAAAGAAATACATCAAAATTCAAACTTTTGGGGTTGAGGATTTTACATCCGAGACTGCATTGCTTTAGGATCCTTTCCCTATTGCAATGAAATACATCAAAATTCAAACTTTTGGGGTTGAGGATTTTACATCCGAGACTGCATTGCTTTAGGATCCTTTCCCTATCGCAATGAAATACATCAAAATCAAACTTTTGGGGTTGAGGATTTTACATTCGAGACCGCATTGCTTTAGGATCCTTTCCCTATCGCAATGAAATACATCAAAATCAAACTTTTGGGGTTGAGGATTTTACATCCGAGACTGCATTGCTTTAGGATTCTTTCCCTATCGCAATGAAATACATCAAAATCAAATTCTTGGGGTTGAGGATTTTACATTCGAGACTGCATTGCTTTAGGATTCTTTCCCTATCACAATGAAATACATCAAAATCGAACTCTTGAGGTTAAGGATTTTACATCCAATACCGCATTGCTCTGAGATCTCCCCTCATTGTAATGATTCAATCCAATCAATTCAATTTTCTTTTGAGGTTGAAGATGTTACATCTAAAACCACAAAATTCCAATTTTCATTTCAAGTTCAAATCCCTTCAAATTAATTTTGACAAAACTTCAATCAAAATTAAAACTCCAAATTGAAATCTAAGCTCACACATCAAAACATAAACTGAAACAAAATGAAATCTAAATCGAATTCCCCCAGGTCATGTGATTTGGGATTCACCTCCTTTTCCTTTCCCCAGCGAGAGTTCAGGAATCTCCAGTCTCAGAGATATACTTGACACTCCCAAGCAGAAACTCTTCTACTTTGTCCTAAGTTTGTCACTTGGACTTTTGTGTTGGTTTTGTTGATCGCTTCGGTCAACGCCAATACGCGCGGTGTTCTTGGTTAGCACACCACACCTATTGGGGGTTCATTTGTTGAACTCATTTTTGATGAGGTCTTCTCTTCTTCCCTTTAGTACTTAGGATCTAGCCTTAGGCTTTTCCTTTGACTATCTTAGAGGATTAGAATTGGGACCCACCACTTAGAAATTCAAACCACTTCTTAACTCCCTGCAAACTCCACAAACTTGACTATAGACCCCTAATCACCTAGAGGGTTGAAATCAAATGTGGAAGTTTAAAGGGTGAGTTCCTTTAGGACTCTTTGGCCGAAGGACTGCCCTGGGTGGCTTGGTCTGGTGAAGGGGCTGACTTACACATACACTACACTTTCACACACCCATACCCAACTTGACCTCCTGACTCATGTAGGTGATTCACATGGATGGTCCTTAACCCCTAAGCCCTCGCGTAGAGGGTTAGGAACAACATAGTGGATGCCTCAAAGGAGTCCCTTCATGGCTCATGTGGGCTTGATATGGCTTCATGGCTCAACCAAAATGATTTTATTCCACATACATTCACCCAATCTTCAGTTTCCCAAATTTTCAATTTTTGACCCCCGGGACCCTACACCCGCCTAGCCTACCCAAAACTCTTGAAACTGCCCAAAATTTGCAAAATCACCTAAATTAACCAAAAATTCCCCAAAATTAACCTTGAAAATTTCCTCACAAATCAAGTTGATCATCCATAGCCAAAAATACCAAAAATTCCAAAAATACCTCCCAATACCCTCCAAATACCCAAAATACCCCTCTTGACCCAAAAATCCAAAAATTCAGAAAATTCCCAGAAAATTCCAAAAAATCCCAAATATTCTCAATTTCATTTTGTTCAACTACACCATGGTCCAATTTTATCAATTTACCCCACTTTTGTCAAAACCCCCAATCTGACCCATTTTAACCCAAAGTGAACCCAATGTCAAACCAAACCTACCCAATTGACCCAAATTCTGATCCAATTTAATTCTAAACTTCAATTCAACATTCCCAACACCAATCTAGACCAAATCCAAGTTCAATTTGATTGACATTTGGATCCAATTCCACTTTTGGCCTTAAGGCCCAATTTGGACCCATGACCCAAACCTAACCCACCAAACTCACCCAATTCAACTCCAATTGACCCCAAATCTTTTCTAAACCTTCCTTAACATCCCTACAAACAAAACACTAACATGATTTTCCCAACATTTAGACCCAAACCCCACTTAAATTCAACCCAAAACCAATAAGCCTAATTTTGACCTAAACCCCAACCTAACCCAAATAAGCCCAAACCCCAAAATCAAAGCCCAACCAAAGCCAAAACCTCTTTGAAACACTCCCATAAACATTTCCCAACATTCATTTTACATCAATTTCAACCCTAGCCCAACATTGGCCCAAGTTAGCCCAATTTGACCTATATTGGCCCATTCACCAAAGAAGCCCAAATTCAACCCAATTCAAACCCAAATCACTCCCAATTTGCTTCAAGTCACTCATGACACATCTATGAGCTAAACCCAACAATTATTTGGCCCAAACTTCTACAAAATTCCCATCCATAAATCTATTTTTAAACCAAAAGCCCACTTACATGAAACCTTCCTAAAAGCCCAAATTTCATGATAAAGCCCATATGACAAATTCTTCTCATCATACCCTTAATTAAAATCATCCCTAAGTTCAAATCAATCATCAAATGATTCCAAATTGAACCCCATACAAATTCCCGTCAAATTACCAAAAATTTCTAAGATCCATTTTCATGAAATTGACCAAGCTTTTCCCCAAGCCAAAGACAAGCCATGAAGCCATGCATGAGCCCCATAGGAGCCATGAGAGCCATGGAATCCACTTTCCACCTCACCAAACCATTAATGGTAAGAGAGAGGGTCTCTTTCTTAAACCCTTTTAAGCCCTTTTTACCTTAAGCATGATACACTCTAAACCATGTTTAGCCACCTCACCATGGATGGGGACTTCACTACCACAATTCGAGCTGACCCAAATGATTCCCCTCAGCTCGAGGTCGAAGCCTTGGATGGTGAACCAAGCACAAATACTTGGGTTAACCTAAACCAAGCCAAAATCACCCCTTTCCCATTCAATTTCCATTCACCACCTTTACACATGGAAACCATCAATTGAACTCACAGGAATCAAGCTCTGACCTCACTGACCCTGAGGGTGACTCATGCCTGCCGGCCAACCGCCTGGGTCGCCGAAAAACACCACACCCGAGACCTCACATGTGAGCCAACTTTGGAATTCCACCTTGCTGAGCTGCTCCATGCCCAATGGCCACCATGGCTGTTCTTCCCATGACCAGAGCAGCTGATCCCAGCCCTTGGCCATCCCTGTGAGGCTCTCCAGCCACCTCTATTTAAACCCGACCCCCTCACGACCATGAGATGAGAGTTGCACAAACCTTGCCGAAACTCTGTCAAAATTGTTCCAAACCCTTCTCCATCCTTAGAGCAGTTGATCCCCAGTGTCAATTTGCCCTAATCCCCACCAACGAATCCAATTTCTCAACCGAAATTTCACCCAAAACCAGGACACTTTGCCACGTGAGCCAATCCTCAAATTGAATGGTCCTACACCTTCATCGGACCAAGAGGATAAGTTTCCCACTCGAAAGCCCCATCTCCAAGCCACCTAGTTGCTCCAGCCTCCAAGCTTTGTGATCGGCCGTGGTCACTTTCATAGCTAGGCAATTCACCGGACCAGGAGACTTCATCTAGAGCTCGCTGGGATCCAATCGAAGGTGAAACAACCCTCAGATCGAAGCCACACTTCTCTGAGCAAAGGTATGGCCTCACTCTTCTTCCCGAGCTTCTGAACATTCTCCATTTTCATTGAGTCAATTTCATGCCACATAAAACGTATGGATGTGTTCGTCTTCTCGAGACGAATCCATAGAGCATGAGAACGTTAAATTTGGTCAAGTATCGAGTGACATCTTAGGCCTAGAAGACAGACGGCTCTTGGGTAAGGACGCCTGGGGACGATGAACGGATGCCGTTCATTTAATACACACGCGGACGGACGGCCAGGATCGCGCCGGATCAGGAGATGGAACGACACAGCGGGCCCCCGGAGCACTAAGTCAGATGGCGGCGTCGAATCGGAGAGCGCCACGCGGCGTTTCGGAGCCGCCGACCTGACGCGGCGCCGCGTGGATAAATAGAAAATTAGGGTATTTTCTCGATTTATTTAATTCCCTAAACTTCAAAGATCCATAACTTTGTGTAGGAAAATCGAAAAATAAAATAAAAATACCCTCTTGCTCGGTGAACGGAGGAGAATAATGTGGAAAAGAAATCATTTAATTTAATCAATTATTTTATTTTTAATGATTTATTTCCCTTCTGCATTGTTTTAATTCTCCATGCATATAGGAAATTCACCATGGCATGAGACCATAGGGCTTTTGAAGCCTCCGAATTCGGGAACATTCCCCGAATTTTCCAAAGTCGAGGCCATCCCTATGAGAAGTTATTGATTTTTCAAATTCATGTTACTCGTTTTGAGTATTTTAAATCCAATAATTAGCATGTTGTGAAATAAATTCTAGAAAAATTTGGTGATGTCTCTTATGACCAGAGGACCCTAGGAAAAATAGATTTTGGATTAGTTTATTTAAAATAACCCTAATTGGCTTAAACACCCAAAATAGCTCCTTAATTAATTAGAGCTAACCATACATCAAATTGACTTGAAATCAATTCTCCACTGACCTTTAGGATCAGAGGAACCCACCATAAAATTTTGAAGTCAATTGGACTTGGTTAGCCCTACTAAATGGGTTGATTAAGCCATTTAGCCATTTTAAACTTTAAAAATTCATAACTTTCAAAATACCTTTCAAAAATTCACCAAATTGGTTTTCGAGCCTCTCTGATATCAAGGGAATTTAAAAAAATTAAAATTTTAATTTTCTAAAAAATTTAATTTTTTGCATTATTTTAATATTTTAATAATTAAAAAATAATAAAAATAAAAAAAATAATAAAATTCACCAAAATGTCAAATTTTGAATTTTAATCACTTAGGAACAAATCCCATATTTTTCTTAGGTCTATTTGATGAGATATTAAATTTTAAAGCCCTAGGGTAAATTTAAAATTAAAAAAAATGTATTTTCTAGCATTTTCACTAAAATAATTATAATAAATCAAAGAAAAATCAGAAAATTGCAAAAATTGATTCTCTGATTTCTTTGATATCAGAGAGATTTTTGAAAAATATAAATTTCATTTTTCAACCTTTATTTTATTTTTAAATTAATTAATGCTCCAAAATTTAAAATAATTATAATAAAAATAATATAATTTAAAAAATCACCAAAATTGGTCCAAGTAGTCTTCTGGTCATTAGGAATGTCCCATAATTTTCTTAAGGACAGAAACATTCCCTTGGTCATATTATTAAATTTTCCTTGGAAATTCCTATTTTCCACCAAAAATAATTACATAAATAAATTAAATACAGAAAAATCACATTTTCTCCTCTCATGCCTTTATTGGCATATGAGTGAAGTCACATAAAAATTTCAAGTTCATTTAAGCTCAATTTAGTGAGTTATGAAATTATTAAGCTTGAAGGGCAAAATAGTAATTAAAATTTTAAGCCTTAATTAAAACTTTAGGTTTAATAAAATTAAAAAGTAAAATATTTGATCTTAATCTGATTTGGATGATTGAAATCTAAATAATTAAAGGGTAAAAACCTATTAAACAATTTAAAGATAATTGAAATAAACCTTAATTAAATAATTGATTAAATTTGGAAGAATAATAAAATTGGAATTATTAAAATAGGGATATTATTAGGAAGAGATTTATTCTTTAATTTAAAAATCCCTAAATTAATTATCTCAATAATATTTAATTCCTAATTAAAATGATAATTCAAATTTAAGTTTTAAAATATTAAATGACTTAATCATTAAAATTAAGTTAAAAGTTAAATTATAAAACTTTTTTTAAATTTTCAATTAAATTAAAATTAAAAATAAAATTAAATTAAAGATTAAATTAAATTAAATCAAACAAATTAAATTAATTTAAGTTAAATTAAATCAAATAAATTAAATTAAATTAAATTGAACAAATTAAATTAAATTGAATTAAATATAATTAAAATTGAATTAAATCAATTAAATAAAATAAAATCAAAATAATAATTAAATTAAATTAAATTAAACTAAATTAAATTAAATTAAATCACATTAAATTAAATTAAATTAAATTAAATTAAATTAAAAATAAAATAAAATAAAATAAAATAAAATCAAGTTAAAATTAAAATCAATTTAAATTAATAAATTAAATTAAAATTGAAGCTAAACCAAATCAAATTAAATTAAAGTTAAATTAAATTGAATTAAAAATAACATCACCTAAGACATAAAGAAATTAAATATAAAGCAACTTGAACACTATTCCTAATTTAAATTCGATAACTGAAATTAAACTAAATCACAAACCATTTGAACACCAATTTGCCCTCGAAAGCTTTGGTTATTATAACTCCTAAACAGAATATTAAATGAAATGTTACTTCACTTATAGGATATTCAAATGTCCTAGTTCACTGAGTAAGATAACAACAAAACTTAACTAAACCTCGGACGATTACTTCACCTGATTAATTAAATCCATTTAGACTTAAAACAATTCTAGCAATATTGAAAAGATGTTTAAGATTCTTCTTAAGCACTTCCTCAATAGGAACAATTGAACTTAATTATTCTTTGATGAAGAAAATCGTCCTCAAACCAAAACACAAGAACCTAGACGTCATAGGAAATGACTAGCTATAGGATTAGGAATTTGGTAGAAAACCATAACCCTTCCTTTAGCTTTACCTAGGAACTTGCTTAAATATTATAATTGTGTTTAAGTGCAGCTTGGGACGATGGGAAGACCCTCCAGGTACGCCTTTATTTTATTGCAATTTATTTAATCGCATCACACTTACTTTTCTTGCATGATAAACAACTGTTGCATGAAAACCCACACCTCTAGGGTAGCCCCTAAAACTGAAACCAAAACTAAATTAAAAGTCATTGCAAGATAAAATTCACCGCCACAACATTTCAAAATATAAAACAACTCAAAATTTAATCACAAACGGAACACAAAACCGCAATTACAACTAAATTAAAACGTCTTGTTGGATGATCGGGAATACCTCGGATGATGTAACCTACGTGTTACTAACGGGATTTCCCACGGTCTAAATGAAAGTGTGGAACTCATTCAGATTGAGTTTAGCAAATTCATCTCGGACTTAGTGAATCCGATAAAAATAACGATGCGGAAGGATGGAACCGTGGGATCTTAACGAGTGTCGTTATAATCAACTTTAAGATTTGTTTTAATTAAAATATTAAAAACACTCGGATTTTAAGATTTTCTCTAAACCAAAACACTTCTCTCATCTTTTGATTTATGATTTCTAAAACTAAACCCCCGCAACAACAAGGAGCTCGGAGCATGGTGGGCAAGCACGGCCATCGTCATCAGCAAAACTCGAGTCTACTTCAAAGAAAACTTTCTTAGAATTAAATAACCAAGCCATAGGATTTCGAGGTAGTTTGCCTAGTGCAACATAAATCCTCAACTCTTACTTAGGCATTTGCATAGCAAATTAAGCCCTAACCGGTCTTAGGACTCCGAGGTAGTCGTCCAATACGATATAAACCCTCACATCTTCGAGGCTATTTGTGTGATTCTAACATACAAATATAAGTCCTAATTAATTAAAATTGGCAAGATCAAAACATTAAATAAATATTAGGACTTTCCTAAATCCAAGCCAAAAAAATAGGATAGTCGGGGAATTACCGAAGTTTGCTTCGAATCTGTGATTTCTCCTACCTTTCTTCCTTTGAATTCCCAATACAAAATGTTCCAAATTTGATCCATTCCCTATTGAAATTCCAAAATTCAATCCCTCGAAAACCTTAAACTTTCAAATACTCGAGAGCTGAATTATCGATTATTATCGAGAGTTTTCTTAGGTGATTCCCGTCACTTAAGATGTAATTAACTATAGGGGCTTGCCCTTATAGGAATTTTAAAGAACCTGGTAATATAAACCCCGTTTAATGCTTTCATATTAAGCGAGGAATTTGTCGGCTTATAAAATTGGTTCGCAGACCAAACGGATGTCACAAATCTTCTAGTTTATTTAAATCGAGCCCCATCACCAAACAAGTGTGTCTACTCTTCGATATAGATACACGATTTGTGATGCGGTGCTCGTTTATATAAACTATTCGGGATGTGAGATCAGTTTGATTTAATATCTTAAAATTTTCAAATTTAAAATTATTTTCAAAATCAAATACTACCTTTCAAATTATTTATTTAAATTAAATTAAAAAACTCGCCGACAATTTCTGTAGGCGACCCCTTTTCAAAATACAACACAACCTAAAAATAAGCCGTACATTGACCCAATGACCAACTCATTGACCAAATAAGTCAACTTTTTACAAAAAAAGTCAACTTTGGTCAAAATGGTCAATTTCGGACCCATTGACCTCCCCGTTCACCCAATGGGTTAACTTTTGACCAAGAAATTCAATTTTAGTCAAAATAGTCAATTTTTGACATAACGACCAATTATTGACCAAGTAAGCCAACCTCTAACCAAAAAGACAACTTTGGTCAATATGGTCAATCCTTGACCCAATGACCAACCCATTGGCCTTATAGGTTAACTTTTGACCAAAAAGAAAATTTTGGTCTAAATAGTCAATTTTTATATTAATGACCAATTATTGACCCAATAAGTCAATCTTCGACTAAAAAGTCAACTTTTGTCAAAATTCTCAATCCTTGACACAATGACAAACTCATTAACCCAATAGGTCAACTTTTGACCAAAAAGTCAATTTTGGGCAAAATAGTCAATTTTTGACCTAATGACCAATTATTGACCCAATAAGCCAATCTCTGACCAAAAAGTTAACTTTGGTCAAAATGGTCAATCCTTGACCCAATGACCAACCCATTGATCCAATAGGTCAACTTTTGATCAAAAAGTCAACTTTGGTCAAAATGATCAATCCTTGACCCAATGACCAACTCATTAACCTAATATGTCAACTTTTGACCAAAAAGTAAATCTTGGTCAAAATAGTCAATTTTTAAATTAATGACCAATTATTGACCGAATAAGTTAATCTTTGACCAAAAAGTTAACCCTTGTAAAAATTATCAATCCTTGACCAAATGACAAACCAGTTGACGCAATAGGTCAACTTTTAACCAAAAAACTAATTTTAGTCAAAATAGTCAATTTTTTACCTAATGACCACCCAAAGACCCAATAGGTGAACTTCTAACCAAAAAGTTAACTTTGGTCAAAATGCTCAATTTTTGACCCAATGACCAACCCATTGACCCAATAGATCAAATATTGACCAAATAGTCATCTTCGGTCAAAATGGTCATTTCTTGACCCAATTACAAAATCTTTGACCAAATAGGTCAACTTTTGACCAAAAAGTCAACTTTGGTCAAAATGGTCAATTTCTGACCCAATGACCACCCCGTTGACCCAATGGGTCAACTTTACAACAAAAATTAATTTTTTTCAAAATCGTCAATTTTTGAGCTAATGACCAATTATTGACCCAATAAGTCAATCTCTGACCAAAAAGTCAACTTTGGACAAAATGGTCAATACTTGACCCAATGACCAACCCATTGACCCAATAGGTCAACTTTTGACCAAAAAGTCAACTTTGGTCAAAATGGTCAATCCTTGACCCAATGACTAACTCATTGACCGAATAGGTTAAGTTTTGAATAAAAAGTTAATCTTAGTCAAAATACCCAATTTTTGATCTAAGGACCAATTATTGACCCAGTAAGCCAATCTCTGACCAAAAAGTCAACCTTGGTCAAAATGTTCAATCATTGACCCAATGACCAACCCATTGACCCAATAGGTCAACTTTTCTCTAATAATTCAATTTATGCCAAAATGATCAATCCTTGACCCAATGACCAACCAATTGGCCTAATTGGTCAACTTTTGACCAAAAAGTCAATTTTGGTCAAAATAGTCAATTTTTAAATTAAAGACCAATTATTGACCCAGTAAGTCAATCTTTGACCAAGAAGTCAACTTTTGTTAAAATTCTAAATCCTTGACCCAATGACAAACCCATCGAGCCAATAGGTCAACTTTTTACCAAAAAAATCAGTTTTGGTCAAAATTATTAATTTTTTACCTAATGACCACCCATTGAACCAATATGTCAACTTTTGACCAAAATGTTAACTTTGGTCAAAATAGTTAATTTTTGACCCAATGAACAACCCATTTATCCTATAGCTCAACTTTTGACCAAAAAAATCAACTTTGGTAAAAATGGTCAATTCTTGACCCAATGACCAACTCATTGACCAAATAAGTCAACTTTTTACAAAAAAAGGTCAACTTTGGTCAAAATGGTGAATTTCGGACCCATTGACCTCCCTGTTCACCCAATGGGTTAACTTTTGACCAAGAAATTCAATTTTAGTCAAAATAGTCAATTTTTGACCTAACGACCAATTATTGACCAAGTAAGCCAACCTCTGACCAAAAAGACAACTTTGGTCAAAATGGTCAATCCTTGACCCAATGACAAACCCATTGATCCAATAGGTCAACTTTTGATCAAAAAGTCAACTTTGGTCAAAATGATCAATCCTTGACCCAATGACCAACCCATTGGCCTAATAGGTCAAATTTTGACCAAAAAGAAAATTTTGGTCTAAATAATCAATTTTTATATTAATGGCCAATTATTGACCCAATAAGTCAATCTTCGACTAAAAAGTCAACTTTTCTCAAAATTCTCAATCCTTGACACAATGACAATCTCATTGACCCAATAGGTTAACTTTTGACCAAAAAGTCAATTTTGGGCAAAATAGTCAATTTTTGACCTAATGACCAATTATTGACCCAGTAAGCCAATCTCTGACCAAAAAGTTAACTTTGGTTAAAATGGTCAATCCTTGACCCATTGATCCAATAGGTCAACTT
Organism: Papilionanthe hookeriana x Papilionanthe teres; assembly: GCA_022702705.1. Lineage (NCBI taxonomy): Eukaryota > Viridiplantae > Streptophyta > Magnoliopsida > Asparagales > Orchidaceae > Papilionanthe > Papilionanthe hookeriana x Papilionanthe teres. The sequence continues at coordinate 20,945,383 of CM040438.1, forward strand.
TTGATCAAAAAGTCAACTTTTGTCAAAATGATCAATCCTTGACCCAATGACCAACTTATTAACCTAATAGGTCAACTTTTGACCAAAAAGTAAATTTTAGTCAAAATAGTCAATTTTCAAATTAATGACCAATTATTGACTGAATAAGTTAATCTTTGACCAAAAAGTTAACCTTTGTCAAAATTGTCAATCCTTGACCAAATGACAAACCCGTTGACGCAACAGGTCAACTTTTAACCAAAAATCAATTTTGGTCAAAATAGCCAATTTTTTACCTAATGACCACCCATGACCCAATAGGTCAACTTTTGACCAAAAGTTAACTTTGGTCAAAATGCTCAATTTTTGACCCGATGACTAACCCATTGACCCAATAGATCAAATATTGACCAAATAGTCATCTTCGGTCAAAATGGTCATTTCTTGACCCAATTACAAAATCTTTAACCAAATAGGTCAACTTTTGACCAAAAAGTCAACTTTGGTCAAAATGGTCAATTTCTGATCCAATGACCACCCCGTTGACCCAATGGGTCAACTTTAAATCAAAATTTTAATTTTTTCAAAAAAGTCAATTTTTGAGCTATTGACGAATTATTGACCCAATAAGTCAATCTCTGACTAAAAAGTCAACTTTAGACAAAATGGTCAATACTTGACCCAATGACCAACCCATTGACCCAATAGGTCAACTTTTGACCAAAAAGTCAACTTTGGTCAAAATGGTCAATCCTTGACCCAATGACTAACACATTGACCGAATAGGTCAAGTTTTGAATAAAAAGTTAATCTTAGTCAAAATACCTAATTTTTGATCTAAGGACCAACTATTGACCCATTAAGCCAATCTCTGACCAAAAAGTCAACCTTGGTCAAAATGTTCAATCACTGACCCAATGACCAACCCATTGACCCAATAGGTCAACTTTTCTCTAAAAATTCAATTTATGCCAAAATGATCAATCCTTGACCCAATGATCAACCAATTGGCCTAATTGGTCAACTTTTGACCAAAAGTCAATTTTGGTCAAAATAGTCAATTTTTAAATTAATGACTAATTATTGACCTAGTAAGTCAATCTTTGACCAAAAAGTCAACTTTGTTAAAATTCTCAATCCTTGACCCAATGACAAACCCATCGACCCAATAGGTCAACTTTTTACCAAAAAATCAGTTTTGGTCAAAATTGGCAATTTTTTACCTAATGACCACCCATTGAACCAATATGTCAACTTTCACCAAAAAGTCTACTTTGGTCAAAATAGTTAATTTTTGACCCAATGACCAACCCATTTATCCTATAGGTCAACTTTTGACCAAAAAAGCCATCTTTGGTAAAAATGGTCAATTCTTGACCCAATGACCAACTCATTGACTAAATAAGTCAACTTTTTACAAAAAAAAGTCAACTTTGGTCAAAATGGTGAATTTCGGACCCATTGACCTCCCCGTTCACCCAATGGGTTAACTTTTGACCAAGAAATTCAATTTTAGTCAAAATAGTCAATTTTTTATCTAACGACCAATTATTGACCAAGTAAGCCAACCTCTGACCAAAAAGACAACTTTGGTCAAAATGGTCAATCCTTGACACAATGACCAACCCATTGATCCAATAGGTTAACTTTTGATCAAAAAGTCAACTTTGGTCAAAATGATCAATCCTTGACCCAATGACCAACCCATTGGCTTAATAGGTCAACTTTTGACCAAAAAGAAAATTTTGGTCTAAATAGCCAATTTTTAAATTAAGAACCAATTATTGACCCAATAAGTCAATCTTTGAACAAAAAGTCAACTCTTGTCAAAATTATCAATCCTTGACCCAATGACAAGCCCATTGACCCAATAGGTCAACCTTTTACCAAAAAATCAATTTTTGTCAAAATTATCAATTTTTTACCTAATGACCAACCATTAAACCAATATGTCAACTTTTGACCAAAAAGTCAACTTTGGTCAACATGCAAAATTTTTGACCCAATGACCAACCCATTGACCCAATTGATCAAATTTTGAAAAAAAAATCATCTTCGGTCAAAATGGTCAATTCTTGACCCAATTACCAACTCATTGACCAAATTGGTCAACTTTTGACCAAAAAGTCAACTTTGGTCAAAATGGTCAATTTCTCACCCAATGACCACCATGTTGACCCAATGAGTCAACTTTTGACAAAAAATTTAAAATAATTAATTTTTGACCTAATGACCAATTATTGACCCAATAAGTCAATCTTTGACCAAAAAGTCAACTTTGGACAAAATGGTCAATCCTTGACCCAATGACCAACCCATCGACCTAATGGGTCAACTTTTTACCAAAAAGTCAACTTTTGTCAAAATGGTCAATCCTTGACCCAATGACCAACCTATTGACCCAATAGGTCAACTTTTGACCAAAAAGTCAATTTTAGTCTAAATAGTCAATTTTTGACCTAATGACCAATTATTGACCCAGCAAGCCAATCTCCTACCAAAAAGTTATGTTTGGTCAAAATGATCAATCCTTGACCCAATGACCAACCCATTGACATAATAGGTCTACTTTTGACTAAAAAGTCAACTTTGGTCAAAATGATCAATCCTTGACCAAATGACCAGCCAATTGGCCTAATAGGTCAACTTTTGACCAGAAAGTCAATTTTGGTCAAAATAGTCAATTTTTAAATTAATGACAAATTATTGACCCAGTTAGTCAATCTTTGACCAAAAAGTCAACTTTTGTCAAAATTCACAATCCTCGACCTAATGAGAAACCCATTGACCCAATAGTCAACTTTTGACAAAAAAGTCAATTTTGGTCAAAATAGTCAATTTTTGACCTAATGACCAATTATTGACCCAGTAAGCCAATCCCTGACCAAAAAGTTAACTTTGGTCAAAATGGTCAATCCTTGACCTAATGACCAATAGGTTAAAATGGCAAACCCATTGATCCAATAGGTCAATTTTTGATCAAAAAGTCAACTTTGGTCAAAATGATTAATCCTTGACCCAATGACCAACTCATTGGCCTAATAGGTCAACTTTTGACAAAAAAGTAAATTTTGATCAAAATAGTCAATTTTCAAATTAATGACAAATTATTGAATGAATAAGTTAATCTTTGACCAAAAAGTCAACCTTTGTCAAAATTGTCAACCCTTGACCAAATGACAAATCCGTTTAGGCAATAGGTCAACTTTGAACCAAAAAGTCAATTTTGGTCAAAATAGTCATTTTTTACCTAATTACCACCAATTGACCAAGTAAGTCAACTTCTGAACAAAAAGTTAACTTTGGTCAAAATGCTCAATTTTTGACCCAATGACCAACCCATTGACCCAATAGATCAAATTTTGACCAAATAGTCATCTTCGGTCAAAATGGTCAATTCTTGACCCAATTACAAACTCATTGACAAAATAGGTCAACTTTTGACCAAAAATTCAACTTTGGTCAAAATGGTCAATTTCTGACCCAATGACCACCCCGTTGACCCAATGGGTCAACTTTATTAAACTTTTTCAAAATAGTCAATTTTTGAACTAATGACCAATTATTAACCCAATAAGTCAATCTCTGACCAAAAATAAAACTTTAGACAAAATGGTCAATCCTTGACCCAATGACCAACCCATTGACCCAATTGGTCAACTTTTGACCAAAAAGTCAACTTTGGTCAAAAAGTTCAATCCTTGACCCAATGACCAACCCTTTGACCCAATAGGTAAACTTTTTTCTAAAAAGTCAATTTTGGTCAAAATGATCAATCCTTGACCCAATGACCAACCAATTGGCCTAATATGTCAACTTTTGACCAAAAAGTCAATTTTAGTCAAAATAGTCAATTTTTAAATTAATGACCAATTATTGACCCAGTAAGTCAATCTTTGACCAAAAAGTCAACTTTTGTTAAAATTCTCAATCCTTGACCCAATGACGAACCCATTGATCCAAAAGGTCAACTTTTGACCAAAAGTCAATTTTGGTCAAAATAGTCAATTTTTGACCTAATGACAAATTATTGACCCAGTAAGCCAATCTCTGATCAAAATGTCAACTTTGGTCAAGATGGCCAATCCTTGACTCAATGACCAACCCATTGATCCAATAGGTCAATTTTTTATCAAAAAGTAAACTTTGATAAAAATGATCAAACCCTGACCCAATGACCAACTCATTGGATTAATAGGTCAACTTTTTACGAAAAAGTAAATTTTGGTCATAATAGTCAATTTCTAAATTAATAACCAATTATTGACCCAATAAGTCAATCTTTAACCAAAAAGTCAACCTTTGTCAAAATTGACAATCCTTGACCCAATGACAAACCCATTGACCCAATAGGTCGACTTTTAACCAAAAAAATAATTTTGGTTAAAATTGTCAATTTTTTACCTAATGACCACCCATTAACCCAATAGGTCAGCTTTTGACCAAAAAGTCAACTTTGGTCAAAATGGTCAATCTTTGACCCAATGACCAACCCATTTACCCAATAGGTCAACTTTTGACCAAAAAGTCAACTTTGGTCAAAATGGTCAATCCTTGACCCAATGACTAACCCATTGACCCAATAGGTCAACTTTTGACCAAAAAGTCAATTTTAGTCAAAATAATCAATTTTTGACCTAATGAGCAATTATTGACCCAATAAGTCAATCACTGACAAAAAAGTCAACTTTGGTCAAAATGTTCAATCCATGATACAATGACCAAGCCATTGACCCAATAGGTCAACTTTTGACTAATATGTCAACTTTGGTCAAAATGATCAATCCTTGACCCAAAGACCAACCAATTGGCCTAATAGGTCAACTTTTGACCAAAAAGTCAATTTTGGTTAAAATAATCAATTTTTAAATTAATGACCAATTATTGACCCAATAAGTAAATCTTTGAGCAAAAAGTCAACTTTTGTTAAAATTCTCTATCCTTGACCCAATGACAAACACATTGACCCAATAAGTCAACTTTTGATGAAAAAGTCAATTTTGGTCAAAATAGTCAATTTTTGACCTAATGACCACCCATAGACCCAACAGGTCAACTTTTAACCAAAGAGTCAACTTTGGTCAAAATGGTCATTTTTTTACCCAATGACTAAGACATTGACCCAATAGGTCAATTTTTGACCAACAAAGTCATCTTTGGTCAAAATGGTCATTTCTTGACCAATTACGTACTCATTGACCAATTAAGTCAACTTTTGACCAAAAGGTCAACTTTGGTCAAAATGGTCAATTTATGATCCAATGACCACCCTGTTGACCTAATGGGTTAACCTTTGAACAAAAATTCAATTTTGATCCAAAGACCAACCCATTGACCCAATAGGTGAATTTTTGACCCAATGACAAACCCATTGACCTAAAAGGTGAACTTTTGACCAAAAAGTAAACTTTGGTCAAAATGGTCAACCTTGACCCAATGAATAACACATTGACCCGATAGGTGAATTTTTGACCCAATGACCAACTTATTGACCCAATAGGTGAACTTTTGACCAAAAGGTCAACTTTAGTCAAAATGGTCAAAACTTGACCCAATGACCAATCCCTTGACCCAATAGGTCAACTTTTGACCAAAAAGTTAATTTTGGTTAAATTAGTCAATTTTTAACCTAATGACCAATTATTGACCCAGCAAGCCAATCTTGACCATTTTGACCAAAGTGGTCAGCTTTGGTTAAAATGGTCAATCCTTTATCCAATGACCAACCCATTGACACAATTTGTCAAATTTTGACAAAAAAGTCAACTTTGGCCAAAATGGTTAATCCTTGACCCAATCACCAACCCATTGACCCAATAAGTCAACTTTTAACCAAAAAGTTAATTTTGCTCAAAATTGTCAATTTTTGACCTAATGACCGCCTCATTGACATAAATAGGTCAACATTTAACTAAAAAACAACTTTGGTCAAAATGGTCAATCCTTAACCCAATGACCAACCCTTTGACATAATAGATCAACTTATGACCAAAAAGTCAACTATAGTCAAAATGATAATTCCTTGACCTAATGACCAACCCATTGGCCTAATAGGTAAACTTTTGACCAAAAAGTCAATTTTGGTTTAAATGGACAATTTTTGAATTAATGACCAATTATTGACCCAAAAAGTCAACTTTGGTCATAATGGTCAATCCTCGACCCAATGACAAACCCATTGACCCAATAGGTCAACATTTAACCAAAAAGTCAATTTTGGTCAACATAGTCAAATTTTGACCTAATGACCACCCATTGACCCAATAGGTCAACTTTTGACCAATAAGTCAACGTTTGTTAAAATGGTCAATTTTTGACCCAATGACCAATCCCTTGACCCAATAGGTCAACTTACAACTAAAAAAGTCATCTTTGGTCAAAATGGTCAAATTCTTGACCCAATTAGCAACTCATTACTAAATAGGTCAACTTTTGAAGAAAAAGTCAACTTTGGTAAAAAATGGTCGATTTCTGACCTAATGACCTCCCCATTGACCTAATGGGTTAACTTCTGACCAAAAATTCAATTTTAGTCAAAATAGTCAATTTTTGACCTAATGACCAATTATTAACCCGATAAATCAATCTCTGACCAAAAAGTCAACTTTGGTCAAAATGGTCAATCCTTGACCCAATGACAAACCCATTGACCCAATAGGTATACTTTTGACCAAAAAGTAAATGTTGGTCAAAATAGTCAATTTTTTACCTAATTACCACCCATTAACCCAATTGGTCAACTTTTGACGAAAAAGTCAACTTTGGTGAAAATTGTCAATTTTTGATGAAATGACCAACACATTGACCCAATAGATCAAATTTTGACAAAAAAAGTCATCATCAGTCACCCAAATACCAACTCATTGTCCAAATAGGTAAACTTTTGACCAAAAGGTTAACTTTGGTCAAAATGGTCAATTTCGACCTAATGAACACCGTTACCTAATGGTTCAACTTTCGACTAAAAAATTAATTATCGACTCGATAAGTCAATCTCTCGACTAAAAAGTCGCCTTTGGTCGAAATGGTCAATCCTTGACCTAATGACCAACCCATCGTCCCAATAGTCAACTTTCGACCAAAAAGTGAACTTTGGACTAAATGGTCAATCCTAGGCCCAATGACCGGCCCATTGACCCAATAAGTCAACTTTTGATGAAAAAAATAATTTTGGTCAAAATAGTTAATTTTTGACCTAGTAAGACAATCTCTAACAAAAAAGTCAACTTTGGTCAAAATGGTCTATCCTTTACCCAACGAGTAACCCATTGACCCAATTGGTTAACTTTTGACCAAAACGTCAACTTTGGTCAAAATGATTAATCTATGACCCAATGACCAACCCATTGGCCTAATAGGTCAACTTTGGACCAAAAACTCAATTTTGGTCAAAATAATCAATTTTTGAATTAATGGCCAATTATTAACCCAAAAAATCATTCTCTGACCACAAAGTCAACTTTGGTCAAAATGGTCAATCCTAGACCCAATGACAAACTTATTGACTCAGTAGGTCAACTTTTGACCAAATAGTCAATTTTGGTCAAAATAGTAACTTAATGACCACCCAGTGACCCAATACATCAACTTTTGACCAAAAAGTCAACATTGGTCAAAATGGTCAATTTTTGACCCAATGACCAAAGCATTGACCCAATAGGTCAACTTTTGACAAAAATGTTATCTTTAGTCAAAATGGTCAATTCTTGACCTAATTACCAACTTATTAACCAAATAGGTCAACCTTTAACTAAAAATTCATCTTTGGTCAAAATGGTCAATTTCTCACCTAATGACTAACCTGTTGACCTAATGGGTTAACTTTCGACCAAAAATTTAAGTTTGGTCAAAATAGGTCAACTTTTGACCAAGAAGTCATTTTTGGTCAAAATGGTCAATTTCTGACCCAATGACCCCCTCATTGACCAAATGGGTTAATTTTTGACCAAAAATTCAATTTTGGCAAAAAAAAGTCAATTTTTGACCTAATGACCAATAATTGACCAAATAAGTTAATCTCTGACCAAAAACTCAACTTTGGTTAAAGTGGTCAATCCTTGACCCAATGACAAACTCATGGACCCAATGGGTCAACTTTTGACCAAATATTCAATTTTGGTCAAATAATAATTTTCGACTTAATGATCGCCTATCGACCTGATAGGTTAACTTTTGACCAAAAAGTCAACTTTGGTCGAAATGGTCAATCATTGGCCCAATGACCAACCCTTAAACCCAATATGTCAACTTTTGACCAAAAAGTCAACTTTAGTCAAAATGTTCAATCCTTTACCGAATGTCTAACCCATTAGCCTAATAGGTCCACTTTTGACCAAAAAGTCAATTTGGTCAAAATAGTTTATTTTTGAATTAATGACAAATTATTGACCTAGTAAGTCAATCTCGGAACAAAAAGTCAAGTTTGGTCAAAATGGTCAATCCTTGACCCAATGACAAACTCCTTGACCCAACAGGCTAAATTTTGAACAAAAAGTCTTTTTTGGTTAAAATAGTTAACTTTCGACCTAATGACCTCCCATTGACCCAATAGGCCAACTTTTGACAAAAAGTCAACTTTGGTCAAAATGGTCAGTTTTTGACTTAATGACCAACCCATTGAACCAATAGGTCAACCTTTGACTCAAAAGTCATCTTTAGTCAAATTGGTCAATTCTGACCCAATTACCAACTTATCGACCAAATAAGTCAATTTTTGACCAAAAAGTTAAGTTTGGTCAAAATGGCCAATTTCTGACCTAATGACCACCCTATTGACCCAATGGGATAACTTTTGACCAAAAATTTAATTTTAGTCAAAATAGTCAATTTTTGACCTAATGAACAATTATTGACTCAATATGTCGATCTCTGACCAAAAAGTCAATTTTTGACCTAATGACCAATTATTGACCAAGTAAGCCAATCTTTGACCAAAAAGTCAAATTTGGGTAAAATGGTCAATCTTTAACCCAATGACTAACCCATATTGACCAAAATAGTCAATTTTTGAATTAATGACCAATTATTGACCCAATGAGTCAATCTCTGACCAAAAAGTTAACTTTGGTCAAAATGGTTAATCCTTGACTTAATGACCAACCCATAGTCCCAATATGTCAACTTTTGACCAAAATATCAATTTTGGTCAAAATAGTCAATTTTTGACCTAATGACCACCCATTGACCAAATAGGTCAACTTTTGACCATAACGTCAACTTTGGTCAAATTGGTCAATCCTTGACCCAATGACTAACCCATTGACCTAATAGGTCAACTTTTGACTAAAAAGTGATCTTTGGACAAAATGGACAATTCTTAACCCAATTACTAACTCACTGGCCAAATAGGTAACTGTTGACCAAAAAGTCAATTTTGGTGAAAATGGTCAATTTCTGACCCAATGACCACCCCGTTAGCCAATTGGGTTAACTTTTGACCAAAAATTCAATTTTGGTCAAAATAGTCAATTTTTGACCAAATGACCAATTATAGACCCAATAAGTCAATCTCTAACCAAAAAGTCAACTTTAGTCAAAATGGTCAATCCTTGACCCAATGATAAACCCATTGACCCAATTATGTCAACTTTTGACCAAAAAGTCAATTTTTGTTAAAATAGTCAGTTTTTGACCTAATGACCACCCATTGACCCAATATGTCAACTTTTGACCAAAAGGTCAACTTTGGTCAAAATGGTTAATTTTTGACCAAAAGACCAACCCATTCACCTAATAGATCAACTTTTGACCAAAAAGTCATCTTCGGTCAAAATGGTCAATTCTTGACCCAATTACCAACTCATAGACCAAATATGTCAACTTTTGACCAAAAAGCAAACTTTGGTCAAAATGGTTAATTTCTGACCCAATGGCCACCCCATTAATCTAATGGACTTTTGACCAAAAATTTAATTTTGGTCAAAATAGGTCAACTTTTGACAAAAAAGTTATCTTTAGTCAAAATATTCAATTTCTGACCCAATGACCACCCCGTAAACCCAATGGGTTAACTTTTAACCAAAAATTTAATTTTGGTCAAAATAGTCAATTTTTTAATTAATGACCAATTATTGTCCCAATAGGTCAATCTCTGACCAAAAAGTCAATTTTGTTCAAAATGGTTATTCCTTGACCCAATGACGAACCCTTTGACCGAATAGGTCAACTTTTGACCAAAAAGTCAATTTTGTTCAAAATAGTCAATTTTTGACTTAATGACCACCCATTGACCCAATAGGTCAACTTTTGACCAAAAAGTCAATTTTTGTCAAAATAGTCAATCTTCGACCTAATGACAAATTATTGACCTAGTAAGCCAATCTCTGATAAAAAAGTCAACTTCGGTCAAAATGATCAATCCTTGACCTAATGACCAACCCATTGACCCAATATGTCAACTTTTGACCAAAAAGTCAACTTTGGTTAAAATGATCAAATCATTGACCCAATGAACAACCCATTGGCCTAATAGGTCAAATTTTGACCAAAAACTCAATTTTGGTCAAAATACTCAATTGTGGAACTAGTGACCAATTATTGACCCAAAAAGTCGAACACTGACCAAAAAGTTAACTTTGATCAAAATGGTCAATCCTTCAACCAATGACAAACTCATTGAGCCAATAGGTCAACTTCTGACCAAAAAGTCAATTTTGGTCAAAATAGTCAATTTTTGACCTAAAGACCACCCATTAACCTAATAGGTCAACTTTTGACCAAAAAGTCAACTTCGGTCAATATGGACAATTTTTGACCCAATGTCCAAACCATTTACCCAATAGGTCAACTTTTGACCAAAAATTAATTTTTGGTCAAAATGGTCAATTCTTGACTCAACTACCAACTCAATGACCAAGTAGGTCAACTTTTGACCAAAAAGTCAACTTTCATCAAAATGGTCAATTTCGATCCAATCGACTAATTCCGTTGATCCAATTCAGTCAACTTTTGACCAAAAATTTAGTTTTGATCAAAATAATCAATTTTTAACCTAATGACCAAAATAGTCAATTTTCGAATTAATGACCAATTATTGATCCTATAAGTCAATCTTTGACCAAAAGGTCAACTTTGGTCAAAATGGTCAATCATTGACCCAATTACAAACTCATTGACCCATTAGGTCATCTTTTGACCAAAAAGTCAATTTTCCAAAATAATCAATTTTTAACCTCATGACCACAAATTGATCCAAGATTTCAACTTTTAACCAAAAAGTCAATTTTGGTCAAATAGGTTAATTTTTGACCCAATGACCAACCCATTGACCCAATAGGTTAACTTTTGACCAAAAAGTCATCATTGGTTAAAATGGTCAATTCTTGACCCAATTACCAACTCATTGACAAAATAGGTCAACTTTTGACCAAAAAGTCAACTTTGGTTAAAATGCTCAATTTTTGAATAATGACCACCGCGTTGACCCAATAGGTTAACTTTTGACCAAAAATTCAATCTTGATCAAAATAGGTTAACTTTTGACCAAAAAGTCATCTTTGATCAAAATGGTCAATTACAAACCCAATGACCACCCCGTCAATCTAATGGGTTAACTTTAGACCAAAAACTAAACTTTGGTCAAAAAAGTCAATTTTTGACCTAATGACCAATTATTGACCCAAAAAGTTACTCTCTGACCAAAAAGTCAATTTTGGTCCAAAGGGTCAATCCTTCACCCAATGACCAACCCATTGACCCAATAGGTCAACTTTTGACCAAAAAGTCAACTTTGGTCAAAATGGTTAATCATTGACCCAATGACCAACCCATTGACCCAAAGGGTTAACTTTTGGTCAAAAAATCAATTTTAGTCAAAATAGTCAATTTTTGACTTAATGACCAATTATTGACCTAGTTAGCCAATCTCTGACCAAAAAGTCAACTTTGGTCAAAATGATCAATCCTTGATCCAATGACCAACCTATTGGCCTAATAGGTCAAATTTTGACCAAAAAATCAATTTTGGTCAAAATAGTCAATTTTTTAAAAAATGACAAAATATTGACCCAATAACTCAATCTCTAACTAAAAAAGTTAACTTTGGTCAAAATGGTCAATCCTTGACCCAATGACAAACCCATTGACCCAATTGGTCAACTTTTAACCAAAAAATCAATTTTGGTCAAAAGAGTCAATTTTTGACCTAATGACCACCCATTGACCCAATAGGTCAACTTTTGACCAAAAAGTCAACTTTGGTCAAAATGGTCAATTTTTTACCCAATAGGTTAACTTGTGACTAAAAAGTCATGTTTGGTCAAAATGGTCAATTCTTGACCCAATTACCAACTCATTGACCAAATATGTTAACTTTTGACTAAAAAGTCAACTTTGGTTAAAATGGTCTTTCCTTGACCTAATAACAAACCCATTGACCCAATAGGTCAACTTTTGACCAAAAAGTCATTTTGTCAAAATTGTCAATTTTGACCTAATGACCACCCATTGACATAATAGGTCAACTTTTGACCAAAAAGTCAACTTTGGCAAAATGATCAATTTTTGACCCAATAGATCAACTTTTAATGAAAAGTCATCTTCGGTCAAATGGGTAAATTCTTGACCCTATTACCAACTTATTGTCCAAATAGGTCAACTTTTGACAAAAGTCAACTTTGGTCAAAATGTTCAAATTTTGATCCAATGGCCAACTAGTTGACCCAATGGGTCAAATTTGGACAAAAAAGTCAATTTTGGTCAAAATAATCAATTTTGGTCAAAATAGTCAATTTTTAAATTGATCACCAATTATTGACCGAATAAGTCAATCTCTGACCAAAAAGTCAACTTTGGTCGAAATGGTCAATCCTTGACCCAATGACAAACCCATTTGACCAAAAAGTCTATTTCGGTTAAAATAGTCAATTTTTGACCTAATGACCACACATTGACCTAATTGGTTAACTTTTGGCCAAAAATTAAACTTTGGTCAAAATGGTCAATTTTTGACCCAATGACTAACACATCGACCCAATAGGTCAACATTTGACCAAAAAGTCATCTTTGGTCAAAATGGTCAATTCTTGACCCTATTACCAACTCATTGACTAAATAGGTCAACATTTGAACAAAAAGTTAATATTGGTCAAAATGGTTATTTTCTGACCTAATGAACACCCCAATGACCCATAGTCAACTTTCGACCTAATGACCATATATCAATCCAATAAGTCAATCTTCGACCAAAAAGTCAACTTCGGTCAAAAATGGTCAATTCTTGACCCAATGACAAACCCATTGACCCAATGGTCAACTTTTGACAAAAAAGTCAATTTTAGTCAAAATAGTCAATTTTTGACCTAATGACCAATTATTGACCCAGTAGTTAATCTCTGACCAAAAAGTGAACTTTGGTAAAAATGGACAATTTTTTACCCAATGACCAACCTATTAACCCAATATGTAAAATTTTGACCAAAAAGTTAACTTTGATCAAAATGATTAATCCTTGACCCAATGACCAACCCATTGGCCCCGTGGGTCAACTTTTAACCAAAAAGTCATCTTTGGTCAAAATGGTCAGTTTGTGACCCAATGACCACCCAGTTGACATAAATGGTTAACTTTTGACAAAAAAATTCAATTTTGGTCAAAATAGCCAATTCTTAACCTAATGATCATATATTGACCCAATAAGTCAATCTCTAACAAAAAAGTCAACTTTGGTCAAAATAGTCAATCCATGACACAGTGACAAACCCATTGACCTAATAGGGCATCAACTTTTGGCCAAAAAGTCAATTTTGGTCAAAATAGTTAATTTTTGACCTAATGACCACCCATTTACCCAATAAGTCAACTTTTGACCAAAAAGTCAGCTTTGGTTAAAATAGTTAATTTTTGACCCAACGACCAACCCATTTATCCAATAGGTCAACTTTGACCAAAAAAGTCATCTTTGGGAAAAAAGGTCAATTCTTGACCCAATTACCAAATTCATTGACTAAATAAGTTAACTTTTTACAAAAAAGTCAACTTTCGGTCAAAATGGTCAATTTCTGAACCATCGACCTCCCCGTTCACTCCAATCGGATAACTTTTGACCAAAAAATTCAATTTTAGTCAAAATAGTCAATTTTTAACCTAATGACCAATTATTGACCCAGTAAGCCAATCTCTGACCAAAAAGTCAACTTTAGTCAAAATGGTCAATCCTTGACCCAATGACCAACCCTTTGATCCAATAAGTCAACGTTTGATCAAAAGTCAACTTTGGTCAAAATAATCAATCATTGACCCAATGTACAACCCATTGGCCTAATAGGTCAACTTTTGACCAAAAAGAAAATATTGGTCCAAATAGCCATTTTTTAAATTAATTACCAATTATTGTCACAATAAATCAATCTTTGACCAAAAAGTCAACTCTTGTCAAAATTATCAATCCTTGACCCAATGAAAAACCCATGGACCCAATAGGTCAACTTTTTACTAAAAAATCAATTTTGGTCAAAATTGACAATTTTTTACCTAAGACCACCCATTGAACCAATATGTCAACTTTTGACCAAAAAGTCAACATTGGTCAAAATGCCCAATTTTTGACCTAATGGCCAACCCATTGACCCAATAGATCAAATTTTGACCAAAAAGTAATCTTCGGACAAAATGGTCAATTCTTGACCCAATTACCAACTCTTTGACCAAATTAGTCAACTTTTCACCAAAAATCAACTTTGGTCAAAATGATCAATTTCGATCTAATGACCGCACTAATCTGCCTAATAGGTCAACTTTTGACCAAAAAGAAAATTTTGGTCTAAATAGCCATTTTTTAAATTAATTACCAATTATTGTCACAATAAATCAATCTTTGACCAAAAAGTCAACTCTTGTCAAAATTATCAATCCTTGACCCAATGAAAAACCCATGGACCCAATAGGTTAACTTTTTACTAAAAAATCAATTTTGGTCAAAATTGACAATTTTTTACCTAAGACCACCCATTGAACCAATATGTCAACTTTTGACCAAAAAGTCAACATTGGTCAAAATGCACAATTTTTGACCTAATGGCCAACCCATTGACCCAATAAATCAAATTTTGACCAAAAAGTAATCTTCGGACAAAATGGTCAATTCTTGACCCAATTACCAACTCTTTGACCAAATTGGTCAACTTTTGACCAAAAAGTCAACTTTGGTCAAAATGATCAATTTCTGACCCAATGACCAGCCAATTGGCCTAATAGGTTAACTTTGACCAAAAAGTTAATTTTGGTCAAAATAGTCAATTTTTAAATTACTGACCAATTATTGAACCAGTAAGTCAATGTTTGAGTAAAAATTAAACTTTTGTCAGAATTCTCAATCCTTGAGCCAATGACAAACCCATTGAACGAATAGGTCAACTTTTGACCAAAAACATAATTTGGGTCAAAATTGTCAATTTTTGACCTAATGACCAATTATTGACCCAGTAAGTCAATCTCTGACCAAAAAGTCAACTTTGGACAAAATGGTCATTCCGACCTAATGATCAACCTATCGACCCAATAGGTCAATTTTTTGACCAAAAAGCCAACTTTGGTTAAAATGATCGATTCTCGACCCAATGACTAACTCATTGACCTAATAGGTCAAATTTTGAATAAAAAGTTAATTTTAGTCAAAATATCCAATTTTTTATCTAAGGACCAATTATTAACCTAGTAAGCTAATCTCTGACCAAAAAGTCAACTTTGGTCAAAATGTTCAATCCTTGACCCAATGACCAACCCATTGACCCAATAGGTCAACTTTTCTCTAAAAAGTCAATTTTGGTCAAAATGATCAATCCTTGACCCAATGACCAACCAATTGGCCTAATAGGTCAACTTTTGACCAAAAAGTCAATTTTCGTCAAAATAATCAATTTTTAAATTAATGACCAATTATTAACCCAGTAAGTCAATCTTTGACCAAAAAGTCAACCTTTGTTAAAATTCTAAATCCTTGAACCAATGACAAACCCATTGACCCAATGACCACCCCGTTCACCCAATGGGTTAACTTTTGACAAAAACTTTAATTTTGGTCAAAAGAGGTCAACTTTTGACCAAAAAGTCTTCTTTGGTCAAAACGATCAATTTCTTACCTAATGACCACCCCGTTGGCCAAAAGGGTTAACTTTTGACAAAAAATTTAATTTTAGTAAAAATAGTTAATTTTTGACCTAATGACCAATTATTGACCTAATAAGTCAATCTCTGACCAAAAGGTCAACATTGGTCAAAATGGTCATTCCTTGACCCAATGACAAACCCATTGACATAATAGGTCAACTTTCGACCAAAAAGTCAATTGTGGTCAAAATATTCAATTTTTTACCTAATTAGCACCCATTGCCTTTGACCTTAAAGTCAACTTTGGTCAATTTCTGACCTAATTACCACCCCGTTGACCCAATGGGTCGACTTTTGACCAAAAATTTAATTTTGATTAAAAAAATCAATTTTTAACCTAATGACCAATTTTTTACCCAATAAGTCAATCACTGACCAAAAAGTCAACCTTCGTCAAAATTGTCAATCTTGACCCAATGACTAACCCATCAACCCAATAGGTCGACTTTTGACTAAAAAGTCAACTTTGGTCAAAATGGTCAATCCTTGACCCAATGACTAACCCATTGACCAAATTTGTCAACTTTTGACCAAAAAGTCAATTTTGGTCAAAATAGTCAATTTTTACTGAATGACCAATATTGACCGAGTAAGCCAATCTCTGACCAAAATATCAACTTTTGTCAATGTGGTTAATCTTTGACCCAATGACAAACTCATTGACCCAAAAGGTCAACTTTTAACCAAAAAGTCAACTTAGGTAAAAATGGTCAATTTCTGACCCAATAGGTGAACTTTTGACAAAAATGTTAACTTTGGTCAAAATGGTCAAATCTTGACCCAATGACCAACTTATTGACCAAAAAAGTTAAATTTTAACCCAAAAGTCAATATTGGTCATTATAGTCAAATTTTGACCTAATGACCACCCATTGACCAAAATTGGTCAACTTTTGACCAAAAAGTCAACTTTGGTAAAACTGGCCAATTTTTGACCTAATGTCCTACTCATTGACCCAATGACCAACGCATTGACCCAAAAGTCAACTTTGGTCAAAATGGTCAATTCTTTACCCAATAACCGATACATTGACCCAATAAGTCAACTTTTGAACAAAAAGTCAATTTTGGTCAAAATAGTCACTTTTTGACCTAATGACCAATTATTGACCCAATAAGTCAATCTCTGACTAAAAAGCCAACTTTGGTCATAATGGTCAATCCTTGACCCAATGACAACACATTAACCCAATATGCCAACTTTTGACCAAAAAGTCAGCTATGATCAAAATGGTAAATCCTTGACCTAATCATAACCACACTGACCCAATAGATCGACTTTTAACCAAAAAGTCAAGTTTGGTCAAAATAGTAAATTTTTGACTTAATGACCAATTATTGACCCAATAGGTCAACTTTTGACCAAAAAGTCAACTTTGGATAAAATGGTCAATCCTTGACCCAATGACTAACCCATTGACCCGATAGCTCAACTTTTGACCAAAAAGTCAACTTTGGTGAAAATGCTCAATCATTGACCCTATATGTCAACTTTTGACCAGAAAATCAATGATCGTAAAAATAATCAATTTTTGACCCAGTAAGCCAATCTATGATTAAAATGTCAACTTTGGTCAGAATGCTCAAATTAATGACCAATTATTGACTGAATAAGTTAATCTTTGACCAAAAAGTCAACCTTTGTCAAAATTGTCAACCCTTGACCAAATGACAAACCCGTTCACGCAATAGTTCAACTTTGAACCAAAAAATCAATTTTGGTCAAAATAGTCATTTTTTACCTAATTACTACCCATTGACCAAGTAAGTCAACTTCTGACCAAAAAGTTAAATTTGGTCAAAATGCTTAATTTTTTACCCAATGACCAACCTATTGACCCAATAGATCAAATTTTGACCAAATAGTCATCTTCGGTCAAAATGGTCAATTCTTGACCCAATTACAAACTCATTGACCAAATAAGTCAACTTTTGACCAAAAATTCAACTTTGGTCAAAATGGTCAATTTCTCGACCTAATGACTCACCTCGATCAATCTAATGGGTCAACTTTAATAAACTTTTTCAAAATAGTCAATTTTTGAACTAACGACCAATTATTAACCCAATAAGTCAATCTCTGACCAAAAAGAAAACTTTGGACAAAATGGTCAATCCTTGACCCAATGACCAACCTATTGACCCATTTGGTCAACTTTTGACCAAAAAGTCAACTTTGGTCAAAATGGTCAATCCTTGACCCAATGACTAACTCATTAACCGAATAGGTCAACTTTTGAATAAAATGTTAATTTTAGTTAAAATAGCCAATTTTTAATATAAGGACCAATTATTAGCCCAGTAAGCCAATCTCTGACAAAAAAGTCAACTTTAGTCAAAAAGTTCAATCCTTGACCCAATGACCAACCCATCAATCTATCAGATAAACTTTTTTCTAAAAAGTCAATTTTGGTCAAAATGATCAATCTTCGACCCAATGACCAACCAATCGCCTAATATGTCACCTTTCGACCAAAAAGTCAATTTTAGTCAAAATAGTAAATTTTTAACTTAATGACCAATTATTGACCCAGAAAGTCAATCTTTGACCAAAAAGTCAACTTTTGTTAAAAGTCTCAATCCTTGACCCAATGACGAACCCATTGATCCAAAAGGTCAACTTTTGACCAAAAGTCAATTTTGGTCAAAATAGTCAATTTTTGACCTAATGACAAATTATTGACCCAGTAAGCTAATCTCTGATCAAAATGTCAACTTTGGTCAAGATGGCCAATCTTGACTCAATGACCAACCCATTGATCCAATAGGTCAATTTTTGATCAAAAAGTAAATTTTGGTAAAAATGATCAATCCCTGACCCAATGACCAACTCATTGGCTTAATAGGTCAACTTTTGACCAAAAAGTAAATTTTGGTCATAATAGTCAATTTCTAAATTAATAACCAACTATTGACCCAATAAGTCAATCTTTGACCAGAAAGTCAACCTTTGTCAAAATTGACAATCCTTGACCCAATGATAAACTCATTGACCCAATAGGTCAACTTTTACCCAAAAAATTAATTTTCATCAAAATTGTCAATTTTTTACCTAATGACCACCCATTAACCCAATAGGTCAACTTTTGACCAAAAAGTCAACTTTGGACAAAATGGTTAATCTTTGACCCAATGACCAACCCATTGACCCAATAGGTCAACTTTTGACCAAAAAGTCAACTTTGGTCAAAATGGTCAATCCTTCGATCTAATGACTAACCCATCGACTCCAATCACCAACTTTTGACCAAAAAGTCAATTTTAGTAAAAATAGTCAATTTTTGACCTAATGAGCAATTATTGCCCCAGTAAGTCAATCACTGACCAAAAAGTCAACTTTGGTCAAAATGTTCCATCCTTGATACAATGACCAAGCCATTGACCAAATAGGTCAACTTTTGGCTAAAATGTCAACTTTGGTCAAAATGATCAATCCTTGACCTAAAGACCAACCAATTGGCCTAATAGGTCAACTTTTGACCAAAAAGTCAACTTTGGTTTAAATAGTCAATTTTTAAATTAATGACCAATTATTGACCCAATAAGTCAATCTTTGAGCAAAAAATCAACTTTTGTCAAAATTCTCTTTCCTTGATCCAATGACAAACACATTGACCCAATAAGTCAACTTTTGACCAAAAAGTCAATTTTGGTCAAAATAGTCATTTTTTGACCTAATGACCACCCATAGACCCAACAGGTCAACTTTTAACCAAAGAGTCAACTTTGGTCAAAATTGTCATTTTTACCCAATGACTAAGACATTGACCTAACAGTCAATTTTTGACAAACAAAGTCATCTTTGGTCAAAATGGTCATTTCTTGACCAATTACGTACTCATTGACCAATTAAGTCAACTTTTGACCAAAAGGTCAACTTTGGTCAAAATGGTCAATTTATGATCCAATGACTAATTCCCGTTGATCTAATCGGTTAACCTTCAACAAAATTCAATTTTGATCCAAAGACCAACCCATCGACCTAATAAGTGAATTTTCGACCCAATGACAAACCCATCGATCTAAAAGCGTAACTTTCACCAAAAGTAAACTTTGGTCAAAATGGTCAAACTTTGACCCAATGACTAACACATTGACCCGATAGGTGAATTTTTGACCCAATGACCAACCGATTGATCCAATAGGTGAACTTTTGACCAAAGGGTCAACTTTAGTCAAAATGGTCAAACCTTGACCCAATGACCAATCCCTTGACCTAATAGGTCAACTTTTGACCAAAAAGTTAATTTTGGTTAAATTAGTCAATTTTAACCTAATGACCAATTATTGACCCGAAATAGTCTAATCTCGACCATTTTGACCAAAGCGGTCAACTTTCGTTAAAATGGTCAATCCTTTATCCAATGACCAACCCATCGACACAATTTGTCAAATTTCGACAAAAAAGTCAACTTTGGCCAAAATGGTTATTCCTCGACCCAATCACCAACCCATCGATCTAATAGGTCAATTTTTAACCAAAAAGTTAATTTTGCTCAAAATTGTCAATTTTTGACCTAATAACCGCCTCATTGATATAAATAGGTCAACTTTTCACTAAAAAAATAACTTTGGTCAAAATGGTCAATCATTAACCCAATGACCAACCCTTTGACATAATAGATCAACTTATGACCAAAAAGTCAACTATAATCAAAATGATAATTCCTTGACCTAATGACTAACCCATCGTACTAATAAGTAACTCTACCAAAAAGTCAATTTTGGTTAAAATAGTATAATTTTTGAATTAATGACCAATTATTGATCTAATAAGTCAATCCCTGACCAAAAAGTCAACTTTGGTCAAAATGGTCAATCCTCGATCCATTGACAAACCCATTGACCCTATAGGTCAACATTTAACCAAAAAGTCAATTTCGGTCAACATAGTCAAATTTTGACCAAATGACCACCCATTGACCCAATAGGTCAACTTTTGACCAAAAAGTCAACTTTTGTTAAAATGGTCAATTTTTTACCCAATGACCAACCCCTTGACCCAATAGGTCAACTTTCAACTAAAAAAGTCATATTTGGTCAAAATGGTCAAATTCTTGACCCAATTAGCAACTTATTGACAAAATAGGTCAACTTTTGAAGAAAAAGTCAACTTTGTAAAAAATGATCGATTTCGACCCAATGACCTCCCCATCGACCTAATCGGTTAACTTCGACAAAAATTCAATTTTAGTCAAAATAATCAATTTCGACCTAATGACCAATTATCGATCCGATAAATCAATCTCTAACCAAAAAGTCAACTTTGGTCAAAAAGGTCAATCCTCGACCCAATGACAAACCCATCGACCTAATAGATCGCTTTGACCAAAAAGTAAATGTTGGTCAAAATAGTCAATTTTTTACCTAATTACCACCCATTAACCCAATTGGTCAACTTTTGACGAAAAAGTCAACTTTGGTCAAAATTGTCAATTTTTGACCAAATGACCAACACATTGACCCAATAGATCAAATTTTGACAAAAAAAGTCATCATCAATACCCAAATACCAACTGATCATTCGAACAGTCAACTTTGACCAAAAGGTTAACTTTCGTCAAAATGGTCAATTTCGACCGAATGAACACCGGTACCCAATGGTTCAACTTTTCGACTAAAAATTAATTATCGACCCGATAAGTCAATCTCCGACCAAAAAGTCAACTTTGGTCAAAATGGTCAATCCTTGACCCAATGACCAACCCATCATGTCCCAATAGTCAACTTTCGACCAAAAAGTGAACTTTAGACTAAATGGTCAATCCTAGCCCAATGATCAACCCATCAATCTAACAGTCAACTTTTGATGAAAAAATTAATTTTGGTCAAAATAGTTAATTTTTGACCTAATGACCAATTATTGACCTAGTAAGACAATCTCTGACAAAAAAGTTAACTTTGGTCAAAATGTTCTATCCTTTACCCAATGAGTAACCCATTGACCCAATTGGTTAACTTTTGACCAAAAAGTTAACTTTGGTCAAAATGATTAATCTATGACCCAATGAGCAACCCATTGGCCTAATAGGTCAACTTTGGACCAAAAACTTAATTTTGGTCAAAAACATCAATTTTTGAATTAATGGCCATTTATTAACCCAAAAAATCAATCTCTGACCACAAAGTCAACTTTGGTCAAAAAGGTCAATCCTAGACCCAATGACAAACTTATTGACTCAGTAGGTCAACTATTGACTAAATAGTCAATTTTGGTCAAAATAGTAACTTAATGACCACCAAGTGACCCAATACATCAACTTTTGACCAAAAAGTCAACATTGGTCAAAATGGTCAATTTTTGACGCAATGACCAAAGGATTGACCCAATAGGTCAACTTTTGACAAAAATGTTATCTTTAGTCAAAATTGTCAATTCTTGACCTAATTATCAACTTATTAACCAAATAGGTGAACCTTTAACTAAAAATTCATCTTTGGTCAAAATGGTCAATTTCTCACCCAATGACCAACCCGTTGACCCAATGGGTTAACTTTTGATCAAAAATTTAAGATTGGTCAAAATAGGTCAACTTTTGACCAAGAAGTCATTTTTGGTCCAAATGATCAATTTCTGACCCAATGACCCCCTCATTGACCAAATGGGTTAACTTTTGACCAAAAATTCAATTTTGGCAAAAAAAAGTCAATTTTTGACCTAATGACCAATAATTGACCAAATAAGTTAATCTCTGACCAAAAACTCAACTTTGGTCAAAGTGGTCAATCCTTGACCCAATGACAAACCCATGGACCTACGAAGTCAACTTTCGACCAAATATTCAATTTTGGTCAAATATCATCTTCGACTTAATGATCGCCTATCGACTCCAATAGTTAACTTTTGACCAAAAAGTCAACTTTGGCCGAAATGGTCAATCCTTGACCCAATGACCAACCCTTAAACCCACTATGTCAACTTTTGACCAAAAAGTCAACTTTAGTCAAAATGATCAATCCTTTACCGAATGACTAACCCATTGAACTTAATAGTCAACTTTCGACCAAAAGTTAATTCGGTCAAAATAAATATTTTCGAGTTAATGACAAATTATCGACCTAATAATACAATCTCGAAACAAAAAGTCAATCTCTGTCAAAATGGTCAATCCTCGACCCAATGACAAACTCTCGACCTAATAGCTAAATTTCAACAAAAAGTCTTTTTTAGTTAAAATAGCTTAACTTTCGACCTAATGACCACCCATCGACTCTAATAAGCCAACTTTCGACAAAAAGTCAACTTCGTCAAAATGGTCAGCTGACTTAATGACTAACCCATCGAACCTAACAGTCAACCTTCGACTCAAAAAGTCATCTTTAGTCAAATTGGTCAATTTCGACCCAATTACCAACTTATCGACTAAATAAGTCAATTTTCGACCAAAGTTAAGTTTGATCAAAATGGCCACTTTCGACTCTAATGACCACTCATTGACCTAATGGGATAACTTTTGACCAAAAATTCAATTTTAGCCAAAATAATAATTTGACCTAATGAACAATTATCGACTCAATATGTCGATTCCGACTCAAAAAGTCAATTTTTGACTGAATGACCAATTATCGACCGAGTAGCCAATCTCGAGCAAAAAGTCAAATTTGGGTAAAATGGTCAATGTTCGACCCAATGACTAACCCATTGATCCAAACGAAGTTAACTTCGACCAAAAAGTCAACTTCGGTCGATCTAGTGACAAACCATCGGGCCTAATAGTTCATTTTGAGCAAAAAGTCAATTTTGGTTAAAATAGTCAATTTTTGAATTAATGACCAATTATTGACCCAATGAGTCAATCTCTGACCAAAAAGTTAACTTTGGTCAAAAAGGTTAATCCTTGGCCCAATGACCAACCCATAGTCCCAATATGTCAACTTTTGACCAAAATGTCAATTTTGGTCAAAATAGTCAATTTTTGACCTAATGACCACCCATTGACCAAATAGGTCAAGTTTTGACCATAAAGTCAACTTTGGTCAAATTGGTCAATCCTTGACCCAATGAACAACCCATTGACCTAATAGGTCAACTTTTGACTAAAAAGTGATCTTTGGACAAAATGGTCAATTCTTAACCCAATTACCAACTCACTGGCCAAATAGGTAACTTTTGACCAAAAAGCTAATTTTGGTGAAAATGGTCAATTTCTGACCCAATGACCACCTCGTTGGCCCATTGGGTTAAATTTTGACCAAAAATTCAATTTTGGTCAAAATAGTCAATTTTTGACCAAATGACCAATTATAAACCCAATAAGTCAATCTCTGACCAAAAAGTCAACTTTAGTCAAAACGGTCAATCCTTGATCCAATGATAAACCCATCGATCCAATTATGTCAACTTTCGACCAAAAAGTCAATTTATGTTAAAATAATTTCGGCCAATCTAATGACCACCCATCAACCCAATATGCCAACTTTCGACCAAAAGGTCAACTTTGGTCAAAATGGTTAATCTTCACCAAAAGACCAACCCATTCACCTAATAGATCAACTTTCGACCAAAAAGTTATCTTCGATCAAAATGGTCAATTTCGACTCAATTACAAACTCAATGACCAAGTAGGTCAACTTTTCGACCAAAAAGTCAACTTTGGTCAAAATGGTCAACTTCGACCCAATGACTCACCCGTTGACTCCATTAGTCAACTTTCGACCAAAAATTTAATTTTGATCAAAATAACCAATTTTTAACCTAATGACCAAAATAAGTCATTTTTTGAATTAATGACCCATTATTGACCCAATAAGTCAATCTCTGACCAAAAGGTCAACTTTGGTCATAATGGTCAATCATTGACCCAATTACAAACTCATTGACCCACTAGGTCAACTTTTGACCAAAAAGTTAATTTTGGTCAAAATTGTCAATTTTTAACCTCATGACCACAAATTGACCTAATATTTCAACTTTCGACCAAAAGTCAATTTTGGTCAAATAAAGTTAATTTTTTGATCTAATGACTAACCCATCGATCTAATAGATTAACTTTCGACCAAAAAGTCATCTTTAGTTAAAATGGTCAATTCTTCGACGCCAATTACCAACTCATCAACTAAATAGCCAACTTTTACCAAAAAGTCAACTTGCTAGAAATGGTGAACTTTAACAAATGATCATCATATGACTCTAGTAGGTTAACTTTTGACCAAAAATTCAATCTGATCAAAATAAAGTTAACTTTCGACCAAAAAGTCATCTTTGATCAAAATGGTCAATTATCAATCTAATGACCACTCCGATTGACTCAATAGGTCAATCCACTAAAGTCAATTTCAGTCAAATAATCAATTCTGACATAATGACTAATTATTGATCTAAGCAGACAATCTACTGACCAAAAAGTTAACTTTAGTCAAATCGATCAATCCTTGATCTAATGACTAATCCATCGATCTAATATAGTCAACTTTTGACAAAAAAGTCAACTTTTGTCAAAATGATCAAATCATTAACCTAATGACCAACCCATTGGCCTAATAGGTCAAGTTTTGATCTAAAACTCAATTTTGATCAAAATACTCAATTGTTGAATTAGTGACCAATTATTGACCCAATAAGTCAAACACTGACCAAAAAGTCAACTTTTGTCAAAATTGTCAATCCTTGAACCAATGACAAACTCATTGAGCCAATAGGTCAACTTCTGACCAAAAAGTCAATTTTGGTCAAAATAGTCAATTTCGACCTAAAGACCACCCATTAACCTAATACAGTCAACTTTTCGACCAAAAAGTCAACTTCGGTCAATATGGACAATTTTCGACCCAATGTCCAACCCATTTACCCAATAAATCAACTTTTGACCAAAAATTAATTTTTGGTCAAAATGGTCAATTCTTGACTCAACTACCAACTCAATGACCAAGTAGGTTAACTTTTGACCAAAAAGTCAACTTTGGTCAAAATGGTCAATTTCTGACCCAATGACCACTCCGTCGATCTAATGGATCAACCTTCGACCAAAAATTTAATTTCGGTCAAAATAATCAATTTTTAACCTATGACCAAAATAGTCAATTTTAAATTAATGACCAATCATCGATCCTATAATTCAACTCCGACCAAAAGGTCAACTTTCGTCAAAATAATCAATCATCGACCCAATTACAAACTCATCGATCCATTGCAGTCATCTTTTGACCAAAAAGTTAATTTTCCAAAATAGTCAATTTTTAACCTCATGACCACAAATTGACCCAATATTTCAACTTTTGACCAAAAAGTCAATTTTGGTCAAATAGGTTAATTTTTGACCCAATGACCAACCCATTGACCCAATAGGTTAACTTTTGACCAAAAAGTCATCTTTGGTTAAAATGGTCAATTCTTGACCCAATTACCAACTCATTGACAAAATAGGTCAATTTTTTACCAAAAAGTCAACTTTGGTTATAATGCTCAATTTTTGAACTAATGACCACCGCGTTGACCCAATAGGTTAACTTTTGACCAAAAATTCAATCTTGATCAAAATAGGTTAACTTTTGACCAAAAAGTCATCTTTGATCAAAATGGTCAATTACAAACCCAATGACCACCCCGTTGACCCAATGGGTTAACTTTAGACCAAAAACTCAACTTTGGTCAAAAAAGTCAATTTTTGACCTAATGACCAATTATTGACCCAAAAAGTTACTCTCTGACCAAAAAGTCAATTTTGGTCCAAAGGGTCAATCCTTCACCCAATGACCAACGCATTGACCCAATAGGTCAACTTTTGACCAAAAAGTCAACTTTGGTCAAAATAGTCAATCATTGACCCAATGACCAACCCATTGACCCAAAAGGTTAACTTTTGGTCAAAAAATCAATTTTGGTCAAAATAGTCAATTTTTGACTTAATGACCAATTATTGACCTAGTTAGCCAATCTCTGACCAAAAAGTCAACTTTGGTCAAAATGATCAATCCTTGAACCAATGACCAACCTATTGGCCTAATAGGTTAACTTTTGAACAAAAAATCAATTTTGGTCAAAATTGTCAATTTTTTAAAAAATGATAAATTATTGACCCAATAACTCAATCTCTAACTAAAAAGTTAACATTGGTCAAAATGGTCAATCCTTGACCCAATAACAAACCCATTGACCCAATTGGTTAACTTTTAACCAAAAAATCAATTTTGGTCAAAAGAGTCAATTTTTGACCTAATGACCACCCATTGACCCAAGGTCAACTTTTGACCAAAAAGTCAACTTTGGTCAAAATGGTCAATTGTTTACCCAATAGGTCAACTTGTGACTAAAAAGCCATGTTTGGTCAAAATGGTCAATTCTTGACCCAATTACCAACTCATTGACCAGATATGTCAACTTTTGACCAAAAAGTCAACCTCGGTTAAAATTGTCAATTTCGGACCCATTGACCACCTCGTTGGCCCAATGGGTTAACTTTAGACAAAAAATTCAATTTTAGTCAAAATAATCAATTTTTGAATTAATGGCCAATTATTGAACCAATAAGTCAATCTCTGACTAAAAAGTCAACTTTGGTTAAGATGGTCTTTCCTTGACCTAATAACAAACCCATTGACCCAATAGTCAACTTCGACTTGAAAAGTCATTTTCATTAAAATCGTCAATTTTGACCTAATGACCTCCTATCGACATAATATGTCAACTTTCGACCAAAAAGTCAACTTCGGCAAAATGATCAATTTTCGACCCATCGACCAACCCATCAATCCAACAGATCAACTTTTAATGAAAAGTCATCTTCAATCAACGGGTAAATTCTCGACCCCATTACCAACTTATCATGCGAACAGTCAACTTTCGACAAAAGTCAACTTTGGTCAAAATGTTCAATTTTCGAGCCAATCGGCCAACTCGTCAATCTATCGAGTCAAATTTCACAAAAGTCAATTTGGTCAAAATAGCTTAATTTTTAAATTGATCACCAATTATCGACCGAATGAGTCAATCTCTGACAAAAAGTCAACTGTGGTCGAAATGGACAATGTTCAATCTAATGACAAACCCATTGACTCAGTAGGTCAACATTTGACCAAAAAGTCTATTTTGGTTAAAATAGTTAATTTTTGACCTAATGACCACACATTGACCTAGTTGGTCAACTTTTGGCCAAAAATTAAACTTTGGTCAAAATGGTCAATTTTTGACCCAATGACTAACACATCGACCCTATAGGTCAACATTTGACCAAAAGTCATCTTTGGTCAAAATGGTCAATTCTTGACCCAATTACCAACTCATTGACTAAATAGGTCAACATTTGAACAAAAAGTTAATATTGGTCAAAATGGTTATTTTCTGACCTAATGAACACCCCAATGACCCATAGGTCAACTTTTGACCTAATGACCATATATTGACCCAATAAGTCAATCTCTGACCAAAAAGTCAACTTTGGTAAAAAATGGTCAATTCTTGACTCAATGACAAACCCATTGACCCAATGGTCAACTTTTGACCAAAAAGTCAATTTTAGTCAAAATAGTCAATTTTTGACCTAGTGACCAATCATCGATCCAAGTAGTTAATCTCGACCAAAAAGCAAACTTTGGTGAAAATGGACAATTTTACCCAATGACCAACCTATCGACCCAATATGTCAACTTTCGACCAAAAAGTTAACTTTGGTCAAAATGATTAATCCTCGACCCAATGACCAACCAATCGGCCCAAAGAGTCAACTTTTAACCAAAAAGTCATCTTTGGTCAAAATAGTCAGTTTGTGACCCAATGACCACCCAGTTGACATAAATGGTTAATTTTTGACAAAAAAATTCAATTTTGGTCAAAATAGTCAATTCTTGACCTAATGATCATATATTGACCCAATAGGTCAATCTCTGACAAAAAAGTTAACTTTGGTCAAAATAGTCAATCCATGACCTAGCGACAAACCCATTGACCTAATAGGGCATCAACTTTTGGCCAAAAAGTCAATTTTGGTCAAAATAGTTAATTTTTGACCTAATGACCACCCATTTACCCAATAGGTCAACTTTTGACCAAAAAGTCAACTTTGGTTAAAATAGTTAATTTTTGACCTAACGACCAACCCATTTATCCAATAGGTCAACTTTGACCAAAAAAGTCATCTTTGGTAAAAAAGGTCAATTCTTGACCCAATTACCAGCTCATTGACCAAATAAGTTAACTTTTTACAAAAAAAGTCAACTTTGGTCAAAATGGTCAATTTCTGAACCATTGACCTCCCCGTTCACCCAATGGGATAACTTTTGACCAAAAAATTCAATTTTAGTCAAAATAGTCAATTTTTAACCTAATGACCAATTATTGACTCAGTAAGCCAATCTCTGACCAAAAAGTCAACTTTAGTCAAAATGGTCAATCCTTGACCCAATGGCAAACTCGTTGCTCCAATGGGTCAAATTTTGACCAAAAAGTCAATTTTGGTCAAAATAGTC
This sequence comes from Papilionanthe hookeriana x Papilionanthe teres, assembly GCA_022702705.1. NCBI lineage: Eukaryota > Viridiplantae > Streptophyta > Magnoliopsida > Asparagales > Orchidaceae > Papilionanthe > Papilionanthe hookeriana x Papilionanthe teres. Next base: position 20,974,867 of record CM040438.1, read on the forward strand.
AATTTTTAAATTGATCACCAATTATTGACCGAATAAGTCAATCTCTGACCAAAAAGTCAACTATGGTCAAAATGGACAATGTTTGACCCAATGACAAACCCATTGACTCAGTAGGTCAACATTTGACCAAAAAGTCTATTTTGGTTAAAATAGTTAATTTTTGACCTAATGACCACACATTGACCCAATTGGTCAACTTTTGGCCAAAAATTAAACTTTAGTCAAAATGGTCAATTTTTGACCCAATGACTAACACATCGACCCTATAGGTCAACATTTGACCAAAAAGTCGTTTTTGGTCAAAATGGTCAATTCTTGACCCAATTACCAACTCATTGACTAAATAGGTCAACATTTGAACAAAAAGTTAATATTGGTCAAAATGGTTATTTTCTGACCTAATGAACACCCCAATGACCCAATAGGTCAACTTTTAACCTAATGACCATATATTGACCCAATAAGTCAATCTCTGACCAAAAAGTCAACTTTGGTAAAAAATGGTCAATTCTTGACTCAATGACAAACCCATTGACCCAATGGTCAACTTTTGACCGAAAAGTCAATTTTGGTCAAAATTCTCAATTTTTGACCTAATGACCAATTTCTGACCCAGTAGTTAATCTCTGACCAAAAAGTGAACTTTGGTCAAAATGGATAATTTTTTACCCAATGACCAACCTATTGACCCAATATGTCAACTTTTGACTAAAAAGTTAACTTTGGTCAAAATGATTAATCCTTGACCCAATGACCAACCCATTGGCCCAATAGGTCATCTTTTAACCAAAAAGTCATCTTTGATCAAAATGGTCAGTTTGTGACCCAATGACCACCCCGTTGACACAAATGGTTAACTTTTGACAAAAAAATTCAATTTTGGTCAAAATAGTCAATTCCTGACCTAATGATCATATATTGACCCAATAAGTCATTCTGTGATAAAAAAGTCAACTTTGGTCAAAATAGTCAATCCATGACCCAGTGACAAACCCATTGACCTAATAGGGCGTCAACTTTTGGCCAAAAAGTCAATTTTGGTCAAAATAGTTAATTTTTTACCTAATGACCACCCATTTACCCAAAAGGTCAACTGTTGACCAAAAAGTCAACTTTGGTTAAAATAGTTAATTTTTTACCCAACGACCAACCCATTTATCCAATAGGTCAACTTTGACCAAAAAGTCATCTTTGGTAAAAAAGGTCAATTCTTGACCCAATTACCAGCTCATTAACCAAATAAGTCAACTTTTTACAAAAAAGTCAACTTTGGTCAAAATGGTTAATTTCTGAACCATCGACCTCCCGTTCACCCAATGGGATAACTTTCGACCAAAAAATTCAATTTTAGTCAAAATAATCAATTTTTAACCTAATGACCAAATTATCGACTCAAGAAGCCAATCTCTCGACCAAAAGTCAACTTTAGTCAAAATGCTCAACTTCGACCCAATGACCAACCCATTGATCCAACAGGTCAACGTTCGATCAAAAAGTCAACTTTGTCAAATTGATCATCTATCGACCCAATGACCAACCCATCGACCTAATAGGTCAACTTTTGACCAAAAAGAAAATTTTGGTCTAAATAGCCATTTTTTAAATTAATTACCAATTGTTGTCCCAATAAATCAATCTTTGACCAAAAAATCAACTCTTGTCAAAATTATCAATCCTTGACCCAATGAAAAACCCATTGACCCAATTGGTCAACTTTTTACTAAAAAATCAACTTTGGTCAAAATTAACAATTTTTTACCTAATGACCACCCATTGAACCAATATGTCAACTTTTGACTAAAAAGTCAACATTGGTCAAAATGCACAATTTTTGACCTAATGGCCAACCCATTGACCCAATAGATCAAATTTTGACCAAAAAGTAATCTTCGGACAAAATGGTCAATTCTTGACCCAATTACCAACTCTTTGACCAAATTGGTCAACTTTTGACCAAAAAGTCAACTTTGGTCAAAATGATCAATTTCTGACCCAATGACCTCCACGTTGACACAATGAGTCAACTTTTGACCAAAAATTTAATTTCTTTTAAAATAATCAATTTTTGACCTAATGACCAATTATTGACTCTATAAGTCAATCTTTGACCAAAAAGTCAACTTTGGACAAAATGGTCAATCCTTGACCCAATGACCAACCCATTGACCCAATGGGTCAACTTTTGACCAAAAAGTCAACTTTGGTCAAAATGGTCAATCCTTGACCCAATGACCAACCCATTGACCAACCCATTGATCCAATAGGTCAACTTTAGACCAAAAAGTCAATTTTAGTCAAAATAGTCAATTTTTGACCTAATGACCAATTATTGACCCAATAAGACAATCTCTGACCAAAAGGTCAACTTTGTTCAAAATGATCAATCCTTAACCCAATGACCAACCCATTGACCTAATAGGTGAACTTTTGACTAAAAAGCCAACTTTTGTCAAAATGATTAATCCTTGACCCAATGACCAGCCAATTGGCCTAATAGGTCAACTTTTGACCAAAAAGTCAATTTTTGTCAAAATAGTCAATTTTTAAATTAATGACCAATTATTGAACCAGTAAGTCAATCTTTGACTAAAAAGTCAACTTTTGTCAAAATTCTCAATCCTTGACCCAATGACAAACCCATTGAACTAATAGGTCAACTTTTGACCAAAAACTTAATTTTGGTCAAAATTGTCAATTTTTGACCTAATGACCAATTATTGACCCAGTAAGTCAATCTCTGACCAAAAAGTCAACTTTGGACAAAATGGTCATTCCTTGACCCAATGACCAATCCATTAACCCAATAGGTCAACTTTTGACGAAAAAGTCAAGTTTGGTCAAAATGGTCAATCCTTGACCCAATGACTAAGTCAATGACCGAATAGGTCAACTTTTCAATAAAAAGTTAATTTTAGTATAAATAGCCAATTTTTTTATCTAAGGACCAATTATTAACCTAGAAAGCTAATCTCTGACCAAAAAGTCAACTTTGGTCAAAATGTTCAATCCTTGACCCAATGACCAACCCATTGACCCAATACAGTCAACTTTTACTCAAAAGTCAACTTCGTCAAAATGATCAATCTTCGATCTAATGACTAACCACATCGACCTAATAGGTCAACTTTTGACCAAAAAGTCAATTTTGGTCAAAGCAATCAATTTTTAAATTAATGACCAATTATTGACCCAGCAAGTCAATCTTTTACCAAAAAGTCAACTTTTGTTAAAATTCTAAATCTTTGACCCAATGACAAACCCATTGACCTAATGACCACCCCGTTCACCCAATGGGTTAACTTTTGACCAAAAAGTCTTCTTTCGTCAAAACGATCAATTTCTTACCTAATGACCACCCCGTTGGCCAAAAGGGTTAACTTTTGACCAAAAATTTAATTTTAGTAAAAATAGTCAATTTTTCGACCTAATGACCAATTATCAACCCAACAAGTGCAATCTCTTACCAAAAAGTCAACATCGGTCAAAATGGTCAATCCTCGACCTAATGACAAACACATCGACCTAATAGTCAACTTTCGACCAAAAAGTTAATTTTGGTCAAAATATTCAATTTTTGACCTAATTAGCACCCATTGACCCAATATGTCAACTTTTGACCTAAAAGTCAACTTTAGCCAAAATGGTCAATTTCTGACCCAATTACTAACCTCGTCAATCTAATCGGTCGACTTTTCGACCAAAAATTTAATTTTGATTAAAATAATCAATTTTTCGACCTAATGACCAATTATTTACCCAATAAGTCAATCACTGACCAAAAAGTCAACCTTCGTCAAAATGATCAATCTCGACCCAAAGACCAACCCATCAACCCAATCGGTCGACTTCCGACCAAAAGTCCACTTTGGTCAAAATGGTCAATCCTTGACCCAATGACTAACCCATTGACCAAATTTGTCAACTTTTGACCAAAAAGTCAATTTTGGTAAAAATGGTCAATTTCTGACCCAATGAACAACCCATTGACCCAATAGGTGAACTTTTGACAAAAAAGTCAACTTTGGTCAAAATTGTCAAATCTTGACCCAATGACCAACTTATTGACCCAAAAAGTTAAATTTTAACCAAAAAGTCAATTTTGGTCAAAATAGTCAATCTTCACCCAATGACCAACCCATCGACTAAAACAGTCAACTTTCGACCAAAAAGTCAACTTCAGTCAAAATGCTCAATTTTCGACCCAATGACCTACTCATCGACCCAATGACTCAACGTTCGACTCAAAAAGTCAACTTTGGTCAAAATGGTCAATCCTTGACCCAATGACCAACACATCGACCCAATAAGTCAACTTTCAACCAAAAAGTCAATTTTGGTCAAAATAACAATTTCTGAATCTAATGACCAATTATCGAATCCAATAAGTCAATCTCGTACTAAAAAGTCAACTTTGGTCATAATGGTCAATTCCTCGACCCAATGACCAACACATTAACCCAATATGTCAACTTTCGACCAAAAAGTCAACTTATGGTCAAAATGGTCAATCCTCGACCCAATGACTAACCTCATCGACCTAATAGGTCAACTTTTGACCAAAAAGTCAAGTTTGGTCAAAATAGTCAATTTTTGACCTAATGACCAACTTATCGATCCAATCAGTCAACTTTCGACCAAAAAGTCAACTTTCAATCAAAATGGTCAATCTTCGACTCTAATGACTAACCCATCGACCCAATAAGTCAATCTCTCGACCAAAAAGTCAACTTCGATCAAAATGCTCAATCATTGACCCTATATGTCAACTTTTGACCAGAAAATCAATGATCGTAAAAATAATCAATTTTTGACCTAATGACCAATTATTGACCCAGTAAGCCAATCTCTGATTAAAATGTCAACTTTGGTCAGAATGCTCTATCCTTGACCCAATGACCAACCCATTGACCATATAGGTCAACTTCTGACCAAAAATTCAACATTGGTCAAAATGATCAATCCTTGACACAATGACAAACCTATGGCCAAATAAGTCAACTTTTGGCGAAAAAATCAATTTTGGTCAAAATAGTTAATTTTTGAATTAATGACCAATTATTGACCGAATAAGTCAATCTTTGACCACAAAGTCAACTTTGGTCCAAATGGTCAATCCTAGCTCAATGACAAAACTCGTTAACCTAATAAGTCAACTTTCGATCCAAATAAGTCAAATTTAGTCAAAATAATCAATTTTTGACTTAATGACCAACCATTATCCCAATAGGAAAACTTTGATCAAAAAGTCAACTTTGGTCAAAATTCATCCATTTTTAACCAAATGACCAACCAATTGACCCAATAGGTTAAATTTTGACCAAAAAGTCATCTTTGGTCAAAATGGTCATTTCTTGACTAAAATACCAACTCATCGACCAAATAGGTCAACTTTTGACCAAAAAGTGAACTTTGGTCAAAATGGTCAACTTCTGACCCAATGACCACCCCGTTGACCCAATGGGTTATCTTTTCACCAAAAATACAATTTTGGTCGAATTAGTCAATTTTGGACTTAATGACCAATTATTGACCCATTAAGCCAATCTCTGACCAAAAGTAAACTTTCGTTAAAATGGTCAATCATCGATCCAATGACTAACCCATCGACCCAATGAGTCAACTTTCGACCGAAAAGTCAATTTTGGTCAAAATAACTAATTTTCGATCTAATGACCTACCCATCAACTCTAATCAGTCAACTTCCGACCAAAACGTCAACCTTGGTCAAAATGGTCCATTTTTTACCCAATGACCAACCTATTAACCCAATACGTCAACTTTTGACTAAAAAGTCATCTTTGGTCAAAAACGTCAATTCTTGACCTAATTACCAACTCATTGACCAAATAGGTCAACTTTTGACCAAAAAGTCAACTTTGGTCAAAATGGTCAATTTTTAACCCAATGACCAATCGATTAACCAAATAGGTCAACTTTTGACCAAAAAGTCATCTTCCGTCAAAAGGGTCAACTCTTAACCCAATTACTAAATCTATCGACTCAAATATGTTAACTTTGACCAAAATGTCAACTTCGTCAATATGGTCAATTTTAGACCTAATGACCACTTCGTCAATCTAATGGGTTAACTTTTCAAAGAAGAAAATCAACTTTCGATCAAGATAGCCAACTATCGACCAAATGTCATCTTCGTCAAAATGTTTAATTTCGACCTAATGACTAACTCCATTGACCCAATAGTTAACTTTCGACTAAAAATTCACTTTGGCTAAAATAGTTAATTTTTGATCTGATGACCAATTATCGATCTAATAACTCAATCTATAACCAAAAAGTAAATTTTGGCAAAATGGTCAATCCTTGACCCAATGACTAACTCATTGACCAAATATGTCAGCTTTTGATCAAATAGTCAACTTTGGTCAAAATGCTCAATCCTTGACACAACAGGTTAACTTTTGACCAAAAAATCAATTTTGGTCAAAATAATTAATTTTTGACCTAATGAACAATTATTGACCCAATAAGTCAATCTCTGACCAAGAAGTTAACATTGGTCAAAATGATCAATCCTTGACCCAATGTCAAACCCATTGATACAATAGGTCAACTTTTGACCAAAAAGTCAATTTTTGTCAAAAATAGTCAATTTTTGACTTAATAACCACAAATTAACCTAATAAGTCAACTTTTCACCAAAAAGTCAATTTTCGTTAAAATAAATCAATTTTCGACCTAATGACCAATTATCGATCTAAGAAGTCAATCTCCGACAAAAAATTAATTTTGGTCAAAATGGTCAATCATCGATCCAATGACCAACCCATCGACAAAATAGTCAACTTTCGACCAAAAAGTCAATCATGAGTCAATGATTAACCCATCGCCAAATAGGTCAACCTTTGACTAACAAGCCAATTTTGGTAAAATAAGTCAATTTCTGCATTAATGACCAATTATTGACCCAATAAGTCAATCTCTGACCAAAAGTCAACACTGGTCAAAATGGTCAATTTTTGACCTAATGACCACCCATTGACCCAATAGGTCAAATTTTGACTAAAAAGTCAACTTTGGTCAAAGTGGTCAATTTTGACCCAATGACCAACACATTGACTCAATTGGTCAACTTTTGACCAAAAAGTCATCTTTGGTCAAAATGGTCAACTCTTGACCCAATTACCATCTCTTTGACCAAATAGGTCAACTTTTGACCAAAAATTCAACACTGGTCAAAATGGTCAAATTTTAACCCAATGACTAACCGATTAACCAAATAGGTCAACTTTTCACCAAAATGTGATCTTTGGTCAAAATGGTTAATCTTGACCCAATTACCAACTCGTTGACCAAATTGGTTAACTTTTGACAAAAAAGTTAACTTTGTTTAAAATCGTCAATTTCTGAATCAATGACCACCCCGTTGACCCAATGAGTTAACTTTTGACCAAAAATTCATTTTTGGTCAAAATAGGTTAACTTTTGACCAAAAAGTCGTCTTTGGTCAAAATGTTCAATTTCTGACCCAATGACCACCCCGTTCACCCAATGGGTTAACTTTTGACCAAAAATTTAATTTTGGTCAAAATAGTCAATTTTTTACCTAATGACTAATTATTGACCCAATAAGTCAACCCTGACCAAAAACTCAATTTTAATCAAAATGATCAATCCTTGACCCAATGACTAACTTTATGACCTAACAGTCGCCTTTTTACCAAAAATCAACTCTCGTCAAAATGCTCAATCTTCGAATCTAACAAAGTTAACTTTCGTCCAAAAATCAATTTTGGTCAAAATAGTAAATTTTTGACCTAATGACCAATTTTAGACCCAGTAAGCCAATCTCTGACCAAAAAGTCAACTTTAGTCAAAATGGTCTATCCTTGACCCAATGACCAACCCATTGACCGAATAGGTCAACTTTTGACCAAAAAGTCAAGTTTGGTCAAAATGGTCAATTTCTGACCAAATGACCACCCTATTGACCAAATGGGTTAACTTTTGACCAAAAATTAACTTTTGGAAAAAAAGGTCAACTTTTGACTAAAAAGTCATCTTTGGTCAAAATGTTCAATTTCTAACCCAAAGACCACCCTGTTGATCTAATGGCTTAACTTTTGACCAAAAATTCAATTTTGGTCAAAATAGTCAATTTTTGACCTAATGACCAATTATTGACCCAATAAGTCAATCTCTAACCGAAAAGTCAACCTTGGACAAAATGGTCAATCCCTGACGCAATGTAAAACCCATTGACCGAATAGGTCAACTTTATACTAAAAGTCAATTTTGTCAAAATAGTCAATTTTTGACTTAATGACCACCCATTGACCCAATAGGTAAAATATTGACCAAAAATTCAATTTTTGTCAAAATAGTCAATTTTTGAACAAATGACCATTATTGATCCAGTAAGCCAATTTCTAACCAAAAAGTCAATTTTGGTCAGAATGATCAATCCTTGACCCAATGACCAACTCATTGACCCCATAGGTCAACTTTTGACAAAAGTCAATTATGGTCAAAATGATCAATTCTTGACCCAATGACCAACCCATTGGCTTAATATGTTAACCTTTGACCAAAAAGTCACTTTCGGTCAAAATAGTCAATTTTTGAATTAATGACCAATTATTGACCCAAAAAGTCAATCTCTGAGCAAAAAAGTCAACTTTGGTCAAAATGGTCAATCATTGACTGAATGACAAAACCATTGACACAATATCTCAACTTTTGACCAAAAAGTCAATTTTGGTCAAAATTATCAATTTTTTACCTAATGACCACCCATTTACCCAAAAGGTCAACTTTTGACCAAAAAGTAAACTTTGGTCAATATGGTCAATTTTTAACCCATTGACCAGCCCATTGACCCAATAGATCAACTTTTGAAGAAAAAGTCATCTTCTGTCAAAATGGTCAATTCTTGACCCGATTACCAACTCATTAACAACGTAGGTTAACTTTTGACTAAAAAAGTCAACTTTGGTCAAAATGGTCACTTTTTAACCCAATGACCAACCGATTAACCAAATAGGTCAACTTTTGACCAAAAAAGGCATCTTTGGTCAAAATGGTCAATTCTTGACCCAATTACCAATTCATTGACCAAATAAGTCAACATTTTACAAAAAAAAGTCAAGTTTGGTAAAAAATGGTTAATTTCTGACCCATTGACCTCCCCGTTGACCCAATGGGTTCACTTTTGACCAAAAAATTCAATTTTTGTCAAAATAATCAATTTTTAAACTAATGACCAATTTTTAACCCAATAAATCAATCTTTGACCAAAAAGTCAACTTTGGTCAAAATGGTCAATCCTTGACCCAATGACAAACCCATTGATCTAATAGGTCAACTTTTGACTAAAAAGTCAATTTTGGTCAAAATAGTCAATTATTGACCTAATGACTACCCATTGACCCAATATGTCAACTTTTGACCAAATAGTCAACTTTGCTCAAAATGATCAATTGTGACCCAAAGACCAACCCATCGACCCAATAGATCAAATTTTGACCAAAAAGTCAACTTTGGTCAAAAAAGTTAATCCTTGACCCAATGACAAACCCATTGACCTAATAAGTTAACTTTGACCAAAAAGTTAATTTTGGTCAAAATAGTCAATTCTCTAACCTAATTGAAGCACCCATTAACCCAATACAGTCAACTTTTGACCAAAAAGTCAACTTTGGTCAAAATGATCAATTTCCGACCTAATGACCATCTCGTCAATCTAATAGTCAACTTTCGACAAAAAATTTAATTTTTTCGACAATAATAAATTTCACCTAATGACGAATTATCGACCCAATAAGTTAATCTCATCAAAAAGTCAACTTCGATCAAAATCGTCAATCCTTAACAAATGACCAACCCATCAATCTAACAAGTCACTTTCGACCAAAAAGTCAACTTTGGTCAAAATGGTAAATCTTCGACCCAATGACTAACCCATCGACCCAATATGTCAACTTTCACCAAAAAGTCAATTTCGGTCAAAATAATCAATTTTTAACTTAATGACCAATTATTGACTCAATAAGTCTAATCTAGACTAAAAAGTCAACTTTTGTTAAAATTCGGTCAATCTCGTCACAATGAACAACCCATCGATCAAATAGTCAACTTTTACCAAAAAGTAAACTGGTCGAAATGATCAATCCTTGACCCAATGACCAACCTGTTTGCCTAATAGGTCAACTTTTGACCAAAAAGTAAATTTTGATCGAAATAGTCAAATTTTAAATTAATGGCCAATTATTGACCCAATAAGTCAATCTTTGACCAAAAAGTCAACTTTTGTCAAAATTGTCAATCCTTGACCTAATGACAAACCCATTGACCCAATAGGTCAACTTTTAACCAAAAAATCAATTTTGGTCAAAATAGTCAACTTTTTACCTAATGACGACCCATTGACCCAAAAAGTCAACTTTTTACCAAAAAGTCAACTTTGGTCAAAATGCTCAATTTTTGACCCAAGACCAACCCATTGACCCAATAGATCAAATTTTTACCAAAAAGTCAAATTCGCTCCAAATTGTCAATCTCGACCCAATTACCAACTCATCGACTAACAGTCAACTTTCGACCTAAAAGTCAACTTTCGGTCAAAATGGTCATTTTCTCGACCTAATCACCACCCATCGACACAATCAGGTCAACTTTCGACCAAAAATTTATTTTGTTAAAAATAATCAATTTTTCGACTTAATGACAAATTATCAATCTAATAAGTCAATCTCCGACCAAAAAGTTAACTTCTGACAAAATGGTCAATCTCGACCCAATAACCAACCCATCAATCTAATCAGGTCAATTTCGACCAAAAAGTCAACTTTGGTCAAAATGGTTAATCCACGTGACCTAATGATCTAAACCATCGACCCAATCAGTCAAATTTCGACCAAAATGTCAATTTTAGTAAAAAAAGTCAATTTTTGACGTAATGACCAATTATCGATCCAAAGAGTCAATCTCTCGACCAAAAATCAACTTTGGTCAAAAGTAATCAATCCTCAACCCAATGATCAACCCATCGACTCAATATTTCAACTTTCGACTAAAAAGTCAACTTTGTCAAAATGATCAATCCTCGACTCCCTTTTACAAACCCATCGCTCTAATAGTCAACTCTCGACTAAAAAGTCAACTTTCGTCAAAATTCTTAATCCTCGACCCAATGAGAAACCCATCGACTCCAATGGTCAACTTTTGACCAAAAAGTCAATTTTGGTCAAAATAGTCAATTTTGGACCTAATGACCACCCATAGACCCAATATGTCAACCTTTGACCAAAGAGTCAACTTTGGTTAAAATGGTCAATTTTTGACCCAATGACTAAGCCATTGACCCAATAGGTAAACTTTTGACCAAAAAGTCATCATTGGTCAAAATGTTTAATTCTTGACCAACTTCGAACTCTTAACCAAATAGGTCACCTTTTGACCAAAAAGTCAACTTTGGTCAAAATGGCCAATTTCTGATCCAATGAGCTCCTTGTTGACCTAATGGGTTAACCATTGACCAAAAATTCAATTTTGGTCAAAATAGGTTAACTTTTGACTAAAAAGTCATCTTTGGTCAAAAAGCTCAATTTCTGACCCAATGACCAACCCATTGACCCAATAGGTCAACTTTTGACCAAAAAGTTAACTTTGTTCAAAATGGTCAAACCTTGACCCAATGACCAACCAATTGACCCAATAGGTCAATTTTTGACCCAATGCCCAACCCTTTAACCCAATAGGTGAACTTTTGACCAAAAAATTAACTTTAGTCAAAATGGTCAAACGTTGACCCAATAACCAACCCTTTGACCCAATATATCAACTTTTGACCAAAAAGTCAATTTTTTACCTAATGACCAATTATTGACCAAGTAAGCCAATCTTAACCATTTTGACCAAAGTGGTCAACTTTGGTGAAAATGGTCAATCCTTTATCCCATGACCAACCCATTGACACAATTTGTCAAATTTTGACTAAAAGTCATCTTTGGCCAAAATGGTTAATCCTTGACCCAATTAGCAACCCATCGACCCAATAGGTCAACTTTTGATCGAAATGTCAATTTTGCTCAAAATTGTCAATTTTTGACCTAATAACCGCCTCATTGACCTAAATAGGTTAACTTTTGACCAAAAAGATAACTTTGATCAAAATGGTCAATCCTTGACCCAATGACCAACCCATTGACCCAATAGATCAACTTTTGACGAACAGTCAATTATTGTTAAAATAGTCAATTTTTGACCGAATGACCAATTATTCACCAAATAATCCAATCTTTGACCCAAAAGTCAACTTTGGTCAAAATGGATAATCCTTAACCAAATGACCAACCCATTGACCAGATAAGTCAACTTTTGACCAACAAGTCAACTTTAGTTAAAATGATAAATCCTTGAACCAATGACAAACCCATTGGCTTAATAGGTCAACTTTTAACCAAAACGTCAATTTTGGTCAAAATAGATAATTTTTGAATTAATGACCAATTATTGACCCAATAAGTCAATCCTAGACCAAAAAGTCAACTTCGGTCAAAATGGTCAATCTCAATTAATGACCAAACCATTGACCCAATGACAAACCCATTGACCCAACAAGTCAACATTTGACCAAAAAAGTTAATTTTGGTCAAAATAGTTAATTTTTGACCTAATGACCACCCATTGACCCAATAGGTCAAAGTTAGACCAAAAAGTCATCTTTGGTTAAAATGGTCAATTTTTGACCCAATGACCAACCCCTTGACTCAATAAGTCAACTTTTGACAAAAAAGACATCTTTGGTCAAAATGTTCAATTTTCTGACCCAATGACCTCCCTGTTAACCCAATGGGTTAACTTTAGACCAAAAATTCAATTTTGGATAAAATAGTCAATTTTTGACCTAATGACCAATTGTTGGCCGAATAAGTCACGCTGACCAAAAAATCAACTATGGTTAAAATCGTCAATCCTTGACCCAATGACAAACCCATTGACCCAAGAGACCTAATTTTTACCAAAAAGTCAATTTTGGTCAAAATAGTCAATTTTTGACCTAATGACCACCCTTAAACCCAATAGGTTAACTTTCGACCAAAAAGTCAACATTGGTCAAAATGATCAATTTTTAACCTAATGACCAACCCATTGACTCGATAGATCAAATTTTGACCAAAAAGTCATCTTCGGTGACCCAATTAAAAACTCATTCACCAAATAGGTCAACTTTTGACAAAAATGTCAACTTTGTTCAAAATTGTCGATTTTTGACCCAATGACCACCCGTAGTCCCGATGGTTCAAATTTTGAGCCAAAATTTAATTTTGGTCAATATAATTAATCTTTAACTTAATGACGACTTATTGACCCAATAACTCAATCTCTGACCAAAATGTCAAATTTGGTCAAAATGTTCAACCCTTGACCCAATGACCAAACCATTGACCCAATACGTCAACTTTTGACCAAAGAGGCAACTTTGGTCAAAATGGTCAATCATTAACCCACTGACTAACTCTTTGACCCAACAGGTCAACTTTTGACGAAAAAAATCAAATTTGGTCAAAAAAGTTAATTTTTGACTTAATGACCAATTATTGACCTAGTAAGACAATCTCTGACCAAAAAATCAACTTTGGTCTAAATGATCGATCCTTGACCCAATGACTAACCCATTAACTAAATTTGTTAACTTTTGACCAAAATGTCAACTTTGGTCAAAATGATTAATCATTGACCCAATGACTAACCCATTGGCCTAATAGGTCAACTTTGGACCAAAAAATCAATTTTGGTCAAAATAGTCAATTTTTGAATTAATGACCAATTTTTGACCCAATAAGTCAATCTCTGACCACAAAGTCAACTTTGGTCAAATTGGTCAATCCTAGACCAAATGATAAACCCATTGTCCCAATAGATCAACATTAGATCAAATAGTAAAATTTGGTCAAAATTGTCAATTTTTAACTTAATGACCACCCATTGACCCAATAGGTCAACTTTTGACCAAAAAGTCAACTTTGGTCAAAATGATCAAAATTTGACCCAATGACCAACCCATTGACCCAATAGGTCAACTTTTGACTAAAAAGTCATCTTTGGCTAAAATGGTCAATTCTTGACAAAATTACCAACTCATTGACCAAATAGGTCAACCTTTAACTAAAAAGTCAACGTTGGTCAAAAGTGTCAATTTCTAATCCAATGACCACCCCGTTGGCCTAATGGGTTAAGTTTTGACCAAAAAATTAATTTTGGTCAGAATAGGTCAACTTTTAACCAAAAAGTCATTTTTGGTCAAAATGGTCAATTTCTGACCTAATGACCCCCCATTAACCACATGGGTTAATTTTGACCAAAAGTTCAATTTTGGCCGAAATAATCAATTTTTGACCTAATGACCAACATCCCAATGACAAACCCATTGACCCAGTAGGTCTACTTTTGACCAAAAAATCAATTTTTGTAAAATAGTCAACTTTTGACTTAATGACCAACCCATCGACCATTGAGTCAACTTTCACAAAAAGTCAATTTCGTCAAAAATAGTTAATTTTGATCTAATGACCAATTATTGACCCATTAAACCAATCTTCGACAAAAAAGTCAACTTCAGTTAAAATGATCAATCATCGATCCAATCCAGTACAACTTTTCGACTAAAAGTCAATTTTGGTCAAAATAATCAATTTTCGACCTAATGACCAACCCATTGACCCAATAGGTCAACGTTTGGCTAAAATGTCAACTTTAGTCAAAATGGTCAATTTTTGACCCAATGACCAACAACACATTGACCCAATAGATCAACTTTTGACCAAAAAGCAATCTTTGGTCAAAATGGTCAATTGTTGACCCAATTACCAACTCATTGACCAAATAGGTCAAACTTTGATCAAAAAGTCAACTTTGGTCAAATGGTCAATTTTTAACCCAATGACCAACCCATTGAGCCAATAGGTCAACTTTTGACCAAAAAGTCATCTTTGACCTAATTAACAACTTATTGACCAAATAGTTCAACTTTTGACCAAAAAGTAAACTTTGGTCAAAATGGTCAATTTCTGATCCAATGACCAACCCGTTGACCTAATGGTTAACTTTTCACCAAAAATCAATTTGCGTCAAAACTATGTCAACTTTTCGAACCAAAAAGTCAATCTTTGGTCAAAATAGTCAATTTTCTGACCTAATGACCAACCCCGTCGACCCAATGAGTTAACTATCGACACAAAAATTTAATTTTGGTCAAAATAGTCAATTTTTGACCTAATGACCAATTATTGACCCAATAAGTCAATCTCTAACAAAAAAGTCTACTTTGGTCAAAATGGTCCATCCTTGACCCAATGAAAACCTCATTGACCCAATAGGTCAACTTTTAACTAATAAGTCAATTTTGCTCAAAATAGTCAATTTTTGACTTAATGACAACCCATTGACCCAATAGGTCAACTTTTGACCAAAAAGTTAATTTTTGTTAAAATAGTCAATTTTCAATCTAACGACAAATTATCGACCTCAATAAGTCAATCTTCCGACCAAAAAGTCAATTTCGTCAAAATGGTCAATCCTTGACCCAATGACAAACCCATTGACCCAATAGTTCAACTTTTGAACAAAAAGTCAATTTTGCTCAAAATAGTCAATCTTTACCTAATGACCACCTCATCACCCAAAATGTCAACTATCGACAAAAAGTCAATTTGGTCAAAATGGTCAATTTTGATCACGACCAAAGTCAACTTGTGAAAATGTTAATCTCGATGTAATGACCAACCCATCGACCCAATCGTCAATCGTCGACTAAAAATGCAACTTGCCAAAATGGTCAATCCTACTAATGACTAACCCATTGACCCAATAGTCAACTTCGATTAAAAAGTTAATTTTGGTCAAAATAATTCAATTATCGACCTAATAAGCCAATCTCTCGACCAAAAGTCAACTTTGCTCAAAATGATCAATCTCGACTCTAATGACTAACCCATCGACCCAATAAGTCAACTTTCGACCAAAAAGTCAACTTTGGTCAAAATAGTTCAATCCTTGACCTAATGATCAACCCATTGACCATAATAAGTCAAAGTTTGATCAAAAACTCAATTTTGGTTAAAATAAGCAATTTTTGAATTAATGACTAATTATTGACCCAATAAGTCAATTTCTGACCAAAAAGACAACTTTGGTCAAAATGGTCAATCCTTGACCCAATGACAAACCCATTAACCTAAATAGGTCAACATTTGACCAAAAAGTCAATTTTGGTCAAAATAATCAATTTTTGACCTAATGACCAACCATTGACCCAATAAATCAACTTTTGACCAAAAGGATCAACTTTGGTCAAAATGGCCAATTTTTGACTCGATGACCAACCCATTGACCCAATAGGTCAACATTTGACCAAAAAAGTCATCTTTGGTCAAAATGGACAATTGTTGAGCCAATTTCCAACATATTGACAAAATATGTCAACTTTCGACCAAAACGTCATCTTTGGTCTAAATAGTCAATTTCTGACCCAATGACCTACCTATTGACCCAATTGGTTAACTTTTGACCAAAAATTCAAGTTTGATCAAAATAGTAAATTTTTTACCTAATGACCAATTCATCAACCTAATAAGTCAAATCTCTGACCAAAAAGTCAACTTTGGTCAAAATGATCAATCTTCGGCCCAATGACCAACCCATTGACCCAATATGTCAACTTTTCGACCAAAAAGTCAATTTTAGTCAAAATAGTCAAATTTTGACCTAATGACCACCCATTGACCCAATAGGTCAACTTTTTGTCCAAAAAGTCAACTTTGGTCAAAATGATCAATTTTTGACCTCAATGACAAACCCATTGACTCAATAGATCAACATTTCGACTAAAAAGTCAACTTTGGTCAAAATGGTCAATTCTCGACCAAATGATCAACCCATCGACTCAATAGGTCAACTTTCGACCAAAAAGTTAATTTTGGTCAAAATAATAAATTTTTGACATAATGACTAATTATTGACCCATTAAGTCAATCTTTGACCTAGAAGTAATCATTGGTCAAAATGGTCAATCCTTGACTCAATGACTAACCCACTGACCCAATAGGTCAACTTTTGACCAAAAAGTCAACTTTGGTCAAAATGATCAATACTTGACCCAATGACCAACCCATTGACCCAATAAGTCAACTTTTGACTAATAAGTCAATTTTGTCAAAATAGTTAATTTTTCCCAATGACAAACCCATTGACCAATACAGTCAATCTTGACCAAAAAGTCAATTTTGGTCAAAATAGTCAATTTTTGACGTAATGACCAACCCATTGACCCAATAGGTCAACTTTTGACCAAAAAGTCAACTTTGATCAAAATTGACAATTTTTGACATAATGACCAATTCATCGAACCTAATAAGCCAACTTCAACCAAAAGACAATTTGGTCAAAATGGTGAATCTTTGACCGAATGACCAACCTGTTGACCCAATATGTCAACTTTTGACCCAAGTGTCAACTTCGGTCAAAATGGGCAATCCTTGACCATTGACCAATCCATTGGCCTAATAGGTCAACTTTTGACCAAAAAGTCAATTTTGGTCAAAATAGTCAATTTTTGAATTAATGACCAATTATTGACCCAATAAGTCAATCTCCGACCAAGAAGTCAACTTTAGTCTAAATGGTCAAATCCTTAACCTAATGACAAACTCATCAACCTAATAAGTTAACTTTTCGACCAAAAAGTCAATTTCGTCAAAAGTAGTCAATTTTCGATCTAATGACTACCAGTCCCACATCAATCTTTACTAAAAGTCAACATTGGTCAAAATTGTCAATTTTGACCCATGACGTCAACCTATCGATCCATAGCTAACTTTCGACTAAATAATTCGTCAAATCGTCAATTTCGACCCAATACTAACTCATTAACAAAATAGTCAACTTTCGACCAAAAAGTCAACTTTGGTCAAAATGGTTAATTTCTGACCTATGACCTCCCATTGACCCAATGGGTCATCTTTTGACCAAAATTCATTGTGGTCAAAATAAATCAATTCTCGACCTAATGACCAATTATTGACCCAATAAGTGAACTCTCCGACAAAAAAGTCAACTTTAGTCAAAATCGTCAATCCTCGAATCTAATGACAAACCTATCGACTCTAATAGTGTCAACTTTTTACAAAAAAGTCAATTTTGGTCAAAATAGTCAATTTTTGACCTAACGACCACCCGTTAACTTAGTAGGTCAACTTTTGACCAAAAAGTCAACTTTCGTCAAAATGGTCAATTTTTGACCCAATGACCAACCCATTAACCCAATAGATCAACTTTTAACCAAAAAGTCATCTTCGGTCAAAAGGGTCAATTCTTAACCCAATTACCAACACATTGACCAAATATGTTAACTATTGACCAAAATATCAACTTTGGTCAATATGGTCAATTTCTGACCCAATGACAACCCCATTGACCCAATGGGTTAACTTTTGAAAAAAAATTCAATTTTGGTCAAGATAGGTCAACTTTTATCCAAAAAGTCATCTTTGGTCAAAACGGTCAATTTCTGACCCAATGACCACCCCGTTCACCCAATGGGTTAATTTTTGACCAAAAAATTTAATTTTTGTCAAAATAGTTAATTTTTAACCCAATGACCAATTATTGACCCAATAAGTCAATCTCTGACCGAAAAATTAACTTTGGTCAAGATGGTCAATCCTTCACCCAACGACAAACCCATTGACTTAATAGGTCAACTTTTGACCAATAAGTCAATTTCGGTCAAAATAAACAATTTTTGACCTAATTAGCACCCATTGACGCAATAGGTCAACTTTTGACCAAAAAGTCAACTTTGGTCAAAATGATCAATCTCGACTCTAATGACCACCCCGTCGACCTAATCGTAGTCAACTTTTCGACCAAAAATTTAATTTCTAGTCAAAAAAATCAATTTTTGAACTAATGACCAATTATTGACCCAATAAGTCAATCACTAGCCAAAAAGTCAACCTTTGTCAAAATGGTCAATCTTGACCCAATGACTAACCCATCGACCCAATAGGTCAACTTTTGACCAAAAAGTCAACTTTGGTCAAAATGGTCATTCCTTAACCCAATGACCAACTCAGTGACCAAATTGGTCAACTTTTGACTAAAAAGACAATTTTGATCAAAATAGTCAATTTTTACCGAATGACCAATCATTGACCCAATAAGCCAATCTTTGACCAAAATGTCAACTTAGGACAATGTGGTTAATCTTTCACCCAATGACAAACCCATTGACTCAAAAGGTCAACTTTTAACCAAAAAGTCAACTTTGGTAAAAATGGTCAATTTCTGACCCAATGACCAAACCATTGACCTCAAAAGTGCGAACTTCGACAAAAAAGTCAACTTCGGTCAATATGGTCAAAGCTTGACCCAATGACCATCCCTTTGACCCAATAGGTCAACTTTTGACCAAAAAGTCTACTTTGGTCATTATAGTCAAATTTTTTCCTAATAACCACACATTGACCAAATAGGTGAACTTTGACTAAAAAGTCAACTTTGATCAAAATGGTCAATTTTTGACCCAAAGACCAACGCAATGACCCAACAGTCAACATTGGTCAAAAAGGTCAATTCTTTACCCAATGACCAATGCATTGACCCAATAAGTCAACGTTTTAACAGAATGTTAATTTTGGTTAAAATAGTAAATTTTATCCTAATGACCAATTATTGACCCAATAAGTCAATCTCTGACCAAAAAGTCAACTTTGGTCATAATGATCAATCCTTGACGCAATGACAACCCATTACCCAATTGGTTAGCTTTTGACCAATAAGTCAACTTTCGTCAAAATGGTAAATCCTCAATCTAACGACCAACACATTGACTCAACAGATCGACTTTTGAGCAAAAAGTCAATTTTGGTCAAAATAGTAAATTTTTGACTTAATAACCAATTATTGACCCAATAATTCAACTTTTGACCAAAAAGTCAACTTTGGTCAAAATAGTCAATCATTGACCCAATGACTAACCCATTGACCTCATAGGTCAACTTTTGATCAAAAAGTCAACTTTAATAAAATGTTTCAATCCTCGATCTAATAAGCTAACTCTTCGACAAGAAAATCAATTATGGTCAAAATAGTCAATTCTCTACCTAATGATCAATCCATCAATCTAATAAGCCAATCTATGACAACATAGCCAACATTAGACAAAATGGTCAATTTCTAACCCAATGATCGATCCTATCAATTCGATCAGGCTAACTTTTGACAAAAATTTACATAATTTCATCAAAATAGTCAACTTCGACTAATAAGTCAATCTTCAGCTAAAATGTTCAATTTCTCGACCTAATGACCAACCCGCCGACTATCGACTAACAGTCAACTTTCGACTAAAAATTCAATTTGGTCAAAATGATCAATTCTTAACCCAATGACCAAGCCATCGGAAAAATATGTCAATTTTGAGAAAAAAATTCAAATTCGACTAAAATAGTCAATTTTCGACCCTATGATAAATTATCGACCCAATAAGTCAATCTCTCGACCAAAAAGTCAACTTTGACCAAATGGTCAATCTCGACCCAATGTCAAACCCATCAATCAATAGTCAACTTCACCAAAAAGTCAATTTCGACAAAATAGCCAATTTTCGACTTAATGACCAATCTATCGACCCAAAAGGCAAACTTTCGATCAAAAAGTCAACTTTAGTCAAAATCACACTCAATTGACGACCACACCAATTCGACCTAATACGTATCAACTTTCGACCAAAAATCATCTTAAGTCAAAATGGTCAATTCCGACCAAAATACCAACTCAATCGACCAAATCAGTCAACTTCGATCAACAATTCAACTTTAGTCAAAATTGTCAATTTACGACCTAATGACTCCTCGTCGACGCAATGGGTTAACTTTCGACTAGTAATTCAATTTTGGTCAAAATAAGAATTTCGACCAATTGACCAATTATCGGGTCAATCTCTAACCAAAAAGTCAACTTTGGTCAAAATTGTCAATCCTTTACCCAATGACAAACCCATTGAACCAACAAGTCAACTTTTGACCAAAAATTTAATTTTGGTAAAAAAATCAATTTTTGACCTAATAACCAATTATTGACCCAATAAGTCAATCACTGCCCAAAAAGTCAACCTAGGTCAAAATGGTCAATCCATTATCCATTGACTAACCCATTGACACGAATGGTCAACTTTTGATCAAAAAGTCAACTTTGGTCAAAATGATCAATCCTTGACCTAATGACCAACCGATCGACCAAATTGGTCAATTATTGACTAAGTGAATCAATCTCTGATTCGAAAATGTCAACTTTTGTCAATGTAGTTAATCTTTAATCCAATGACAAACCCATTGACCCCAAAGGTCAACTTTTAACCAAAAAGTCAACTTTGGTCAAAATGGTCAATTTTTGACCCAATGACATACTCATTGACCCGAAAGTCAACTTTGGTCAAAATGGTCAATTGTTGACCCAATGACCAACGCATTGACCCAATAAGTCAACTTTTGAAGAAAAAGTCAATTTTTGTCAAAATAGTTAATTTTTGACCTATTCACCAATTATTGACCCAAAAAGTCAATCTCTAACCAAAAAGTCAACTTTGGTCATAATTGTCAATCCCTGGCCCAATAGGTCAACTTTTGACCAAAAAGTCAACTTTGGTCAAAATGCTAAATCCTTTACCCAATGAACAACACATTGATCCAAAAGAACGATGTTTAACCAAAAAGTCAATTTTGGTTAAAATAAATTTTTGACTTAATGACCAATTATGGACCCAATAGGTCAACTTTTGACCAAAAAGTCAACTTTTGACCAAAAAGTCAACTTTTGTCAAAATTGTTAACCCTTGACCCAATGACTAACCCAATGACCCAAAAGGTCAACTTTTGACAAAAAAGTCAACTTTGGACAAAATGCTTAATCCTTGACCTAATAAGTCAAATTTTGAAAAAAAATCAATTTTGTTCAAAATAGTCAATTTTTGACCTAATGACCAATTACTGACCCAGTAAGTCAATCTCTAACCAAAAAGTCAACTTTGGTCAAAATGGTCTATCCGTGACCCAATGACCAACCCATTGACCAAATAGGTCAACTTTTGACCAAAAATTTAACTTCGACAAAATGATCAATCCTCGACTCCAATGACCAACCCATTCGCCTCAACAGTAAACTTCTACCAAAAATCAATTTCGTCATAGATACTAATTTTTAAATTAATGACAAATTATTGACCCAAAAGTCAATCTCTGACCTCAAAGTCAACTTTGGTCAAAATGGTCAATCATAGACTCAATGACAAACTCATTGACCCAATGGATCAACTTTTGACCAAATAGTCAATTTTGGTTAAAATAGTCAATTTTTGAATTAATGACCAATTGACCCAATAAGTCAATCTCTCGACCAAAAAGTGAACTTTGGTTAATATGGTCAATCCTAATTCGACGACAAATCCATCGAATCCAATACGTCAACTTCGACCAAAAAGTCAATTTTGGTCAAAATAGTCAATTTTTGACCTAATGACCAACCAATCGACCTAATATGTCAACTTTTGACCAAAATGTCAACTTTGGTCAAAAAGTCAATTTTTGACCCAATAAGCAATTATTTAAAAAGGTCAACATTTGACCAAAAACTCAACTTTGGTCAAAATGGTCAATCCTTGACCCAATGTCAAACCCATTAACCCAATAAGTCAACTTTTGAAAAAAAAATTCAACTTTGGTCAACAAAGTCAATTTTTGACCTAATGATCAATTATTAACCCAATAAGTCAATCTCTAACCAAAAAGTCAACTTCGTCAAAATAGTCAATCCTCGACCTAATGACAAACCCATTAACCCAACAGTCAACTTCGACCAAAAAGTCAATTTTGGCTAAAATAGTCAATTTTTTACCTAATGACGCACCCATCGACTCCAACAAGTCAACTTTGACCAAAAAGTCAACATTGGTCAAAATGATCAATTTTCGATACAATGACTAACCCAATGACCTAATAGATCAACTTTCGACCAAAAAGTCATCTTTGGTCAAAATGGTCACTTCGATCTAATTACCAACTCATTAACCAAATAAGTCAACTTTTGACCAAAAAGTCAACTTTGGTCAAAGTGGTCAATTTCTGACCCAACGACCACCCTCTTGACCCATTGGTTTAACTTTTGACCAAAAATTCAATTTTAGTCAAAAAAGTAAATTTTTGACCTATTGACCAGTAGTTAACCCAAAAAGTCAATCTCTAACCAAAAAGTCAACTTTGGTCAAAATGGTGAATACTTGAACCAATGGCAAACCCATTGACCCAAAGGTCAACTTTTGACCAAAATATATTTTTCGGTCAAAATAGTTAATTTTTGACCTAATGACCACCCATTGACCCAATATGTCAACTGTTGACCAAAAAGTTAACTTTGGTCAAAATGGTCAATTTTTGACCCAATGACCTACCCTTAAACAAAGTCAACTTTTAACCAAAATGTCATCTTTGCTCAAAATGGTCAATTCTTAACCGAATTACCAACTCATTGACCAACTAGGTCAACTTTTGACCAAAAAGTAAACTTTGGTCAAAATGGTTAATTTCTGACCCAATGACCACCATGTCGACCCAATAGGCTAACTTTTGACCAAAAATTCTATTTTAGTCAAAATAGGACAACTTTTAACCAAAAAGTCTTCTTTGGTCAAAATGAATAATTTTTGACCCAATGACCACCCCATTAACCCAATGGGTTAACTTTTAACCAAAATTCAATTTTGGTCAAAATAGTCAATTTTTGACCTAATGACCAAATATCGACTCTAAAAAGTCAATCTCCGACCAAAAAGTCAACTTTGGTCAAAATGGCAACCTTCGACCTAACGACAAACTCATCGAATCTAACAAGTCAACTTTCGACTAAAAAGTAAATTTCGGCAAAATAGTAAAATTTTTTATTTAATGACCTCCCATCGATCTAATAGATCAACTTTTGCATTAAAAGATAATTTTGTCAAAAGAGTTAATTTTCAACCTAATGACCAACTACATCGATCCAAGAAGCCACTCTTTGACCACAAAGTGAACTTCGTCAAAATGGTCAATCTCGACCCAATGACAAACCCATCGATCCAACTGTCAACTTTCGACCAAAAAGTCAACTTCGACAAAACGATCAATTTCGACCCAATGAGTCAATCTTCGACCAAAATGTTAATTTTTATCAAAATGGTCAATCTCGACCCAACGACAAACTCATCAATCTAATAGTCAACTTTCGACTAAAGTCAATTTTGGTCAAAATAGCCAATTTTTGACCTGATGGCCACACATAAACCCAATAGGTCAAATTTTGACCAAAAAGTCAACTTTGATCAAAATGGACAATTTTTTACCAATACCAACCCATTGACCCAATAGGTCAACTTTTGACTAAAATGTTATCTTTGGTCAAAATGATCAATTCTTGACCCAATTACCAACTCATTGACCAAATATGTCAACTTTTGAGCAAAAAGTCAACTTTGGTCAAAACGTTCAATTTCTCAATCTAATGACTAATCCCGTTCACCCATCGTTAACTTTCACCAAAATTCAATTTGGTCAAAATAGCTCAACTTTCAACAAAAAGTCATCTTTCCTCAAAATGGTCAATTTCTCGACCCAATGACTACACCGCTCAATCCAATGGATTAACTTTCGCCTAAAAATTCAATTTCGGTCAAAATAGTCAAATTTTCACCTAATGACCAACTTTTGACCCAATAAGTTGATCTCTAACAAAAAAGTCAACTTTGGACAAAATGGTCAATCCTTGACCCAATGATAAACTCATTGACCCAATAGTTTAACTTTTTTCCAAAAAGTTAATTTTAGTCAAAATAGTTAATTTTCGATCTAATGACCACCAATTAATCTAACATGTCAACTTTTAACAGAAGTTAACTTTGGTCAAAATGCACAATTTTTTGATCCAATAACTAAACCATTGACTCTAATAGATCAACTTTCGATTTAAAAAGTCATCTTTCGATCAAAATGTCAATTTCGACCTAATTACCAACTCATTTACCAAATAGTTCAATTTCGACCAAAAAGTCAACTTTGGTCAAATGATACTTCGACCCAATGACTACCCCGCTCAATCTAACAGGTTAATCACCAAAAAGTCAATTTCGTCTAAATAAGCTAACTTTGACCAAAAGTCATATTCGACAAACTATCAATTCGACCCAATGAGTTAATCTTCACCAAAAAGTTAACTTTGATCAAAATGGTCAATCCTCGACCCAACGACAAACTCATCGACCTAATATGTCAACTTTTCGACTAAAGTCAATTTTGGCTAAAAATAACAATTTTCGACCCGATGGCCACACATAAACCCAAGTCAAATCTTCGACCAAAAGTCAACTTCGATCAAAATGGTCAATTTTTACCTAATGACCAACCCATCGACCTAACAGTCAACTTTCGACTAAAATGTTATCTTGTCAAAATGATCAATTCGACCTAATTACCAACTCATCGACCAAATAGGTCAATCTTTCGACCAAAAAGTCAACTTTGGTCAAAATGGTCAATTTCGACCCAATGACTACCCCGTCGACTCTATGGGTTAACTTTCGACCAAAAATTCAATTTCAGTCAAAATAAGTAATTTTCGACCTAATGACCAATTATCGAATCCAATAAGTTAATCTCTCGACCAAAAAGTCAACTTTCGGTCAAAATGGTCAATTTCGACCCAATGATAAACCCATCGACCCAATAGTCAACTTTCGATCAAAAAGTCAATTTTGGTCAAAATAGTCAATTTTCGACCTAATGACCACCCATCGATCCTAATAAGTCAACTTTCGACCAAAAAGTCAACTTCGCTTAAAAATGATCAATTTCTCGACCTAATGACTAACCCAATCGACCTAATCGGTTAACTTTCGAACAAAAATTCAATTTTGGTCAATGTAGTCAATTTTCGACCTAATGACGAATTATCGACCCAATAAGTCAATCTTCGACCAAAAAGTCAACTTCGACAAAATGATCAATCTTCGATCTTAATGACCAACCCATCGAGCCTAACAGTCAACTTTCGACCAAAGGGTCAACTTTGACAAAATGATCAATCCTCGA
Source organism: Papilionanthe hookeriana x Papilionanthe teres (assembly GCA_022702705.1). Classification (NCBI taxonomy): domain Eukaryota; kingdom Viridiplantae; phylum Streptophyta; class Magnoliopsida; order Asparagales; family Orchidaceae; genus Papilionanthe; species Papilionanthe hookeriana x Papilionanthe teres. The sequence continues at coordinate 21,000,999 of CM040438.1, forward strand.
CCCAATGACCAACCCATTAACTCTAATATGTCAATATTCGACAAAAAAGTCAATTTTGGTCAAAATAGTTCAATTTCTAATTCAATGACCAACCCATCGATCCAATAAGTCAATCTCTCGACCAAAAAGTTAATTTTCGTCAAATTGATCAATCTTCGACACAATGACAAACCCATCGACCTAACAGTCAACTTTCGACAAAAAAGTCAACTTCGTCAAAGTAAGTCAATTTTCGACCTAATGACCACTCATCAACTACAATAGTCAACTTTCGACCAAAAAGTCAACTTTGGTCAAAATGGTCAATTTTTACCCAATGACCAACCCATCGAACCAACAGTAATCTTTCGACAAAAACGTCATCTTCTGGTCAAAATGATCAATTCTCGACCCAATTACCAACTCATCGACCAAATAAGTCAACTTTCGACCAAAAAGTCAACTTTCGTCAAAATGATCAATTTCCAATCTAACGACCACCCTCGTTCACCCAATAAGTTAACTTTCGAAAAAAATTCAATTTTCGTCAAAATAGTCAATTTTCGACTAAATGACCAATTATCGACCCAATAAGTCAATCTCTCGACCAAAAAGTCAACTTCGTCAAAATGGTCAATCCTCGACCTAATGACAAACCCATCGATCCAATAGTCAACTTTCGACCAAAAAGTCAATTTTGGTCAAAATAGTCAATTTTCGACCTAATGACCACCACATCGACCTAATCAGTCAACTTTCAACAAAAACGTCAAGCTTTCGTCAAAATGGTCAATTTCTAACTCAATGACTAACTCGCTTGACTTAATCGGGTTAACTTTCACCAAAAATTCAATTTTGCGTCAATGTTGTCAATTTTATCACATAATGACTAATTATCGAATCTAATAAGTCTATCTCTGACTTAAAAAGTCAACTTTGTCAAAATGGTCAATTTTGATCTAATGATCACTCTCATTGATCCTAAAAGGTCAACTTTTGATCTAAAAAGTCAACTTTGGTCAAAGTGATCAATTTTATCACCCAATGATCAAACCTCATCAAACTCTCAATGGTCATCCAATTCTTTCGACTCAAAACGTCAAGCCTTCTACAAAATGAATCAATTCATCTAATCCATATTACTAACTCATTCGACTCAAAATATGTCCATCTTTCGACCAAAAAGTCAACTTCGGTCAAATGGTCAATTTCGACCTAATAACTAATCCCATCGATCTAATGGGTTAACTTTCGACAAAAATTCAATTTTGGTCAATATAACCAATTTTCGACCTAATGACCAATTATCGATCCAATAAGTCAATCTCTCGACCAAAAAGTCAACTTTGCTCAAAAGGGTCAATTTCTGACCCAATGACAAACCCATCACCCAATGCAGTCAACTCTCGACCAAAAAGTCAATTTTGGTCAAAATACATAATTTTCACCTAATGACCACCAATCGACCCAACAGTCAACTTTCGACCAAAAAGTCAACTTTTCAGTCAAAATGGTACAATCTTTCGACCAATAATGTCAACTTCGATCAAAATAGTCAACTTTCGACCAAAATGTCAACTTCGGTCAAAATGGTCAATTTCTCTCGACACCTAATGACTCAACCCGATTCAACCTAACTAATGTTAACTTTCGACTAAAGAATTCAATTTTACTCAAAGTACAGTCAATTTTATCACATAACCTAACTTCAATTATCGACCACTAATTGACAAAATGGTCAATCTTTGACCCAATGATAAATCCATTAACCCAATAGGTCAAATTTTAACCAAAAAGTAATCTTTGTTCAAAATGATCAATTATTGAACCAATTACCAACTCATTGACTATATTGGTCAACTTTTGACCAAAAAGTCTGCTTTGGTCAAAACGATCAATTTCTGATCCAATGACCACCCCGTTGACCCAATGGGTTAACTTTTGACCAAAAATTCAAATTTGGTCAAAATAACCAAATTTCGACCTAATGACCAATTATCGACCCAATAAGTCAATCTCTCACCAAAAGTCAACCTTTGTCAAAATGGTCAATCCTCGACCCAATGACAAACCCATCGATCTAACAGTCAACTTTTGATCAAAAAGTCAATTTTTGTCAAAATAGTAATTTTTGACCTAATGACCAACCATTTACCCAATACGTCAAATTTTGACCAAAAAGTTAACTTTGGTCAAAATGGTCAATTTTCAACCCATGACCAACCCATCGACCTAATAAATCAACTTTTGACCAAAAAGTTATTCTGATCAAAATGGTCAATTCTCACCCAATTACTAACTCATCTGACCAAATAGTCAACTTTCGACAAAAAGTAAACTTTTGTCAAAATGGTCAATTTCTGACCCAATGACCACCCCGTTGATCAAATTGTTTAAATTTTGAGCAAAAATTCAATTTTGGCCAAAATATGTCAACTTTTGATCAAAAATTCATCTTTCGTCAAAATGGTCAATTTCTGACCCAATGACCAACCCGTTAACCCAGTGCGTTAATTATTGACCAAAAATTCAATTTTGGTCAAAATTTTCAATTTTGCACATAATGAACAATTATTGACCGAATAAGTCAATCTCTGACCAAAAACTCAACTTTGATCAAAATGGTCAATCCTTGACCCAATGACAAACCCATTGACCCAATATGCCAACTATTTACCATAAAGTCGATTTTAGTCAAAAAAATCAATTTTTGACCTAATGGCCAACCATTGACCAAATAGGTCAATTTCTGAACAAAAAGTTAACTTTGGACAAAATGGTCAATTTTTGACCCAATGACCAACCCATTAACCCAATAGATCAACTTTTGACCAAAAAGTCATCTTCAATCAAAATGGTCAATTATTGACGCAATTACTAACTCATTTATCAAATAGGTCAACTTTTGACCAAAAAGTCAACTTTGGTCAAAATGGTCAATTTCTGACCCAATAACCACACCCCCCCGCATTCACCAAATGGGTTAACTTTTGACCAAAAATTCAATTTTGGTCAAAATAGGTCAACATTTGAACAAAAAGTCATATTTGGTCAAAATGGTCAATTTCTGACCTAATGATGCACCCGTTAACCCAATAGGTTAGCTTTTCACCATAAAGTCAATTTTGGTCAAAATAATTAATTTTGAGCTAATGACCAATTATTGACCTAATAAATCAATCTCTGACCAAAAAGTCATCTTTGGTCAGAATGGTCCTTACTCCAATGACAAACCCATTGACCCAAATAGTTCAACTTTTGACCAAAATGTCAATCTCAGTCAAAATAGTTAATTTTTGACTTAATGACTAATTATTGACCTAATAAGCCAATCTCTGATCAAAAAGTCAACTTTGGTCAAAATGGTCAATCCTTGACTCAATGACCAACCCATTAACCCAGTAGGTCAACTTCTGACCAAAAAGTCAAGTTTGGTCAAAATGATTAACACTTGACCTAATGAACAACCCATTGGGCTAATAGGTCAACTTTTGACTAAACAATCAATTTTTGTCAAAATAGTCAATTTTTGAATTATTGATCAATTAATGACCTAATAAGCCAATCTGAGACGAAAATGTGAACTTTGGTCAAAATGGTCAATCCTTGACCCAATGACAAACACATTGACAAAATATGTCAACTTTTAATTAAAAAGTCAATTTTGGTCAAAATAGTCAATTTTTGACCTTATGACCACCCAATGACCTAATATGTCAACTTTTAAACAAAAATTCAACTTTAGACAAACTGGTCAATTTTTGACCCAATGACAGCCCCATAGACCCGATAGATCAACTTTTGATTAAAAAGTCATCTTTGGTCAAAATGGTCAATTCTTGACCCAATTACCCACTCATTGGCAAAAAAGGTCAACATATGACCAAAAACTCAACTTTGGTCAAAATGGTCAATCCTTGACCCAACGACAAACACATTGACCCAATAAGTCAACATTTGACTAAAAATTCAATTTTGTTCAACAAAGTCAATTTTTGACCTGATGACCAATTATTAACCCAATAAGTTAATCTCTGACCAATAAGTCAACTTTGGTCAAAATGGTCAATCCTTGACCCAATGGCAAACCCATTGATCTAATAGGTCAACTTTTGACCAAAAAGTCAATTTTAGCCAAAATAGCCAATTTTTGACCTTATGAGCACCCATTGACCCAAATAGGTCAACTTTTGACCAAAAAGTCAACATTTGTCAAAATGGTCAATTTTTGATCCAATGACTAACCCAATAACCTAATAGGTCAACTTTTGATTAAAAAGTCATCTTTGGTCAAAATGGTCAGTTCTTAACCCAATTACCAACTCATTAACCAAATAGATCAACTTTTAACCAAAAAGTCAACTTTAGTCAAAATGGTCAATTTCTGACACAACGACCACCCTATTGACCCATTGGGTTAACTTTTGACCAAAAATTCAATTTAAGTCAGAAAAGTAAAATTTTGACCTAATGACAAATTATTGACCCAAAAAGTCAATCTCTAACCAACAAGTCAACTTTGGTCAAAATGGTGAATCCTTGAACTAATGACAAACCCATTGACCCAAAAGGTCAACTTTTGACCAAAAAATCTGTTTCGGTCAAAATAGTTAATTTTTGACTTAATGATAACCCATTAACCCAATATGTCAACTGTTGACCAAAAAGTTAACTTTGGTCAAAATGGTCAATTTTTGACCTAATGGCCTACCCCTAAACCAATAAATCAACTTTTGACCAAAAAGTCATCTTTGTTCAAAATGGTCAATTCTTGACTGAATTACCAACTCATTGACCAAATAGGTCAACTTTTGACCAAAAAATTAACTTTGGTCAAAATGGTTAATTTCTGACCCAATGACCACCATGTCGACCCATTAGGCTAACTTTTGACCAAAAATTCAATTTTCATTAAAATAGGTCAACTTTTCACCAAAAAGTCTTCTTTGGTTAAAATGGACAATTTTTGACCCAATGACCACCCCATTGACCTAATGGGTTAACTTTTAACAAAAAATTCAATCTTGGTCAAAATTTTGACCTAATGACCAAATACTAACCCAAAAAGTCAATCTCTGACCAAAAAGTCAACTTTAGTCAAAATTGTCAATCTTTGACCCAATGACAAACCCATTGACCCAAAAGGTCAACTTTCGACCAAAAAGTAAATTTTGGTCAAAAAAGCAAATTTTTGATTTAATGACCTCCCATTGACCCAATATGTCAACTTTTGACCAAAAAGCTAATTTTTGTCAAAAGAGTGAATTTTTGACCTAATGACCAATCATCGACCCAAAGAAGCTAAGCTTCGACTCACAAAGTCAACTTTGGTCAAAATGGTCAATCCTTGACCCAATGACCAACCCATTGACATAATAGGTCAACTTTTGACCAAAAAGTCAACTTTGGACAAAACGATCAATTCTTGACCTAATGAGTCAATCTCTGACCAAAAGTTAATTTTTATCAAAATGGTCAATCCTTGACCCAACAACAAACTTATTGACCCAATAGGTCAACTTTTGACCAAAAAGTCAATTTTGGTCAAAATAGTCAATTTTTGACATAATGACCACCCATAGACCCAATAGGTCAACTTTTGACGAAAAAGTCAACTTTGATCAAAATAGACAAATTTTTAACCATTGACCCAATAGGTCAACTTTTGACTAAAACGCTATCTTTGGTCAAAATCGTCAATTCTTAACTCAATTACCAACTCATAGACCAAATAGGTCAACTTTTGACCAAAAAGTCAATTTTGGACAAATTGGTCAATTTCTGACCCAATGACCACCCCGTCGATCTAATGGGTTAACTTTCGACCAAAAATTTAACTTTGGTCAAAATGGTCAATTTTCGACCCTACGAGCAACCCATCGACTCAACGTACATCAAGTTTCGACCAAAAAGTTAACTTCGTCAAAATGGCCAATTCTTGACCCAATTACCAACTTGTTGACCAAATATGTCAACTTCTGACCAAAAAGTCTACTTTGGTCAAAATATTCAATTTCTGACCCAATGACCACCCCATTCACCCAATGGGTTAACTTTTGATCAAAAATTCTATTTTGGTCAAAATAGTTCAACTTTTGAATAAAAAGTCATCTTTCCTCGAAATGGCCAATTTCTGACCCAATGACCCGTTCACCCAATGGGTTAACTTTAGCCCAAAAATTCAATTTTGGTCAAAATAGTCAAATTTTAACCTAGTGACCAATTTTTGACCCAATAAGTCGATCACGGACAAAAAAGTCAGCTTTGGTCAAAATGGTCAATCCTTGACCAAATGATAAACCCATTGACCCAATAGTTCAACTTTTTACCAAAAAGACAATTTTAGTCAAAATTGTCATTTTTTGACCTAATGACCACCAATTGACCCAAAAGGTTAACTTTTAACCAAAAAGTCAATTTTGGTCAAAATGGACAATTTTTGACCCAATAACCAAACCATTGACCCAATAGATCAACCTTTTATGAAAAAGTCATCTTCAGTCAAAATGGTCAATTTTTGACCCAATTACCAACTCATTTACTAAATAAGTACACTTTTGACCAAAAAGTCAACTTTGGTAAAAATGGATAATTTCTGACCCAATGACCACTCCGTTCACCCAATGGGTTAACTTTTGACCAAAAAGTCTATTTTGGTCAAAATAGGCCAACTTTTGACCAAAAAGTCATCTTTGGTCAAAATGTTCAATTTCTGACCCAATGACCCCCCACCCCCCCTCTCGTTCACCCAGTGGGTTATCTTTTGACCAAAAATTCAATTTTTGTCAAAATAGGTCAAATTTTGACCAAAAAATTAACTTTGGTCAGAATATCAATCCTAGTACCTAATGACAAACCCATCGACCCAATAGTCAACTTTCGACCAAATAATAACTTCGGTCAAAATAACACTTGAATTAATGACCACCCATCGACCTAATAGATAACATTTGTCCAAAAAGTCAATTTTAGTCAAAATACTCAATTTTCGACCTAATGACCAACTATCGACCTAAGTAAGCCAATCTCCGACCAAAAAGTCAACTTTGACAAAATGGTCAACTTATGTCAAAATGTCAACTTCGTCAAAATGATCAATCCTCGACGCATCGACCAACCCATTAAACTTAATAGTCAACTTTCACCAAAAGTTTATTTTGGTCAAAATGATCAACTTTCAATCATTGACCAATTATCGATCCAATAAGTCAATCTCGTACCAAAAGTCAATTTTTGTCAAAATGGTCAATCTCGACCTAATGACAAACCTATCAATCCAATAGTTAACTTCGTCAAAAAAGTCAATTTTGGTTAAAGTAGTCAATTATTGACATAATGATCACTCTTTGACCTAATTGGTCAACTTTTAACCAAAATTTCAACTTTGGTCAAAATAGTCAATTTTTGACCCAATGAGCAACTCATTGACCCAATAGACCAACTTTTAACTAAAAAGCCATCTTTGGTCAAAATGGTCAATTCTTGACCCAATTACCAACTCATTGGCCAAAAAGGTCAACCTTTGACCAAAAAGTCAACTTTGGTCCAAATTGTCAATTTCTGACACAATGACCACCTCATCGAATCTATCAAGTTAACTTTCGACTAAAAATTCAATTTTGATCAAAAATGTCAATTTTATGATCTAATGACCAATTATCGATCGAATAAGTCAATCTCTCGACCAAAAAGTCAACTTTGGTCAAAATGGTCAACTTCGACCCAATGACAAACCCATCGACATAATCAGTCAACTTTCGACCAAAAAGTCAATTTCGTCAAAATAATGAATTTTCGACCTAATGAGCACCCATCAATCTAACAAGTCAACTTTCGATCAAAAAGTCAACTTTGGTCAAAATGGTCAATTTCGACCCAATGACCAACCCATCGAACCAAAAGGTCAACTTTCGACTAAAAAGTCATCTTTCGTCAAAATGGTCACTTCGACCCAATTACCAACTCATCGCCAACGGTCAACTTTTGACTAAAAAGTCAACTTTGGTCAAAATGGCTAATTTCTGACCCAATGACTACTCCGTTGACCCATTGGGTCAACTTTTGACCAACAATTCAATTTTAGTCAAAAAAGTCAATTTTTGAACTAATGACCACTTATTGACACAATAAGTCAATCTCTCGACTAAAAGGTCAACTTTAGTCAAAATTACGAATCCTCGACCCAATGACAAGCCCATTAACCCGATAATCAACTTTTGACCAAAAAATTAATTTTGGTCAAAATTGTCAATTTTTGACCTAATGACCACCCATTGACCCAATAGGTCAACTTTTGACCAAAAAGTCAACTTTGGCTAAAATGGTCAATTTTTTACCTAATGACCAACCCATAGACCCAATAGGTAAACTTTTGACTAAAACGTCATCTTTGGTCAAAATGGTCAATTCTTGACCCAATTACCAACTCATTGACTAAATAGGTCAACTTTTGATCAAGAAGTCAACTTTGGTCAAAATGGTTAATTTTTGACCCATTGAACTCCCCGTTGATCCTATGGGTTAACTTCTGACCAAAAATTCAATTTTGGTCAAAATAGTCAATTTTTGACCTAATGACCAATTATTAATCTAATAAGTTAATCTCTCGACCAAAAAGTCAACTTTCGTCAAAATGGTCAATCCTCGACCCAATCGACAAACCCATCGACCGAATAGGTTAACTTTTATCTAAAAAGTCAATTTTGGTCAAAGTAGTCAATTTTTAACCTATTGACCACCCATTGACCCAATAGGTCAACTTTTGACCAAAAGGTCAACTTTTGTCAAAATGGTCAATTTCTGACCCAATGACCACCCCGTTCACCCAATGGGTTAAGTTTTGACCAAAAATTTAATTTTGGTCAATGTAGTCATTTTATGACCTAATGACTAATTAATCACCCAATAAGTCTATCTTTGACCAAAAAGTCAACTTTGGATAAAATGATCAATTTTTGACCTAATGACCACCCACTGAGCCAATAGGTCAACTTTTGACCAAAGGGTCAACTTTGGACAAAACGATCAATCCTCGACCCAATAACCAACCCATTAAATCTAATATGTCAATATTTCGATCAAAAAGTTAATTTTGGTCAAAATAGTCAATTTTCGAATTATCGACCAATTATTGATCCAATAAGTCAATCTCTCGACGAAAAGTTAATTTCGTCACAATGATCAATCCTCGACACAATGACAAACCCATCGATCCAACAGTCAACTCTCGACCAAAAAGTCTACTTTCGTCAAAGCAATAATTTTGACCTAATGACCACTCATGCATCCAATAAGTCAACTTTTCGACCAAAAAGTCAACTTCGTCAAAATGGTCAATTTTTACCCAATCGACCAACCCATGAACCAATAGTAATCTTTGAATAAAACGCCATCTTTGTCAAAATGGTCAATTCTCGACCCAATTACGAACTCATCGACCAAACAGTCAAGTTTCGACTCAAAAGTCAACTTCGTCAAAATGATCAATTTCTCGACCCAATGACTACCCCGTTCACCCAATGGGTTAACTTTTGAAAAAATTCAATTTTGGTCAAAATAATTAATTTTTGACCTGATGACCATTTGTTGACCTAATAAGTCAATCTCTAAACAAAAAGTCAACTTTTGTCAAAATGGTCAATCATTGACCCAATGACAAACCCATTGACCCAATAGGTCAACTTTTGACCAAGAAGTAAATTATGGTCAAAATAGTCAATTTTTAACCTAATGACCACCCATTAACCCAATAAGGCAACTTTTGAACAAAAAGTCAACTTTGGTCAAAATGTTTAGTTTCTGACTATATGACCACCCAGTTGACTTAATGGGTTAACTTTTGACCAAAAATTCAATTTTGGTCAATGTAGTCATTTTATCACCAAATGACTAATTATTGACCCAATAAGTCTATCTCTGACCAAAAAGTAAACTTTCATCAAAATGGTTAATTTTTGACCTAATGACGACCCATTGACCCAATAGGTCAACTTTTGGCCAAAAAGTCTACTTTGGCCATTAATAATTGGCCATTCGGTCAAAAATTGACTTTTTGACCAAAATCGAATTTTTAATCAAAAGATAACCCAATGGGTCAATCTGGGTCATCATCGGGTCGAAATCGACCAATCGGACCAAAATCGAGTTTTTGGTCAAAGGTCGACCTATTTCGCCAATGAGTCAGTAATCGGGTCAAGAATCGACCATTTTGACTCAAAGATGACTTTTTAGTCAAAAGTCGATCTATCGGTGCGAATGGGTTCATTATTAGGTTAGAAATTGACCATTTTTGACCAAAGTCGTATTGTTGGTCAAAAGTCAACCTATTAGGTCAATGGTGCGTTATTAGTCGAAACTTGATTATTTTGACCAAAATCGACTTTTCCGTCAAAAGTTGACTTTTGGGTTAATGGGTTTGTCATTGGGTCAAGGATTGACCATTTTGACCGAAGTAGACTTTTTGTTTAGAGATTAATTTATTGGGTAAATAATTGGTCATTAGGTCAAAAATTGACTTTTTGACCAAAATTCAATTTTTAATCAAAAGATAACCCAATGGGTCAATGGGGTTGTCATTGGGTCAGAAATTGACCATTTGGTCCAAAGTTGATTTTTTTGTCAAAGGTTAACTCATTTTGCTAATGAGTTGGTAATTAGGTCAAGAATTGACCATTTTAACCAAAGATGACTTTTTAGTCAAAAGTTGATCTATTTGGTCAATGGGCTGTTCATTGTGTCAAAAATTGACCATTTTAACCAAAGTTGAATTTGTGGTCAAAGATTGGCTTAGTGGGTCAATAATTAGTCATTAGGTCAAAAATTGATAATTTTGACAAAAATTGACCTTTTTGTCAAAAGTTGACCTATTAGGTCAATCGGTGATCACTATGTCAAAAATTGATTATTTTGACCAAAATGACTTTTTGGTCAAAGTCGACTTATCGGGTCAATGGGTTTCGTTATCGGGTCAATGATCGACCATTTTGACCAAAGTCGACTTTTTGGTACGAGATCGAATTATCGGGTCAATAATTGATCAATAATTCAAAAATCGATTATTTTGACTAAAATCGACTTTTGGTCAAAAGTTGACATATTAAAGCTATTAGGTTGGTCATCGGATCAACGATCGATCTTTTTTACCAAAGTTGACTTTTTGGTCAAAAGTTGATCTATTTGGTTAATGGATTGGTCATCGGGTCAAGGATTCACCATTTCGACCAAAGTCGAATTTTTTGGTCGTAGATTAGCTTTACTAGGTCAATAATTAGTCATTAAGTCAAAAAATTTACTATTTCGACTAAAATTGACTTTTTGGTCAAAAGCTGACCTATTAGATCATTGGGTGTGTCATTGGGTCAAGGATTAACTATTCTGACCAAAGTTGACTTTTTGGAAAGAGATTGAATTATTGGGTAAATATTTCATCATTAGGTCAAAAATTGACAATTTGACTAAAAATGAAGTTTTTGGTCAAAAGTTAACCCATCAAGTTAATGGGGGTCATTGGGTCGAAATTGACCTTTTTGACAAAAGATGATTTTTTGGTCATAAGTTGACCTATTTTGAGCAAAATTAAATTTTTGGTTAAAAGCCATTGGGTGAACGGGGTGGTCATTGGGTGAGAAATTGTCCATTATGACCAAAGTTGACTTTTTTTGTCAAAAGTTGACCTATTTGGTAAATGAGTTGGTAATTGGGTCAAGAATTAACCATTTTTAATGAAGATGACCTTTTGGTCAAAAGTTGATATATTGGGTACATAGATTTATCATTGGTTCAAAAATTGACCATTTTGACCAAAGTTGACTTATTGGTCAAAAGTTGACATATTGGATCTATGGGTGGTCATTAAGTAAAAAATTGACAATTTTGACCAAAATCGACATTTTGGTGAAAAATCGACCTATTGGGTCAATGGGTTCATTATCGGGTCAAGGATCGACCATTTCGACAAAAATTTACTTTTTGGTCGAGATCGACTTATTGGGTCAATAATTAGTCATTAGGTCAAAAATCGACTATTTCGACCATAATCGAATTTTTGATCAAAAGTGAGCCCATAAGGTTAATAGGGGTCAATTGGTCGAAATCGACCATTTCGACTAAAGATGACTTTTTGGTCATAAGTCGACCTATTTCGACCAAAATCGAATTTTTATTTAAAAGTTAACCTATCAGTACGGATCAGGTCGTTCGGTCGAAATCGTCCATTATGACCAAAGTTGACTTTTTCATCAAAAGTTGACCTATTTGGTAAATGAGTTGATAATTGGGTCAAGAATTGACCAGTTTACTGAAGATGACTTTTTGGCAAAATGTTGATACCAAATGACCAACCCATTGACCCAATAGGTGAACTTTTGACCAAAAAGTCAACTTTGATCAAAATGGTCAAAACATGACCCAATGACCAACCCATTGACCCAATAGGTCAACTTTTGACCAAAAAGTCACTGACCAAAAAGTCAACTTTTGTCAAAATGGTCAATCCTTGTCCATTTGACCAACCCGTTGACCAAATAGATCAACTTTTAACCAAAAAGTCAACTTTAGTCAAAATTGTCAATCCTTCACCCAATAGTTCAACGTTTGACCAAAATGTGTATTTTGCTCAAAATTATCTATTTTTGACCCTAATGATCGGCTCATTGACCTAAATTGGCAAACTTCGACCAAA